>PVHT021183710.1:5944151-5972641 GCA_004024745.2 Catagonus wagneri | reverse complement strand
TGTCTCTTGTTAAAAGGATGCTAATCTCATCATAAGGGCCCCACTTTCATGATATTGTCTAAACCTAATTACCTCCCAAGGCCCTATATCCAAACACCCTCACACTAGGGGGTTAGCGCTTCAACATATAAATTTGTGAAGGACACAATTTAGACCATAAAAATAATCAACAGGATAACTAAACAGAAAATCAGTAAAGAAGAGAAGATTTGAGCAATGTATTTAACAAACTTAATTTAATTGACATCATAGAACACTCCACATGACAACAGAAAAATAATTTTTTTCCCAAATGCACACAAAACATTTACTAGCATATAATGTGGGTCATTAAAATGTTGTCAATGAATTTAAAAGTATGTCCTCTGACCACAGTGGAATTTTATTAAAACTCAAAAACAGAAACATTTCTGGAAAATATCAAAAATGTAAACAACACATTCCTATTAACCCATGGATCAAAGAAGATTTCAAAAGGGAGATTAGAAAGTTCTGAACTGAACTGAATAAAAATGAAAACACATTAAAGTTTGAGGGATGCAACTAAAGTAATACTTTGGGAAGGATATAAAGTAATAAATGCCCATCTTAAAAAAGAAGAAAGGTCTCAAATAAAATTTTTAAAACTTCCCATTAAGAAACTAGAAAAATAAGAAAAAATTAAACTCAAAGTTAGTAGTAAAAGAGAAATAATGACAATGCTCAGCGTGGAAATCAATGAAATAGGAAAAAAAAATAAAGATGAACCAAAAACTTGTTGTTTGAGAAGATGGAACAAGTATATGCCAATAAATTCAAATTAGATGAAATGGACAAACCCTTTGAAAGATATAAATTAACAAAGTCCACATAAGAATAAATAGATAACCTGAATGGCCATTAAAACCGTTAAGTGGCTATTAAAGAATAGCTATTAAAGAAAATGTATTTGTTATTAAGGATCTTCCCACAGAGAAAAATCCAGGTCTAGATGGCTTCATTGATGCATTCTACCAAACATTTAAGGATCAAATAATACCAACCCGCACAAATTCTTCCAGAAAACTACGGAGAAACTACATCATAAATCAATAAGGCCATCATTACCTTGATACCAAAACCTGAGAACATTGCAAGAAAACAACTAATAGATAAGCTCTCATGAACAAAGATGAATAAATTCTTAGCAAATTTTATCAAATCAAACGCTCATACATGACTAATGGGAATTTAAAATGGAGGAGCCACTTTGGAAACCAGTTTGTAGTTCTCTAAAATGTTAAACATGGAGTTACCATACGATGCAACAATTTTACTCCCAAGTATCTACCCAAAAAAAATAAAATGTATCTACACAAAAGAGTGTACACAAATGTTTATAGCAGCATTAATCACAATAATCAACAAAAATGGAAACAGCCCAACTGCTCATCAACCATTTGACCAGATAAATATGGTACATCTATACAACAATTACTTGGCAATAAATCAAAATGTACCACTGATACATGCTACAAAACAGTTGAGCCTCAAAAAAATTATGCAAAGTATAAGCAGCCAGACACAAAAGACCATATACCATCTGATTCCATATATGAAATGTCCAGAATAAGCAATCTACAAGACATTAATTAGATCAGTGATTGTCTAGTGCTGGGTAGAAGGGTTATCTGGAGGAGAGACTGCTATGCGGATTAGCGTTTCTTTTGGGGGTCATGAGAAATGTTCAAAAATTAGATTCTGATGATTGTTGTACAAATTCATAATATAATTAAAACCAAGTTTTATACTTTAAATGAGCTTTAATGGCATGCAAATTATATTTCAATAAAGCTATTGAATAAATTAGAAACTCAAAGTCAACAATACATAAAAAGAATAATATACCATGACCTAATGATATATAAAATATACTTTTTATATATAAAGGTGGGAATTATCCCAGGAATGCAAGGTTTGTTAACATATTAACAAATTAAAAAGTACAAGCCATACTGTCATTCTAACAATGCAGAAAAAGAACTTCACCGAATTCAACATTTATTCCTGATAAAACCTATCAGGAAACTAGGAATGAAAGGAAGCTTTCCCAACCTGATAAAGAACACCTACAAAAATCCTGCAAATAACATCATATGTAATGGGGAAAGACTAAATACTTTCTCTGTAAGTTAAGTAAGGAAGCAAGATGTCTGCTCTCTCCACGTCTATTCAACATTTTACTCAAGGTTCCAGCCAGTAAAATAAAGCAATATTTTAAAATTTAAAATATGTAGAAAAAAAGGAAGAATTAAAATGCTTTTATTTGCAGATAACATAACCACTTATATAGATGGTCCAATAAAATCTACAGAATGTCACTATAATCAATCAGTGAGTTTAGCAATAAATATGTGTGCACTTTTAGAAAAATTAAGAGTAGGTCCTTGTAACAGATTTTGCTAATTGACCAAGTCCTCACCAATGGAATGTAAACAGGGATGACGTGTGCAGCTTTTACATCACTTCCTTAAATTGGAAATACTTGCCCTTTATTTCTCTCCCTTCCTCTTCATGAAGAATGGAACATAAATGTAGCCATAAAATACAAGCATCAAAAACACAGATGTGGACAAAACCCTAGTCAATAGTGGGGCAACATGATTAAATTGGATTCTCTTCCTTTCTCGGACTACCCTCTCCCTCTGGAACATTAAGTAAAAGAGCAATAAACTTGTCTCTTCTTCCAGCCTTCCTGGTTTGGGATTTCGTTACAACAGCAGCATGGTGTCTTCTCAAATAGTTGGGCACTGTTGCCTCTATCCACCTAAACTTGGTATATCTCTTGAAACAAAAGAGATGTGGGAAGAGTTATGAAAACAGGCATAAGAATGTGATAATACTAAAGTTAAAGGAAGGAAATTCCTAGCCAGAGACAAAGAAATGCAACAAAAGAAGAGATCTACGGATGACAGAGACAGCGGACTTGGCTGAAGAAGGAAAGAAGAGAGAGGGGAGACAGCCTACTACTAAGCCTCTTGTTTTAAATTAGAAGGAATTTGAAAACTTCCTAGCCAAGACCATTTCATTCTCCTGCCATAAAGTCAAGAGTGTATTTCTGGCAACGATGGATTCTTTAATTTTACAAGCAAATGCGTTGATGGAGTAAAGTGGCATCTCTCCACATGAAAAAAAAAAGCCCTTTTATTGTACAAATATTACAAATAACTTTGAGCCCTCCACCTTTTAATAAAGTTGGTTTTCATCTAGTTTTTCAAATATACAGGGATAATTAAGAGTCAGATAGTTACCTTAATTCTCTTTTAACCCTATCTGGTCTTCATAGCAAGTTCAGGAAATGTGCTGTTTCATGACTCTTCTGTTTTTGTAAAATGAAAAGAATTTAATCAATTTGTACAACCACTAGAGAAATCAGCATGGAGGTTCCTCAGAAAACTAAATATAAAACTACCATATGATCTAGCAATCCCACTCCTGGGCATATAAACAGACAACGCTATAATTCAAAAAGATACATGCACCCCTGTGTTCATAAAAGCACTATTCACAATAGCCAAGACATGGAAACAACCTAAATGCCCATCAACGGATAAACGGATTAAGAAGATGCGGTACATATATTACAATGGAATACTGCTCAGCAATAAAAAAGAATGAAGTAATGCCATTCGCAGCAACATGGATACAACTAGAGATTCTCATACTAAGTGAAGTCAGTCAGACAAAGACAAACACCATGTGATAGCACTTATATGTGGAATCTAAAATGTAGCATAAATGACCCTATCTACAAAACAGAAACAGACTAACAGACTTGTGGTTGCCAAGGGGATGGGGGAAGGGAGTGAGATGGACAGGGAGTTTGGGGTTAGCAGATGCAAACTATTACATTTAGAATGAATAAACAACAAGGCCCTACTGTACAGTACAGGCAACTATCCATTCTGCTGGGATAGACCACAATGGAAAAGAATGTATACATATATATGTGTATGTATATATATATATACATACACATATATATGTATGTATAACAGTTATAGAGTTA
The DNA here is from genome assembly GCA_004024745.2 of Catagonus wagneri. Lineage (NCBI taxonomy): Eukaryota > Metazoa > Chordata > Mammalia > Artiodactyla > Tayassuidae > Catagonus > Catagonus wagneri. Next base: position 5,968,614 of record PVHT021183710.1, on the reverse strand, counting down.
CACTGCTATACAGCAAAAATCAGCACATTATGAATCAACTCTAATTTTTTAAAAATTCAAAAAAAAAAGAAAATAATTTAATCACTCTTAGAATGAAATACTGCTGCCTAAAATTTAAATGGCGAGTTCATAATGTGGCTCAGAGGAAAGGAACTGGTATCTATGAGAACACAGGTTCGATCCCTGGCCTCGCTCAGTGGGCTAAGGATCCAGCATTGCCGTGAGCTGTAGTGTAGATCACAGACACGGCTCGAATCTGGCCTTGCTGTGGCTGTGGTGTAGGCCGGCAGCCGCAGCTCTGATTCAGCCCCTAGCCCGGGAACCTCCCTATGCCGCAGGTGTGGCCCTAAAAAGACAAAAATAAATTTTAATGGGTGTCATGAGGATGCCACTACAAATCTAACATGCAAACATGACATTTCACTGACTTTGCCCTCCCTCTGAAATGCAATCCTGAATTTTCCACAATTCTTTTTCAAGAAAGCCTTGCTGACATTACTCCCTGCATCATCTATATTACCTATTTCTAGCAATCCCCTCTCAGTTAATTATGGTTACAATAGTGCTGTATAACAATCTCAGCAGCATGCAATAATAAGGATTCATTTATCTCACGGCTGTGGGTAGACTGATTTATACTGGGCTCAGCTGGACAATTTTATTACTCTTATCTGGGCTTATTTATACATCTGAAGGTTGTCAGGGGGGTCAGCCAATCCTAAACTGATTCAACTCCAGCAAAAAGTCTGTGCTCCACTTACCTATGATCCTGCTCCCAGTATTAGGGCAAGCTCAATCATGCAGGCTTTTTTTAAGCCTTTGGTCATATCATGACTGTTAACATTCCATTGACAAAAGCATGTGTCTGAACCTAAAATAAAAGAGTAGGGAAATATACTGTTTCTTTAATAAAATAAACTGCAAAGTCATGTAGTACTGTGCATGGATATATGGAAAAGGGGAGGATTAGGGCCATTAATATGTCCTACCAAAACTTATTGTATGAGTACTGAAAGGGAAAATTTTTTTTCTGAGTTCATTTTTTAATGATTTTTATTTTTTCCATTACAGTTGGTTTACAGTGTTCTGTCAATTTTCTACTGTACAGCAAAGTGACCGAGTCACACATATATATACATTCTTTTTCTCACATTATCCTCCATCGTGTTCCATCACAAGAGACTACAGTTCCCTGTGCTGGACAGCAGGATCTCATTGCTTATCCACTCCAAATGCAACACTTTGCATCTATTAACCCCAAGCTAAATTCTTTATCCACATTCTATTCCGAATACTTCTGACAGCGGGGGGGGGCGGGCAGAGCGTGTGTGTGTGTGTGTGTGTGTGTGTGTTTCGGGAGGTGGGACAGATTTTCCTATCCCAAGCAATTCCGTGACACCAGCTGGGTGTCCTACCTGGAGATAGTGTCAGACCCCAAAGGGTAAGGGCTACTAGTCCCACAAGACTTCCCCTTCACCTCAGAACCAGCTGCAAGTCCAGGTTGTCGCCTGAGTTTATGATCCACTGGCTATAAGTCAGAGTTTCTCACGACTCCCCTTCTTTAGGTTTTATAATTTTCAAGAATGGCTCACAGAACTCAGGAAAAGAGTTTACTTACTAGATTACCAATTTATTACAAAAGGATATGTAAATGGATAGGGCAAGGTATGGGGGAAATGGCACAAACCTCCATGCCTTCTCCTGGTGCACCACCCTCCCAGCACCAACCCAACAGGTCTCTGAACTTCATACTTCAGGGATTTTTATGGGGCTTCATTATACAGTAGTGATGGATTAAATCACTGGTCATTTGGTGATTACATCATCCTCTAGCCTCTCTCCCCTCCCCTGTAGTCAAGGGGTGGAGCTGAAAGTTCTGACTCTCTAATCTCAGGGTTGGTTCCCCTAGCAATCAGCCCTTACCTGTAAGGGCTTTCCAAAAATCACCTCATTAATATAAACTCAGGTGTTGCTGAAAGGGGCTTGTTATGAATAAAAAAAGACACCTTTATTGCTCTTATTATAGGAAATTCCAACTTTCAGAGGCTCTGAGCCAGGAAGCAAGAGGAAAACCAAATGTATACTATTATAAATCACAATATCCCAGGTATACACACAAATGCTCATACATGCAAACACACTCCTGTTGTCTCCTGTGGTCTGCTGCCTCTTCTTAAGATGTCCTCCCTAAACTGACAAAACATAGTTGTAGCTACATTGGTATAGTAAAAGCAGAGACTAGGAGTCAGCCAACATATTCATATCCTGGATTAGTCGCTAATCAATTATGTAATCAATAACAGCTTTGGAAATAATCTCTTCAAGATTTTTTCCAACTCCGAGTTCTCAGTTCTGTGTTTAGACTACCTCCACGTCATTCCCTTCCAAGTTCCCACAACCATCAGAAATCATCCTCATTCATTTGTTCAGTAAACATCAACTGGGTGACTTTTGTATGTTAGGGCTTATTCCAGGAACTGGAAATTCAAAAAAATATAAAGCCAACCCTCATCTTCCAGGAATCACAATCTAGTGGATAAAACAGACAAGTGAAGAAACAATGCCAATGACAATTTGTAGTATAAGTGCCTGACAGTTAGCTTTTTGATTGCAATGTAAGTGCCAGACATTAAGCTTTTGATTGCCAAGGCATCCATTTCAAAGTCATTCATCTCGAATAAACACACTGCCAGCTACACAACTAGATAAAGAGCCAGGCCACCCCACAGTGAAGTTTCCCTTTTGGAAACACTGGGCGACAGATAACTGATCACTTGAGTGACCTTGCTTTTCCCTTCCTGCTCTTTAACTCCCACTTATGTTTTAAATTTGCTAGCAAAGAGTGAACCTGCAAAACTATAGGCACCCCACACTTGACCCCTCAAAAAAGCAGAACCCATCCCTCCCCCTGTGACCTCCCTGTGTGATCCTGGGCATGCCTTGCACCCTGCAGGTCCTGTGAGTAATAAACTGTTTTTTAAAGTCCCTGATAGTTATTGCTAAGGTGCATCTTGCAATCACAGTAAGAACCACAGAGACCGGTCCAGCCACAATATTGGCCCTGGTCTGGAAAATGTCTGTGAGGGCTCACCACAAGTAGTGGTGGTAACCAGGCCGGTGCCTCGGGCATTCCTCCTTGACAGCATCACCATCAATAGGCTGAGGCTGATACAAAACACCAGTACTTTGATAAAGTTCTGACAGAGAGCTAAGTAAGCCTGCAGGAAGGGCATTTAAACCAAATGGTCTGCTTGCTGTTATACTACGTACTGGTGAAAGATGCCAGATGATTTGTATAATTGACATACAAATTTCAAGTAACTGACTTTGGCTATCTCCAGGATTAGAAAGACCCAGTTTTCATCCCCAAAACATGGAAAGGGTTGTGATCATGTTTTAACTAGAAAAAGGTAGCCCTTGAGCATTTCTGCATACATTTCACTGGTGAGAACTAGCTCAAATGGCCACTCTAGCTGCAAGAGAAGCTACAAAATGAATAATCTAGCTAGTTACCTATGTGTCTGGGGGCATGGAGTTCAATGCTAAAAAGTAGAAGAAATGAAGAATAAATATTGGGTACAACTGTTAAGTTTCTGTCATAAAAAGTCACCCTTAACTTCCCTGGAACGCAGGTTTCTTCTACCTGGTGACGCCATTCTTGTCACCACGTGACTTCCAGCTCATCACTCAATAAGGCTGAACAGTCCCCTGCCATCATGGTCATTTTCCAGCCAAAAGGAAATGGGAAAATTGGGATGGTACATGCCTTCCTTTTAAGGGCAAGCCCTGGATGTTGTAAATATCATTACACCTGAACCTGACTGCAAAAGAAACTAGGAAATTTACTCTGTTAGCTGCCTGGCTATGGGCCCAATGGCAAAACCTCTATTACCAAAGAAGAAAATGAATAGATTCTGGAAGACAATTTAATTTCTACCAAGAAACTAAGAATAAGATAAGCCAAAACTGGAGGGTTTTTTTAGGTGGGGTGGGGAACCTAGGTAGGTGAAAGAGGCTGTTTTCATTTGAGTCAAAAGCATGTGGTTAAGCCTCATCATATGTGTGCATGTCTGATTAAACGTGTCTGTGTAGAAACAAAGACAGGTTCACAGTCTACCCTACTCTTTGTTCAGATGCAAGAGTTTCCTGAAATTACCTGCCTAGCCCCCCTCCTCACTTCTAGAAAGGAAAGGTTCTTTTCTTCTGAAAGGAACCTAAGCTGATCTTCCCAGTAAAATGCTGAATGGGAGTTAGAGGGGACAAATACATCATAAAGCTAATCAGGTTGGACCTGATTAACACAAAGAAATTTTTAGAGAATTGAAGAATGAGTTGAATGAGCTTATGGAGATGAGAGAAGAGGAAAGGGGATTCTAGTGAAATCTAAAAAACTGGATTTATTAGCTTTTCTCTTAATGAATAACTAAGTAATAACCTTAGAGACAACTCAAATTTATTATCTCACAGTTTCCTTGGATCAAAGTCCAGGTACAACTTAACTGGGTGGACCTTGGACTTTCTGTTAGGCACCTCACAAAACTACAGTCAAGGTGTCGCTATGCTTCAGAACTCATTTGGAGCATGGGGTTCTTTTTCAAGCACATTCTGTACCACATCTTCTTAAATCCATTCATCTGTCAACGGACATTTAAGCTATTCCCATGCCTTGGTTACTGTGAATAATGCTGCTATGAACATAGAGATGCATGTATCTTTTTGTCCGGAATTTTTTGTCTGGATATATGCCCAGGAGTGGGACTGCTGGATCATATGGTAGTTCCATATTTAGTTTTCTGAGGAACTTCCATACAGTTTTCCATAGTGGTTGTACCAATTTACATTCCCACCAATGTAAATGGTGAGGGTTCCCTTTACTCTACACCCTCTCCAGCATTTGTTATTTGCATTTTTTGTTTGTTTGTTGTTTTTAGTTTGTTTTTTATTTGCTTTTTAGGGCCGCCCCCAAGGCATATGGAAGTTCCCAGGCCAGAGGTCGAATCAGAGCTGTAGCCACTGGCCTACACCACAGCCACAGCAACGTCAGATCCAAGCTACATCTGGAACCTACACCACAGCTCACGGCAACACCCGGTCCTTAACCCACTGAGCAAGGCCAGGGATCGAACCTGCATCCTCATGGATGCTAGTTAATTCATTTCTGCTGAGCCACAACAGGAACTCCATTATTTGCGTACTTACTAATGATAGCCATTCCGCTTGGTGTGAGATGGTACCCCATTGTAGTTATAATTTGCATTTCTCTAATAATTAGCAATGTGAGCACCTTTTCATATGCCTATTGGCCATGTGCTGGTCTTCTCTGGAGAAATGTCTATTTAGGTCTTCAGCCCATTTTTTCAGTTGGGTCGTTTCGTTACTGTTATTGAGTTGTATGAGTTGTTTGTTTATTTCGGAGATTAAGCCCTTATTGGTTGCATCATTTGCAAATATTTTCTCCCATTCTATAGGTTGTCTTCTCATTTTAAGGTTTCCTTTACTGTGCAAAATTTTTTATCTTTTATTAGGTCCCATTTGTTTATTTTTATTTCTGTTGCCTTGGGAGACTGAACAAAGAAAACGTGTACAATTTATGTCAGAGAATGTTTTGCCTATGTTCTCTTCTAGGAGTTTTATGATGTCACATCTTATGTTTAAGTCTTTAAGCCACTCTGAGTTTATTTTTATCTTCCCTTATGCCTTATAGTCAGTTCACAACATAGGTAAATTTTCTTTCTTCCAGGAAACCATTTCTCCTTCTTCTAAAAGTTCATATGATTAGGTCAGGCCCTTCCAGGATAATGCCCTTTGATTAACTCAAAGTCAACTGATTAGTAATCTAATATTCACTGGTCCAGTCTACACTGAGGGGAAAGCAATTACATAAAACATGTACACCAGAGAGAAGGAATCCCGGGACCCATTTTAAAATACTGCCTACTGCACCATAAGTCTGAATCCTTTTAATATTTTTTTTTAAATAATAGTAAAGCATGGAAATCCTTTTTCTTTAAATTTGTTTGTCAATTATGCTTTATTAACACTGCTAAAAACCAAACACTGGGTCTCAGGATTTATGAAAGAGAGATTTTATGGGCACTAGGTATTGAGCCATAAGAAAGGATGAATAATTTTGATAGTTCTTTATGTCTCTGAAAATCTAGTTTCAGATACTGTAATATTAGGCTCTCTGAATATATTCTTTCAAATAAATAGTCAAATATGGGGAAAATAGCAATATTTCTATTTATGAAGTGAACATTTTATATGTCTCAAAATTACCTATTTAGAGCCATAAAGAAGGATATTTGTCCTTATGTGAGGAAATATTTTATAACTTTATATAGCACCTATTACAAAACAATGAGTGGTGATTAAGTTTATTTGTGCTCCAAAGAATTCTTAAAATGATTTGGAAATTAACTCTTAAGAAAATCTGAAAGAGCCATTGTAAAAATGGAGGATGTTTAAAGAATATTTTTAAATAAATATTCATAAATTCAGTATCCTAAAAAAACCCAAAAATGTATTAATGGCCTAATTATTTTGTATTTTGACATATTTTACTTCATTTAATATTCACAATGATATTTGCTGTACTTCCTCCATTTCACACTCAGGTTAGATGAAACTTTGAGACTGCACAACCTGTGAGGAGCACACTTGAAAAGGAAACAAACTAGAATATTCAACTCTACAGCCCTTTCATTTTTTTGGCTATGCCATAGTGGCTTCTCAATCATTTACCCATCTATTCATTCATTCAGCAAATATTTCTTTAACATGTGTTATGTTTCAAGAATGCCCATAAGCTCTCAATAATATGGTGATAAATAAATAAGAGTTAATTTCTGCCTTCAAGGAGCTGCTAGTCTGTTACATTCAAAATTTCATCTTGAATTTTTCCTACTCTTTTAAGCCTGCCCTCACTCATATACATACAACTAATATCCCTCATCTATGTGTCCAGAGCACGTGATACTTAGTACTTTAAGAGCACACAGCATATTGTATCATGATTTACTGCATCCCAGACAATAGGCTACGCAAGGTGTCTTCTAGGCTCCCTTCCCAGGATGCTGACCAAGGTAACCAGTGAATACAAGGGAAAGGAAAGGGAGAAACGCACAATCTTTGTTGACTGTCACTTTTAAAGAAGGAAAGGAAGGACATACCATACTAAATCAATGAGACTGCTAAACAGGAAACTCAAGTAATACACAACAGAAGTTTATGAGTTTAAAACACATTTTAACTGTCAGAAACAAATCGAGTCACTGAAAGTTGCTATCATCTCCTTTCTTGCAGCAATAACTTTTATCCCATCAGAATGGCATCTTTAATAAATGTCCTTTTAACACATGATTTAACTGGTTTACTGTCTGTCACTAGAGTTTAACATTTTTCTCCATAGCTCAAGAGCTTCTCTGACGGTGATACATGAAAGCAGTGGGTTACCTCTGAAATCCCAGTACTGCTAATCTAAATCCCCATATATTATCTTGTTTCTCTGACTATGAATTCTATTAGCTCTAGAAATTTGATGTGATGCCATATTCAAACAGTTATCAGGAAAATCTTTGTCACCAAAAATTAATATAACAATGTGATATAAAACAACATAAGGTAATATAACATAACATAAGAAGTTTCAGTAAGAAAAATATTTGGTTACAGAATATACCAGGCCTTTTTGTGTGTGTGTGTGTGTGTGTGTGTGTGTGTGTGTGTGTGTGTCTTTTTAGGGCAGTACCCAAGGCATAGGGAAGTTCCCAGGCTAGGGGTCAAATAGCAGCCGTAGCTGCCAGCCTACACCATGGCCACAGGAACGTCAAATCCGAGCCAAGTCTGTGACCTACACCATGGCTCATGGCAATGCTGGATCCTTACCTACTGAACAAGGCCAGGGATCGAACCTTCATCCTCATGGATGCCAGTCAGTTTTGTGATGGGAACTCCAAGAATATACCATGCTTTTTAAAACTAAAAGACATGTATGGTGATTTGTCTTTGAGATAAAGACTGACTTTCAGATGACTGAATCTGTAATTAAAATAAGAAGTTATTAACAATTGGTTATATATCCCTCCATTGATAAGCTCTGGAACTCTGGCAAATCACTTAAATTTTTACAGATTTAATTCTCTTGCTTATGAAATGGAGAAAATAGTAGAACCTACCAAGTAGAACTGTTGTGAGGGTTAAATTAACAATGCATATAAAGTACATAGTTCAGCACCTGACAGAAGTAGCCTCTCAACAAATGTTAGCTATCTGTATTTAACGCATACACACTAAGCATACATGCCTTTCAGCATGTAGCAATCAGACTCTTGAGAAAGACTCAGATACAAAATTAGGAGAAGTCTACCCAAGTTCTTTCCTAAAGAACAGTAATATTTCCAGCTGCTGGAGGGAAATACTGCATACAATCCAGCTCGATTCTTTTACTGGATTCTTGCTTGACTAATAGGAGCCACTTTTGAATTTGGCATTTAGAATACTAAATTTATTCTTTACAGAACTCACCAACGTTCCATTCTCCATGGCTACATGTTTTCAGCATCCATTATCTATCATTTTCTTTTTCTGTTTTCTTAGAAAAAAGAGTTCTCACTGGTCATGGATGCTACCTGGGACTTCTCTTTATTTCTCAGTAACTACTTCTTTAGCAAAATATTTGTATTTTGCTTATAACTAACTCCCCCTATGTGCAGTAGAGTTCTGACAACTACTGATACTCTTTTTGCCCTAATCCAGGCCAGCCACCCAGCCTGACCACCTGCTCATCATTTCATTAGGCGCATTGTTTAACGGAAATCCTCTCCTGCACTAAATATGGACTTAGAGCATGAGTGTTTGATAAACAAGGAATAAGAAAAACATCTGAAAGGCAGAATAAAATAAGAGAGCTTTTGTTAAACAAATTAATGTCACAAATTTTAGGTAAACTTTTTTTTTAGGGATTATTCGAAGTGCAGACCAGAGACAGAATTTTGAGAAGTACTTATTAATCTCATTAATCTCTAGCATTATGCTCAGCACTCCAATGAGTGCTAAGGATACAGCTGTAAACAAGAAAAATGTGGTCTCTTTTCCCCTCACAGAGCTTGGAGTCCAGAGGATGAGCAGAAAAAAACAAATTCCAAACAATTAATTATAGTATAGTACAGTGTGAAGGCAGGGTAAGTACCGGGAGTTATCAGAGTGAGGGAGAGAAAGTCATCTATACCACAAATGTTATAACTTGTGTCCCCCTAAAATTCATACTGAAGCCTTAAACCCCAATGGGATGGTTTCTGGACATGAAACCTTTAGAAGGTAATCAGGTTTACATGAGGTCATGAGAGTGGAGCCCTCAAGATCAGGTTAGTGTCTGCACAAGAAGAGGAAGAGACCAGAGCTCACTTTCTCTTCGGCATATGAGGATACATTGAGAAGGTGGCTGTCTGCAAGCCTAACCTGTCAGCACCTTGATCTTGGACTTCCAAGCCTCCAGAACTATGAGAAATAAATGCCTTGTTGTTAAGCCACCCAGTCTGTGATATTTTTGTTACAGCAGTCAGAGCCGCATAAAACCACTCCCTTCCACAACTTAACGGCACTGCTACGCAAACTGTGGGCCATAACCTTGTGCCCTTCTGCAAACTATTTGTTAGTGCTCCATGATGGACTAAACACAAAAATCAAGAGTTTAAGGGCTTAGAAACGTATAGAATGTTGGTAATTTTATGTCTGCTAAATTTTAATAACAAAAATCTATATTACATATGTTTTTAAATCCACTTTTAAATATAATATGGATTATTATAGTAGAGCCATAAAATAAAGAGTCTAGTTTCTAAATCATCATGGATAGGAAAGCTGCTCACTGACCAAAATCATCTATACTGAGTATTATGGATTGAATTATATTGAAGTCATCTCCCAGTACCTCAAAATTTGGCCTTATTTGGAAACGAGGTCTTCACGGAAGTAATCAATTTATAATGAGGTCATCAGAGTGAGCCCAAATCTGACATGACTAGTGTCCTTAAAAAAGGGAGAAATTTGGACACAGAGACAGGCACACACACAGGAAAGACAATGTTAGGGCACACAGGAAGAAAACGGCCACGTAAACTTGTAGAGTGACGCATCTACAAGTCAAGGAATACTAGGGATAACTAGCAAATACCAGAGGCTAGACAATGAAAAGGAGAATTCTCCCTTAGAGCCATCACGGAGAACATCTGACACCTCGATGTCAGATTTGTAGGCTCCAGAACTGTGAGACAATAATTTTATATTGTTCTAAGTCATCCTGTATTTGGTACTTTGTTAAGTCACCAGCCCTAGGAAGTTAATGCAATAAATAAGAAATAAACAGCATAAAACCACTGAAATTAGGAAGTTAAATTAGTTAGCATCACCCTAACTAATGCACAGTATTTATTGTAAGCAAGTCCAACGTAGACTACATGGTCAAGGACATTAGCTCTGCAGCAGAGCCATTTAGGAGAGATCTGAGAAATGAGTAGGGGTCAGCTAGCAAAAGGAGGGAGAGGGTGCTGGGATAGAGAAAAGGGCTGATCACAGCAGAAAGGCTTTTCAGGCAGATAGAACATATAAAACAGCCCTGAGATAGAAGAGAACATAATGGGGTCCAGAAGCAAAAAAAAAACCTCCAGTGTATCTGGAAAATGGAAAGCAGAAGGATAGAGGTAGGTAGGTAGGTAGGTAGGCAGGCACGCAGGCACGCAGGCAGGCAGGTAGGCAGAGATCAGAGTCTCTGGGTGAAAGCCTGAGTCAGAACGGTATTTGTCAGTAGCATGAGGGAGGACAACAGAGCTCACAAACAATCATGGAAAAGGAACATTTTTTATTGGTTTTGATCCAACCAATAAGTTGCTTCACACACAAAAAAAGTCAGGGTTCATCAACAGCCCCCTTACCATGCCCCGCCCTGCAGTGCTCAAGTCTAGAGGGACCTGGAGGAAAGAAGAGGGATGCTGCTGAAAACACAGAGCCATGCAACAGCAGGCCTACGCAGCCAGTGCTCTGAAAAGAACTGAAGAAAAACAAACCAAAAAAAAAAAAAAAGTAGTTAGAAATTGTCTTAGTTCATTCAGGCTGCTCCACCAAAATACCAGAGACTAAGTGACTTACAAACAACAGAAGTTCAATTCTCACAGGACTAGAGGCCAGAAGTCTAAGATTAAGATGCCAGCTTGGCTGAATTTGGGTGAGAACCTTCTCTGGAGTTTGCAGACTTCTCACTGTATCTTCACACCATGGAAATAGGAGGAGAGAGCTCTTTGGGGTTCCTTTTATGAAAGTACTAATCCTATTCAGGAGGGCCCTGCCTTCATGATCCATTCAACCTCCAAATGCCCCATTTCCTAATACATTCCCCTCGGAGGGGGGAGCCAAAGGCATAAGTCCTGGAGTCCCAACGCCCAAGACCCAGGAGCTCTATTGTCTAAGGACAGAAAAAGATAGACATCCCAGCTCAAGAAGAAATAGTTCAACCCTCTTCACTTTTCTGTTGAGGGCCACCCAGGCCCCCAACAGACAGGATAATGCCACCAATATGAGGGTAGATCTTCATTTTCTTTACCTGTCTTCTGAACTAAATGCTATTCTCTTCCAGGAACAACCCTACAGACGCACTAATGAGTAATGTTTTACCAGCTGAATGGGCATCTTTTAGACCAGTCAAGTTGATATATAACATTACCCATCACACCCAATGAAGCAGCTTTTCCATGACCAACTGGTATGGGATGCAGATCAACGGAGCCTAAATCAAGGGAGAATCCCAGTCAGCCCAGAGCAGGGGCCTTTCCCTTGGCCATACAAGGCCAAGGGCCACACCAGCTCTTAGTGAGAAGAGATAGGAGGTTCATATCTAGTTATTATTTACAATGAACTAAAATGCAATTACGGTTGGTATACATGTATACTAAATGAACTGTACACAGTTCTCATTTGCTAGTGCAGATTCACTAGTAACCCTTTGAGTACCTTTATAAAATTTCTAGTGAAAGAACCTCTTCATGTCAATTAAAACAATAATAATAGTAATAATAATATACAAATGATGGTGACTCCTTTAATAATTGTATTCAAAATATTGAGGTCCAGTATAGGTAAAACAGATAAGCAATTCTTCCCAATCTACCTATAAAAATGGCATAAAGGTTCCAAAATATATTCCTGTCTGGATGTGCCACATGCTACAATAGGTCTTAATGTTCACCCTTAGTACAGTCCACTTCGCACTTTTTTACAGCTTTATTTGCATCTCTGTTATTTTTCCCTTCACCAATGAGCTCAAATTCCAAAACTAATATCCCAAAGGCCAACACTGATGTAAAGGAATTAGTCATTATTTTCATGCCTAGAGAACAAAGTTTCCATTCCCCCTGACTGTTGGCATAACACTTTCCCCCACACTCCCACCTCAAAACGCTCATGCCAAAAATGTTGATCTCACAAATGAGAGACATTTACTATAACAAGTAAAACAAACAGAAAAGGTTATTGTGTTTTGAAATTTAGGAATCTGGAACGTTTAAATTGTGCCTCAGAAAATCAGCCAAGGCTGAAGCACGCTGTGTGTCTGAATTCCTTAGATGGGGACCACCTGTTCTTGGTAAACTCCAACTGATGAATCTGTTCCTGTGAAACTCCTTTCATTGTGCCTTTGTCATGTACGCACACCTTGGGCATTTCACAGATGTTAGCAGAATAAAGAAGGAAGGCATGGAAATCCCACTCCTGGGCATCTATCCAGCAGAAACCATGACTCAAAAAGACACATGTACTCCAGTGTTCATTGCAGCACTCTACGCAATAGCCAGGTCATGGAAACAACCTAAATGCCCATCGTCAGAGAAGTGGATAGGGAAGATATGGTACATACACACAATGGAATGTTACTCAGCCATTAAAAGGAACGAATTACCAGCATTTATAGCAACATAGATGGACTTAGAAATTATCATGCGAAGTGAAACTAGTCAATTAGACAGCAACACCCAATGCTACCGCTTACATGTGGAAACTAAAAAGACACAATGAACCTCTTTGCAGAACAGACAGTGACTCACAGACTTTGGAAAACCTTGGTTTTTCAAATAAGACAATCTGGGGGTTGGGGGGGATGCACTGTGGGTTTGGGATACAAAATCTGTAAAACTGACTTGTGATGATTTATGTACACCTATAATTGAAATAAAATCCATTAAGTTTAAAAAAAAAAAAAAGAAGGAAGGAAGGCATGGAGTTAAGGAAGACGAAAGGGAGGGTAGGAAGAAAGGAAGACAAGCCGGCAAGAAGAAAGCAGGAAAGGAAAAAGAAAAGATATACGTGTAAGGAAAAAAGTGTGTGCCGAACTAGAGTACTGTTGTTGAATCTTATTTCTGCCTGATAACAGATTATTTTGAAGCATCAAGATCAGGGCTGCAGAGAAGACAGTCAACAAAAAAGGGAAACTTTTCTTCCCTTTTTAATGTCACTGCAACATCAAACAATACACCAATCTCTAAATTTCACTTGGATGTGGCTACCAGGCACTAAAGGTGGCTTACAGTTCACAGGAAAGAGAAATAAACTCCTCCATGTCCCAAAGTCCACCTCAGTTTTTCCTCTACTTGTGTGTTACTTCTCTAAATCCCTACGCTCCCGCCTCCTTCCTGTCATTTAGGTTTTAGATCAAAGCTAACCCCCCTGAGAAGAACTTCCTTGAACACACACTACTGGGGGAAAAAAAAGGAAAAAAAATAGTCCCTCTATCCGACTGTCACTGTAGTACTCGTCACTAGTGAATATTTTTGTTTAGCATCTGTCTACCACCACTAGCATGTACGCTTCATGAGAACAGGGATATTCTAAGGTCTCATTTTCTGCTGTATCCCTAGTGCCTAGAAGAATGCCAAAAACAAAGAAGGCTTAATAAATGCCTGTGGAATTAATAAACTCCTGTTACTTTTTTTTGAAAGGAGGGTGGAAATCTCTGTGGCCTATGTCATAAGATTCCCATCATCATTTCTACACTTTGCTCCAATCCACTGGAGTCAGAAAACAGTATTTGTAATGTATTGATTTCTCAATTTATCAGTCTTGTTTTCCCATAGATCAGTTATCCCTGTTAAATTTCTAAAGGGTTTAAAAGTACTTTTATTTAATAATTTAAATCGTTTATGGAAACTTTATTTTTTAAGTAAGTGAAAAATGTGAATGTGGGCGTATTTAAAAAAAAACTATATTTCACAAATTCAAGCCTTCAAAATAGAATGTTGGTAATTCAGGCAGGCTTTGCAGAGTAATTCAATCAGTAGCAGAGGTATATCTGTACATACATACAAAAAGAAAAAGATGTTTACCAAATAGATAAATGTCCCCACTGGGTAAGAAGTTCTGTATATTATAAATCTAGAGCTGAAAATTCTCAGAAATCCATGAAGTATACAGAGTTTATGCAACTGTTTTTTTTTATCATTCAATAGTTTCCATAGCAACTTTGGGATTAGATTGTGTATATGCTACCTTGAAGACACAAAGCATTCTCGCTAATCTATTTAAAGTGAAGTACTATGTTATTTCTCAGCGTTATGTTCTCTGCGTTTGGAAGAAAAAATATACTGCCATCCTACACGATGCTGTTGCATTAAGTTTCATGTTGCTCGGCCTACTATAGTTTTGATTTCTGTCTTCTGCTAAAGTTTTCAAGTTTAAAAGAAACAGAGCAAGATAACAATAAAATTAAGATATTTTCCTTTCGGGTACGAAGGAAATTGTTATAAGAGTGAGAGAAGTGAGAATGTGGGAGGTAAATTTAAAAATTGTACTCGAGATTGCAATTGACTAAAAATGGGGATATGTATTTGCAAGAACAGAAGCCAAGCCACTCCCATTATAAAGTGTTTTTTGGGGAACAAGGAATATTATGTTTCTTGATCTGGCACTGGTTACACAAGTAGGTCAGTTTATGAAATTCACAAAATAATACACTTAGGGCACGTGCACTTTTCTGAATGTGCATTGTACTTAAATTAATAATCAGACTATTCCAAAAGCCATTTATTATATCTGAGGAGCAGTTGAATCTCTTCTTTAAAAAACTAGATAGTGAACATTTTAGGCTTCATAAGGCACCTGTCTTTTGTGTTTGGTTTTTCACAATCCTTCATAAATGAAAAATCATTCTTTACTTAAGAGCTATAGAAAAAAGCAGGTCATGGATTACGTATGAATTCAGAAGCTGGGATCACCAAAGGAGTGAAAGCAGATAGAGGGGAAAAAAGGACCACAGACTGAAACCTAGGACCTCCAAAATTAAATTGTACCTATTAAACCTATTAATATGATAAATTATTCCACCAAATTTCCTAATATTGGGCCTTTTTTTCATTTTTGACTTGGTCATACTGTATTATTCTTTAATGTGCTACCAAGTTTTCTCTGCTATTGCCTTATTTAGGATGTTTTATTTTTATTTGTAAAGTGAGATAGTTCTATAATTTCCTTTTTTTGGTAAACATTTTCCTAAGCTGTGTTATCTATGTCATACTTACATCACAAGAATTGATTTGAAAGTTTTCCTTCTTTCTCCATGTTCTAGAATAGATAAAATAGCAATGAAAGCATCTGCACTTTCAAGTTTTAAGAAATGTTTTCTATACATCTTTCCAGGTCAGTGCTTTGTTTCTGTGGAGGTTAAGGGGCAAAATTTTTTGATAATAACAATAATCTAACATAAGGTTTGCTCTTTGCCAGACCTTGTTCTAAGAACCTACACATATTAACTCATTTAATCTTTACAACACAACTTAATGAAGTATTATTATTATCATCATTATTATACCATCATCTCCATTTTACATCTGAAGAAACTGAAACAACAGATGTTAAATGGGGGAAAAAACACTGTAAATTTCAACTGATGAAATTCAATATAGGGGCCTGATTACACAGGTATTAAAAAGCTGAAAAGAGCAAGAGGGAACACTGAGGCACAGCAAGAGACAACTGTAGAAGGCTGATACCACTCTTAGGTATGGAGTAACAAAGAGGAAGAAAAGGCCACAGAGGAAGCAAATGACTTTCATTTGCATGAGCCACGGTTAAATGTAACTTAGAGTTTGTGAATTCTCTTTGTTTTCTAGCTTTGCTGAGAATCTAATTTGAGGGTGTTTCTATTCTCCTTTTACATGATTTTCAAGAAAGAAAATGCTAAGATTTACAACTAAGCTACCACCGTGTTCCTATCATATACACATCAATGCCTAACTTATTCCCACTGAAACTGCAGGCACAAGAAGAATTGCCAATCCTACTGACAATAAAACCACTGGTCAAAAAGGAAGTCAGTGTCCTGTATTTATGCTTGTAAAATTTCCAAAGTATTTTAATGATATCTCTGGGATGCCTTCTATAATTAATGTACATCTTAATGCCCTCTGATCTGAAGTGTTGTCTCTGTAAATATTTTTTATCCGAGCAATATATAGTGGAATCATAATATCATCTTTCATAAGAATAATGCATGGTACTAAAAGCCCAGCTAATTGGGCAATTCTCCATTTAATTATCTCCTCTGGCATAATATAACTACCTACTTTCAATTATTATAGTCATTATAATTAAGTCACAGAGACACTCTGTCTCTGAATATGTGGACAGTACATTTGAACAAAGGACAGAGAGTCAGAGTACAACTTGGAATGACTTTCTATTTACTGAAGCATTTTATTGTTACAAAAAGTACTCTACTTTACACAGCTTTTTTTTTCATACAGTAGCAAAGACAAATTTAAAGGAAAGCACTTCAAGTAAGTGCCTACGAAAGCACTTCAAGTAAGTGCCTACGAAAAGTTGCCAAAGTAGGTTGTACAAATCTGTTAGAATCCCAGTGTCTTTGCTTATCACCAATATGACTTTCAAAGCTTTACTTTCTTCACATTTATAAAATCCCTTCGTCCATTCTTAGTATCCCAGAGTACACAGTGACATCACTCTTTTAATATCCAAATTAGCACATAGCAAATCCTACCTTGTGAATCTCAGTCCATACTCCTTCTAGACATTCCCTTCACTACAAGCGCTGATTTCTCTGTCCACAGCAAAAATTCCATTTACAACTGTCAGAGAATATCATCAGCCCATGCAAAGGGACCTCTTCCTCGATGCTGGTTGTTCATATGGTACACACACTACAATCATCCTAGGAAATTCTAACCAGATTTCTGATAATTGTCTTCCTGCTGCTTCCTACAACAGTTCCCCGGGGACTGGGATATGTAAGGATTCTAGCATCAGTAATATACTAAGTCCAGAACCAGACTTTCCCTTCCAATTACTCGAATCATGGGCACGTATCTCCCTTTACTCACAAGGCACACCTTATCGTTATCATTACTGCCATCATTACCGTTTGTACACAGCAAGCATTTAATAAACATTTATTGGGTATACAGATGGATGGATGGAGAGCAGCTCCCCAAAGAGTTGTAAAATTAAATGGAAAGTGTCCAGCATAAAGTACTACGTGACATTAAGGAAGTATTAGCTTCCTGTCATTTCTGGTGTCAACATTAAGTCAAAAATCTCTAATTCATTACAAGTTTCAAAACATGATTTTAAAAAGCAACAAACATCCACTTTTGAAATAAGATTTAATCCCTTAGTGTCTATAGTTATAGATATAAATGAAATTAGCAATTAAATTTTACTTCAACACCAACAACTGAAACCGTATCTTCCAATTATGTAAATCGCCACTTAAACAATGAATCCAAAGACCTCGCTTCATCAATTTGAACCGTTAAATCTAGACCATTTATTAGTTCCTTTGATAAAAGGCTTGTTTTTATCCTACAGCTTAGAAGAAATTTAAAAAAAAGCAGCAACATTTTTCCATAGCCAGAGGAAAAGCAGAAGTTCTCCAAGAAATCTTCTTTTTAAATGTACTTGTATAAGCTAGAGTGTTCAAAGTCTCCATCATACTAGAATGTGTGTGTGTGTGTGTATATATATATATACATATATATATATATATATATATATGTATATGACTAGGTCACTTTGCTATGCAAATTGACAGAACACTATAAATCAACTATACTTTAATAAAAAAAATTTTAACTCTTTGTCATACTAATTTTCATAGCTTTTGAAATTTGTGAATTTTATCCATATTTCCACAGAATTTATTACATTTCTTTAAAAGCAATTTATTTAATGAACCACTTGTTTTCTTATTATTATAACTCTTGATTCTTGATTGTGATGAATTATTATGGCCACTTTACTTCCAGGCTTTCAAATGCAAACAGTTTTATTCAGAGTTGTCTCATACTCTTCATGGTCTCCAGAGAAACTATAACTGTGATGGCACATTGCAGACATAAAATAAATATTTACGGAATTAATGAAATGTGTGTGCTACCACATATACATCATTTTGGTAAGCGGAACCACAGAACTATTGCTGAATAAGTTGAAAGCCTGTGCTTATTCTCCCTTGAGTGCCACTTATAATAATCATTGTTAGAGAGTGTTCTAGAATTGGAAGTCATTATGAAGATATAAAAACTGGGGAAACTGCGACTTTTAAAAATTAGAAAGTATGGTCTTGAATATGGTAAAAAAAAGAAAACTGACACATTTGCATTCACTTCCCCATAAGTTCCATGTAAATGTCAACTCAGTAAGTCCTTTCCCGAAACTGTCCAGGCTTAAGAAGTTAATGAAATTCAAAAAGATGCATGCAACCCAATATGTACAGTAGCATTATTTACAATTTCCAAGATATGGAAGCAACCTAAATGTCCATCAACAGATGAGTGGATAAAGAAGATGTGCAGGGAGTTCCCGTCGTGGTGCAGTGGTTAACAAATCCGACTAGGAACCATGAGGTTGTGGGTTCGATCCCTGACCTTGCTCAGTAGATTGACGATCCGGCGTTGCCGTGAGCTGTGGTGTGGGTGGCAGACGCAGCTCGGATCCTGCATTGCAGTGTAGGCCGGTAGCTACAACTCCGATTAGACCCCTAGCCTGGGAACCTCCACATGCTGCAGGTGTGGCCCTAAAACTACAAAAAGGCAAAAAAAAAAAAAAGATGTGCGGGGGGGCGGTGTGAAAGTGTGTGTGAGTGTGTGTGTGTGTGTGTGTGTGTGTGTGTGTGTGTGTGTGTGTGTATACGTTCGGGAATACTACCCAGCCATAAAAAAGAACTAAATTTTACAATCTGCAACAACATGGATAGAGTTGGAGAGCACTACACTAAGTGAAATAAGTCAGAGAAAGACACATTTTTTGTGATATCATTTACATGTGGAATCCAAAAAATAAAACAAACTAGTGAATATAATAAAAAAGGAGCATACTCACAGACAAAGAGAACAAACTAGTGGTTACCAGTGGGGATAGGAAAGGAGAAAGCAGTAATACAAGTGCAGGGGATTAGGAGGTATAAATTATTAGGCATAAAATAAGCTATAAGGATACATTGTACAACATGAGATATATAGCCAATATTTCATAATAATTACAAATGGAATATAACCATGAAAATTGTTAATCACTATACTGTACACCTAGAGCTTACATAATATTTTCATCAACTATACTTTAACTAAAAAAAATTCTGAAGAAAACAAAATAAAGTTGTTAGTGAAAAAGAGCATACAACCCTGATATTCACATCAGGTTACTTACAAATTGTCCCACCAGTTCCATTAAAGCCAGACCACATTCTTACTCCCAGGGTGGGAGATGAGGCCTCATTACACAGAATGCCTCTTTCCTCTGCAGAATGGAAAATAGTTCTTTCTCTGTCTAAAGCTAAAACCAACCGGACAAAGACTCTGAGCTCCAGAGAGGCCTGACCATACTGAGTACCAAATTTCTTGGCCACATAAAACCACAGATACCAAGTGGTTCTGTGACGCTTTGGGGTTTTGTGGCAACAATAAGAGTCACATAAACAAGAGATGATATTCTGGGATTGCCAAGTCCTCTGACCTTAAAAGAGTCAGAGAGATTGAGTTCTAGCTGTATTTGTGAGTGACTTAAAAAAAAACAACAACCAGAAATGACCAGTTAGGCTCCAGCAAGACCCTGGAGATTAAAGGGCCTGTCAGTAAAGAGTCTCTAAGGAAACACTGGATAGATAGCTAATACATAAGCATGTAGGAATTCAGAATTGTGGCATTTTGGAATATCAATCACTGTATTCCAACTTGAACACACCAGTTATATTTGGAAAGGAGAATAAAATTAAATCTCTTGAGAAATTAGGCTTGAAAGCTCTAAAGAAAGAGGTCTATGTAATGAGAAAAACAGAGTGTAGTGATATAAAATAAAAATTCTATCGATACGATAGGCAGGAAGCAAAATCATTTAAAACAAATTTGTAAATATAAACAAAAAAATTTAAAGTTCTATTCTTTGAATATTCTTATATAAATTTACATAATAACCCTACATCCTTTCACTGACTGTTGAAATACAGCATTCTAAAACTAAAACTCATAAATTTATGAAATCTAAGAGTTAGAAGGAATTTTCTGAGGGCATTAGGACCAATTTCCCCTCAATAACAATTCAGATTTTCTTATACAACATCCCAGACCACAGAAACAAAACAAAAAATGTGTTCTTGAATGGTACTGACGATCCGTGTAGGATGAACCAATCTCCTAAAATTACAGGCTAAAAACATATGTTCTCTTAAGCAAGCCAAGGATTAAAAGCCATGTCACCTAGTTATGACTCAATCCTCTTAAAAAAAAAAAAAAAAAAAACTAATGAATAGGCTCCTTTATCAACTAATCTCTACTAAAGAAAACATATTAAATACCTGCTTAGAAGTCAAGTTCATGGTAAAGAAGAAAAAATAAAACTTCTGAATATTAGGGTTTAGTAACTTGTTTGTGCAAGTAGAGCACAGCCTCTGTTAGAATTCAGAATGAACTCTGGACTATAATCTTGATGGAGACACATCGTTATTTCTTAGCTCCTATGACTTAACTTCTTTTCATGAACCACAGAATAATTTTCAATCTACAATAAACATTTCTAGTGTTGGTGGTATGGCATTATGTTATTTTGGTTGTAAATCACTCACACATATTGTAAGAAAATAAGAAGTGGGAGGGGACTGGCCATGAATACTTTGGTTTGTCTTATTCTTTGCACTGTAGGATAATGTCTCAATAAGGATTTTAAATCTTTTGAAAGGAGCTTTTAAGTACTCACATAGTGCTGGCCCTATTTCATATACAGAAAGGGGCACACAAGACATGCAGATGGCTTTTAATTATGCACTGCTCCTGATAACACCAGTTGGGGTTGGCTTATTGGCCTTTCTCCTCTGCCAGAAAGGATCGACTCATAGGATTTGGATCTTCAATGCCTCACATTTAAGGCACAGCAATTCTTTAAGCTGCTGATATGTTGTTAGGGCAATGCTGAAAAATAAAAACCGCTGTTGCAGAGGACGTTTTAGAAGGTATTATTAGAACTGCCTTAAAGTGATTTTTGTCTAGACTGGTTCCTGTAACAGTGCCCTGGATTCTTTAATTCAAAAACTTCAACTGTTTCTCTCAAGATTGCTCTCAATGGTGTTCCAAAATTTAAGCTGTTTGTGTAGCTTCCAAAGTAAAACATACATTTTTGAAGGGACAGAGGCTTTCAAAATTTCCATGATGAGTGAACATACTTTTCAAGTGTTTTGACAGAACTACTGTCACAAATATTACTAGAACACTCCACTCAATACATAAAAGAGGTTTTTAGCGGCATAAAAATACTGAAAGAAATAAACGCTAAATCTCTTAAGAAAAATGTGCCCATTAATTTTAAACAGTTAACAAGATGGAGTTCCTTAGGGGACATTATGACAACGCTCTCCTTACGGCAATTTATTTGCCTTTGTATTGAGCCTGGCCTTATTTTTTTAGTCACCAAAGAAAAATAAGAAATTAAGATGTGATAAACTAAAAAATATAAACTACAATAGAATATGTGAGAAGACTATTTTTAGATAAATAATAAGCCTTATCATTGATCAGGAAAGAAGAGGGGGAGAATAGAGAAAAAATTATTTAAGATTCTAAGTCTAAATGACACACATCTCACACTACTAGAGGTCATGGAAAAAAGTTAACCGATAGAAAAATACCAGTGAAAAGGAAGATTGAGCTCAATTTACAGTTGTAATACAGTTTATGGCAAATATGTGGAAGTGTGCGGAAAAGATTTACGTGGCATAAAGCATTACGTGAACTGTATTATTAGAAAATGTAAATGTACTCTCTGTTGGAATTATTAGAGCTGCTTAGTCATTTTTCCCAGACAGTAACCCTCCAAAATGACTGTGAATGCTGTACTCTCCTTAGACCTCCAGCCCATCTACATATAGGATAATCCCTGAAAAGCTCAGTGGGGCTGAGACTCACCCTTTTCTAAAGAATTCAGATTCTGACATCAGGTTGATAGCTCCTATTTTCTGTAGGTCATAAAAAATCTAAGGGCAAAACTGCCAAAGTAATTTCTTTTAATTTTTCAGCACAAGCTGCTTCCTTGAAACGGATTCTCTGTTCTCCTCTGTATCAATCATACTTAAAACAAATTTCTTTTATTTCCCTAGGAAGCAAAGCTCATGCTTTACAGATATAACAGTTACTATACCATTCTACATATTTGGTATAATTAGTCTTTTCCTATGTGTTAAGCCATGTTGAACAATTCAACCTCTTCCATTTGAGCAACATCATAGAAATATGGCCATCTTAATGCTTCTTAAGTCAGTCTAAATCATGTAATTTAAAGTAGATTGAGATGGCTGCCAATAATTCTTTTGGGTATTTTCTAATCTTGATTGACAGAGATATCCCTACTACAGTCCTGCTATAGTAATTTCACATCTCAGAAAGAAAATGAGATTTTTTTACTTAAGTCAAAAATTAGCCCTTTGTGGCTGGCCACTAGAATAGCTCTGACCCAAAAGTTCTAGGAACATGGACTCTGGAAAATATCCAAAGTCAAGAGTTCAACAGAGTATAAAACCACAATAAACTAACAATTATACTTATATTGGAAAAAACTAAAAGACAGTTATTTTAACCAGTGTGTTGGAAAGCTTGATATTTAAAATAGAAAATAAAACAACTTGAAACCTACCTTATTCCAAATACAGTTAATTTGAGATAGGTGATAAACTGTATCAGGAAAATCAGAACCATAGAGCTCCTAGAAGAAAACATAAGAGAGTATCTTTGTAACCTTGTCAGAGAATACACAAGAAACAACTAGGTACAAAAGAAGAAAACTGATATATTGCACTTTATCCTAGTTAAAATTTCTGCTTATAAAGCTACACTCTAGAAAATAAAATTCACAACACATATATCTGATAAAGACGTTGTGTCCAAAATATATTTTAAAATTCCTACAAATCAGTAATTTAAAAAACTCAATTTGTAAAGATGGACAAAAGACCTGAACAAATTCTTTAAGAAAAAAAATATGAATAGCCAATAAGCATACTCAAAGCACCTCAACATACTTAGTCACAAGGAAAACACAAATTAACATTTGTGTAGCCACTAGAATGGCTAAAATCTAAAAGGCTGACAATACAACTGTTTGCCAGGATAAAAAGCATCTAGAAAACTCACACATTGCTGGTGGAAGCATAAAGTTCTGCAACCACTTTTGAGAGCTACATGTCAGTTTCTTTAAAAGTTAAATATGCATCTCCCTTAGACTCAGTAATCCCATTTTAGGTATTTATTCAAGACAATCTACATGAAAAACATTTGTCCACAAAAAGTCATATTTGTTATAGTTCAAAACTGGAAATAACACAAATATTTATCAACTGGAGAGGAGACTTTCAATGTGTTAACATCATACAACAAAACACTACTGATATTTGCAACAACGTGGATGAGTCTCAAAAATGAAAGCAAAGAAGCTAGAAATAAAGTAATACCTCCTGTATGATTCTATCGCTATGAAGTCCCCAAATAGGTAAAATTAGAAATGAAAACACTGCTTGCCTCTGTGAGATAGGAATTAAGGAAAAGGGCACACTATAACTTTCTAGCTAATGGAAATGTTCTATATCTTTTTTATGTGTGGTAGCTGGGTGAGTATATATTGTATACATAGATACATAGATACATTCCTAGTGGTAGAATAAATTAATGAAGAAATACTTGGTAGTCAACTTCATAATGAATATTAAAAGACTTAAAAATATGAAAAGCCCTTGGAGTTCCCGTTGTGGCGCAGTGGTTAACGAATCCGACTAGGAACCATGAGGTTGCGGGTTCGATCCCTGCCCTTGCTCAGTGGGTTAACGATCCGGCGTTGCCGTGAGCTGTGGTGTAGGTTGCAGACGCGGCTCGGATCCTGCGTTGCTGTGGCTGCCGCGCAGGCCAGTGGCCACAGCTCCGATTAGACCCCTAGC
>PVHT021183710.1:5881975-5943151 GCA_004024745.2 Catagonus wagneri | reverse complement strand
TGGGTTAACGATCCGGCGTTGCCGTGAGCTGTGGTGTAGGTTGCAGACGCGGCTCGGATCCTGCGTTGCTGTGGCTGCCGCGCAGGCCAGTGGCCACAGCTCCGATTAGACCCCTAGCCTGGGAACCTCCACATGCCGCGGGTGAGGCCATAAAACCCGCGGCCATAAAATGACAAAAGGCAAAAAAAAAAAAAAAAAAAAAAAAAAAAAAAAAAAAAAAAAAAAAAAAAAAAATATGAAAAGCCCTTGAACAAATAATTCTAATTACCGGAATATATTTTAGGGAAACAATCAGAGGTCTGCGTGTGTGCACATATACACATATACATATATGTGTTTACTGTGTATAAAATTTATAACAATAGAATTTTCATCCCAGTATTTACAACACAGAAAAACTAGAACGACCTAAATGCCTGATGATGGGGTTTAATTAGTAATGATACATCTGTACCTTGAATATTATTTAGCTATTAAAAAATGTAATGGTGAATGAACAAAAGTATTTTTAATATGATAATAAATAAAAAGAGCAATTTTTTTAAAGTATACACTAATGGGGAGAAAAGTATATATAACATGAACATTAATTTGGCTGCTTTGACAATAACAGTGGTTTAAACAAAATGCTGCTAGTCACTCTTGGCAGATAGGCAGCACTATTTCACATAGTAATCTGAAGACAGAGATCTTTCTATCTAGTTGCCCCACCATCCCCAGCGTACCTTCTCCCACATGATTAAAGCCAGCTCACTATCACCAGGTCTGCTTTTCATCCCAAGAAAAGGGTGAAAGAGAAAGTGGAAAGGAAGCAGCCTCCTCTTAAGAATGTGAACTGAAAGCTGCACACACCACTTCTCCTTTGCCACCAGTCAGAACATGGTCATAACAAGATTCTCAATCAGCTTGGACTGCTCCAACAAAATACCGCTGACTGGATGGCTTGTAAACAGTAGAAATTTATTTCACACGCTTCTGGATGCTGGGAGTCCAACACTGTGGCACCAGCACGGTTCAGTCAAGCCCCGCTTCTGATTGGCAGAATTCTCCTTGTACCCTCACACAGCAGAGGGTTAGGGAGCTCTGTGGGATCTCTTTTATAAGGGCACTAATCCCAGCTCTACCCTCATAACCTAATCACCTACCAAAAGCCTCATCTACTAATACCACCACCATTGGGAGTTAGGATTTCAACATGAATTTTGCAGGGACACGAGCATTGAGACCACAGCACCAAACTACTAAGAAGGTTCAGAAATGTCTCTAACTGAGCCACCATGTGCCCATCCAAAACTAGTGAGAGGACAGTTCCAATGCTAAAAGGAAAAAAGGGAGCATGGATGAGCTTGAATGAAAATCTTGGAGGCAACAGTGGAACTCTCATCTAAGCAAACTGCATCATCAATGTTTCTGCTAGCACAGAGGATTAAACTATTAGGAAAAACACAGATATTGACAACTGATTTTCAACCAAGATACCAAGATAACAATGGAAAAAGAAAAGTCTTTTCAATAAATTAAGCTGGAAAAACTAGAAAAAATGTATTGAAAATATTAACCTCTACTTCTATCTCACATCATACAAAAAAATGAACTTGAATTAGGCCATAAACCTAAATGCATACAGGCATATCTTGAAGATATTTTAGTTTCAGTTCCAGACCACTGCAATAAAGCAAATATAGCAACAAAGAGAGTCACACAAAATTTTTGGTCTCCCAGTGCATACAAAACTTAGGTATACACTCTACTGTAGTCTGTTAAGTGTGCAATACTTGATGTCTAAAAAATAATGTATATACCTTAATTTAAAAATACTTTTTTTCTAAAAAAATGTTAACTATCATCTGAGCCTTCAACAAGTCATAACTTTTCTGCTGGTGGAGGATTTTGCCTCAGTGTTGATGGCTACTGACTGATCAGGGTAATGGTTGCTGAAGGCTGGGGTGGCTATGGAAATTTCTTAAGATGAGACAACAGTGAAACTTGCCACATTGATTGACTCTTCACAAAGTGATTTCTCTGCAGCATGCAATGCTGTTGGAGAGCATTTACTCATAGTAGAACTTTCAAAATTGGAGCTAATCCTCACAAAACCTGCCATTGTTTTATCAACTACATGATATCCTTAATCCTTTGTTATCATTTTGGCAGTCTTCACAACATCTTTACCAGGAGTAGATTTCTTCTCAAGAAACCACTTTCTTTGCTCATTCATGAGAATCAACTCTTTACTTATTAAAGTTATATCATGAGATTGCAGCAATTCAATCATACCTTCAGGCTTCCACCTCCAGTTCTAGTTCTCTTCTATTTCAAACCATCCGCAGCGACTTTCTCTACTAAAGTCCCAAACCCCTCAAAGTTAACCATGAGAGCTGAAAGAACTTCTCCCCAACTCCTGTTAATGTTCATAACTTGACCTCTTCTCACTTGTTCTTCAGGGCATCCAAAATGATGAATCTTTCCCATAAAGTTTTCAATTTACGTTGCCCAGATCCACGAGAAAAATCACTAGTGAATGGCTAGTGAGTGGAGCTGTCGCAACACGAACATCTGCCATCTTAGACGGGTGCAGTTTGTGATGTCCCAAAACAATTACAATAGTAATATTGAAGATCATTGATCACAGATCACTATAACAATTATGAAAAAGGTTGAAATATTTTGATAATTATCAAAATGTGACAGACACAGGAAATGAGTCAATGCTATTGGAAAAAACGATGCTGACAGACTTGCTCAGCGCAGTGTTGTTACAAACTTTCAATTTGTAAAAAATCTGCAAAGCAGAGCAAATTGCAATACAATAAAAAGGTATGCCTGTATGCTAAAACCACAAGGTTTACCAGAAAAAAACTGAAGAGAGTATCTTTACAACCTTGGGCAAAAGTCCTGAATAGACACTTCCCTAAAGAATATGTGTGAATGGCCAATTAGCACAAAAAAAGGTACTCAGCATCACCAGTCAGCACAGAAATGCAAAATACAACTACAGTTAAGATACCACTTTACACCTAATGGAACATCTTAAATTTAAAAACTGACAACACCAAACGTTAGCAAAGAAATGGAGCAATGTACATGGAACAACAAACATGCTGGTGAAAGTATAAAATGGTACAATCACTTTATAAAACTGTTTAGCAGCTTACTATGATATTAAACATACACTTATGTCATGACCCAGCAACTGGATTCCTAAGAATTTACCCAGAAGACATGAAAACCCATGACCACAAAAAGTCTTGCACAGAATTGTTCATAACAACATTATTCATGAGTCTAAAACAAAAGTATCAAAAATAGGAAAATAAATTATAGTATGTTTAAAAAACGGAACATTACTCAGCCATAAAGAAATAGAGGATATAGGAATAAAAGGAGTAAATGTTAGTACAGTAACATGAACAGGTTTTCAGAATTACATTGAATGAAAGAAGCCAGACACAAAAGAATACATATTGCATGATTTCATTTATATTAAGTTCAAGAACAAGCAAAACTAATCTATGCTGAAAGAAATTTGAAAAGTACAGCCCACAGAGGTGAGACTTGACTGGAATGGGACATAAGGGAACTTTCTAGGGAAATGGGAATGTTTCTGACTGGATCAGTAGCACAGTGTACATTTCTTAAAACTCATCAAACTCATCACTTTAATATTTATATATTTCCATATATGTGAATTTTACCTAAATAAAAATGGTCCTTTTATTGTAATTTTAATGAAATTGAGAGAATGAGTGAAATGAATATATATATTCAAATCACCTCTTTATCGGAAATCAAGCTGTTTCTAATTTTTTACCACTGTTTTATAAGAATGAACAAATAATTACATAGATCATTGGCTGAGTTCCCCAAAGTAGAATTTCTTTATTAAAGATGTTACTTACTTTAAGACTTTTGAGACACACAACATAACTTCTTCCCAAAAGTAACAGACCAACTTGCAACCTCATCTACAGTGTTTGAAAATAACCATTTCCTCCACCTAGCCAATATTAAGTACTGTCATTTTATAAACAATAATTAGACACTGGATTATACTAAGGCACTAATAAGTTCTAAAACTCAGAGAAAAATTATTGCATCCTAGGAACTATTCAAGTAATATACCTCTACTAACATCCACTTAATGGGAAAAACAACCTTTAGAGAGAGACTACTGTGATCCCATTTCACAGGTGGGCAAATCAAGCAAAGACAGGTGCCCTAAGACACTGGCCCAAAGATACCCAGTTAGTAAGTTTAGAGCTAAGTCGACAAACTCAGGAATTCTAGGGCTCTTATCTGCTATAATATTTCCTCATTATTATTTTAAATACTGGATGATTTACTTCTGGTATGGTTGGGCTTTCCCTCATTTGCTGACCTTTCCTGAATTGCCTTTTCACGTTCTGTGCTCATTTTTCTAACGGGGCATTTATCACGGTTATTTTTTTTTTTTTAAGGAATAATTCCCAGAACAAAAACTAAAGAAGGTAATATTTCCAAAGTCTCTCGTGCTCCCACCGCAGGTTGCTCCGCGAGGCTCCCGTCCCGGAGCATGAACTCACCCAGCAATTGCTCGTCTGAAGATCATGGCGCTTTCCTCACGTGGCCTCCCCACCTCTGCCACATACAGTAAAAAACGCTGGCGACTCCACTTCGAACCTCTCCAGCCGTCACACAAGTCCACAAGCGTCCTATGGGGGGGAAGCCGAGAAGCCACAACTGCGGCTGCGCAGCACCTTCCCAGCAAGCCATGCGCGCGCATGCTAAGAGGGAACTCGGGGCGGGGCGGGGCGGGGCGGGGCGGGGCGGGGCATATGGTTCTTTAGAAGTTAAGGATATTAACCCTCTTTCAGTTTTATCTATTGAAATATTCTCCCAGGATATTTTTCTTTTGCCACATGTTTTTCATAATGTTTCGTGTTATAACTTTTAAAATGTGTAATTTTTGTTGTTGTTAAATGCTGCCTATGAGGTCTGAACATATCAAGAAGACACTAATATGTCGTCTAAACGTCTTTTAACAGCTACTTTAGATTCTAAAGTGAGCTTAAAAGTTTAGTTAGATAAATTTAAGGCAGGTGCATGTATTTGGACTCTAGCAAAAATGGTGAGCATCTTTCTAATTATCCTTAATATCAGATACATTTGTAAAACATCTCACTAGTAATATTTTAATACACGTGGTGGGGGGGAGACAAAACGTGTTCCCCTCTAAGGAACAGAATCACATCCATTGTGCAAGCCGCAGATTTAAGTGTCTTCCTTGACTCTTTCCTTATATTCGTTCAATATCCAATCTATCCGTCACATCCTCCAAAACAAATCTCTATTAATTTCCCTCCCTCTCCTTCACTACTATCCCAATTCAAGCCACCATCATCTCTCATCAGAACTATCGCTATAAATGGGGTCACCTCTCTTGCACTCGTCTCCTCATCCGTTCTCCACCCAGCAGCCGAGTGATCCCTTTATAATGTACATAGCATGGTCTCTTTTCCCTGTTTAAAACTTCTAATGACTTTTCCAATCACAGTTAAAATAAAAGCCAGCTTCTTTCCTAGCTCACGAAGTCCTAAGTGATCTCCTCCTTGCTTTCCTTTCCACGAGCATCTTGGGCTACTCTCTTCTTCATACACTGTGCTTTGGCACAAAAGCCTTCCTTAAGCTCCTCTAACACACCCTGAAGTTGTTTGTTTGTTTGTTTGTTTGTTTTCCGCTTTATAGGGCAGCACACATGGCATATGGAAATTCCCAAGCTAGGGGTCAGAGCTATACAGCTGCCGGCCTACACCACGCTGTCACAGTTAACCAAGATACAAGCTGTGTCTGGGACCTACCACAGCTCACAGCAACGCCGGATCCTCAACCCACTGAGTGAGGCCAGTGATCAAACCCGCATCCTCGTGGATCCTAGAGGAGTTCGTTAACCGCTGAGCCATGATGAGAACTGCCCACGCTGAAGTTCCTGAGCACCTTTTGCCTCTGACAAACTGTTCCTGGGAGTTAAACGTTCCCCTGCTGACTCCAGCCCCTCCAGTCTTTGCATAGTTTGCATGCACCTAGACAGGGAAGTTTCTCTTTTGGCCTCCCAGTCCCTCATATGATGTTACACTACTTAGTTCTCTATACACTACTTGTCACTTTGATTTTTTGTTTATGTTCATTATTTACCCGCATATTTTTGTCTGCCCTCGCTAAAATGTAAGCTCCATGTCTTCAGACTTTGTCTGTCTTATTAACACTGTATATCCTGTACCAATAACAGTTCCTACATATAGTGGCAGGTCCTCAGTAAATATTTATTAAAAGGAGGAATTGTGAGGTATCTAGAAATTATCTAACACCAAAGGATAAAAAGGAGCTGAATATTTGTATTCAATATGTAACAGATAACTTTTAGAAAGTTAGAACAACCCCAAAATAGAATGTCCCATCTCCAAGGCAATATTCCAAAAAACAGATTAGACAACCACTTATTAAGAAAGCTAGAGAATTTAAATCTAAAATATGGCAAACAAATGATCCTGTCTACTAAACAGAAACAGATCATGGACATGGAGAGCAGACTTGTGTTTGCCAGGAGCAAGGGGGGGAGAGAATGGGATGATCGTGGAGTTTGGGGTTGGCAGATGCAAACTATCACATTTAGAATAGATAAGTAATGGGGTCCTACTGTACAGCACAGGGAACTGTGTCCAGTCTCTTGGGTTAGAACATGGTGGGAGATAGTATGAAAAAAAAATGTCTATTTATGTATGGCTGGGTCACTTTGTTGTACAGCAAAAACTGAAGGAACATTGTAAATCAACTAAAAAAAATTTTTTTAAAGAAAGCTAGATACTTTTATTCCAGGCAATATGACCAAACTTCAGTCTTCCTCCTCATTTTATATTGCTTGCATTTGCTACTCTGAACCTCTTCCCACTCTTCAATCCTTGTCCTCTATGCTCTTATTCTTTGGCTTGCCAACTGCCCTCAATCCTTGCCTTACTCCTTGAACTTTACCTACAGCTTTGGCCTTCCTGTCTCCTTGAAATAATTTTTGTTCTTTAGGAAGTAAACATGAAAGCAATAACAGAGAACAGCTATAGAAAGCAAATCACATAACTTCTTTATTATTGCTCCTGGACCACTCACACATGTGTACTAAGAAAGAATTCATAGTTGTCAGTTCTGTTCCACATCAGAATTCCTATTATACACGGAAGCTTGTTTCTAATACCTTTATTCATATGCTTCTAATACTACCTTCTTTCACACGACAGATCATTAACATCTATGAGAAGTGTTTTAATATGCCATTACAACATAAAATTTCTCCTCTAAAAATGGAGTAACTATTAGTGAAAAATTTCAACTGACCCCCTGGCAATTTATAAAGATTCCATAGGGACAGAAATGAAAGAATTTAAAAAATCATAAATTCTGTGGCTGAAATAAGCTCCACACTACATATGCCTTAGCAAAATGACAAAGAACTACATTCTGTGAATTTCCAGGGTCATAAAAAGAAAAAAACACAAATATCAAGGCCAGTAATGTCAAGGTTTTCTTTCTTTGGCATCTTATTCAAAGATGCATTTTTATGCTTCCATGCCATGCTTTTTAGATTATCAAATAGTAGCATATGTAACTATAACTATATTATAAACAATTTACTTGACGACTATGCATGCCTGCTCTTTTAAATCTAATAATTCAGGCCTTCCACAAGATTTATAATGTGCCAACAGTTCAGCTACTCAGAACAGGTTTAAAAGTGTGCTCTCCTCCAGCAGAACATTAGCCTTCGCACCTGTTGTAAGGAACAAAGACATAGATTTTTCTAGTACTACTCATAACAATTAAATACAGCCTGTTATAGGCAGAAAAAGTCCTAAGTCAATTCTCTTTAAAAGGGACCTCTTTGAATATTTTAATGTCCTTGGACATATTTTTCAAAGGAGAAGAATTTACATGTCCATAAAAACATTTTAGTCCATTTCTATTTGTTTCTGAAAGCATTGTACATTCCCATACCAGCAAATGTATAGGGAGTAATTTAGTTGTATAAATTTGTCATTAAATTTACACCTTTCTGCACTTGTAAAGTGAAGTGTTTTTGAGAGTAGGCAGCTTTTCTACACTTATACACAACTCCACTTATATCAAAGTGCCTTTCTTTCAAATATACAAGTAAGTAACCAAAGCCCTTTTGTTCCTATCAGGAAAATAAGGACAGAGGTAGCCTTAAATTAGGAGAAACTGTCCAGTCTGGGCATAAATCCGGGGAACAGGTGGCTGATAAAATTCACCCAAATTGAAGTATTTTGCTATCCTACTGGGATTCTCTACTGGAGCTAGTAATTTTTTAAAAGGAACATGCTTGAGAATAACACATCAGACATACAAAATGATTTTGTTAACCTCAAACAAGATAAAATACTTATCATAACTCAGGAACCACCTGTGTCCTTAGAACCATTTCTCCTTTCCCCCTCCCACCAAGAACTGGTCCTCTGGGCATAGCTGGTCAGTGTCTGCCAGCTCCCTCTCCCCTGTGTCCTCTTCCCCCTCAGTCTTCTTGTGTGGGTTGTGGCGCATTCATGCACTCCCGCTATGGTTATTCTGTGCCTCTTTATGGCATTAGTCAGGCTTTCCTGCTCCGATGACTAGTTCTCAGAAGGTCACCTTGTCCTTCTCCTCTATTTGCTGGCTCTTGCACACTTTCTCTCTTCCGTGTTTGCTCAGTTGATGCACTGCCATTGCCCCTTTCAGGTTGCAAACACTTTGCTTTTGGTGAACTTCTTGGAAAGCTCTTCATCTTTTTAGTCTGAATGTCTTTACAGGACAGGCCATTCTTTAGAACAACAGCTAGCCAACTAACTCACAGCATCGCCAACAGCTGGCTTTATTATCTCAGTATTTGTTAAGGTAAGGGTTCAACTGAAAGGGCCCAGATGTACCCCAAAAGTTAATATTAAATGGCATAATGTTGGTGTTACACAGCTGAGAGGAATGGGTTCAAGAGATCTATGAACTATTTCAACCACTCCTCCCATATTGGCTCATTTGAGCATACTTCCACTGAAATACCCTCCTTTATATCACTCCATCTGATTCTATCCATCCTGCAAGGTCCAATCATTCTGAGTGGATGAGTGCCTGTAAGAATGCCCTGTCTCGCTCTAAAAACCCAGAAACCAGCATGTCAGGAGATGCCTCTGTGGCCACATCCAGCACCTAAGGGCACCTCCAGCCTTTTGTTCCCATCCTTCTTGCTCTGTTTTGGTGTCTCTCATTCCCACCACAGAGTTGATTATCTCTCTACCAAACCCATTATGTTAACTTCAGTAGTTATATGCATAGCTCTCAATTCCAACCGCAGCCCTGGACAATTATACATACCTCCTCAGGCTCCATATTCTCAGACTGAAGACAATTCCTCATGGCCTTAATTCTGGTTAATATAAAAGATGAAATGAAAACATGGAAAAACTAAAATGCACACTCCGTGAGGACATACTTGCCCCAACACACTGGCCTCTTAACATAGGCTGACCAATCCAAGTTTTGATCACCTGCCACCATTAAAAGAAAACACAAACAGATGCCAGCTTTCCCCTCATTCAATTGCAATCCAAGTTCATAACTTTTGAGTCTTTACCTGGTTCCAAACTTTTCATTCTGAGTCCTTATATTTCTATCCCTCAGATCTCCAGGCTAACATGGTATGTACTCCTTGGCAGAGGAGTCTCAGATTTCTTCAACCAACATTGTTTTGACGTATCTTTAGTTCTCAAAATCCTCTGTCACTTCAGGTTGGGTCTCTCTGCCATAGCCTTGTCTTTACAAGCTGTAGTCCCAGAAGTAGAAAAGGGGATTCCGGGTAATTTTATTTCATTTTTAATTTCAATTTTTTTTTCTTTTTAGGGCCACATCCATGGCACATGGAAGTTCCCAGGCAAGGGGTCAAATCGGAGCTGCAGCTGCAAGCCTACACCAAAGCCACAGCAACATGGGATCTGAGCCATGTCTGCGACCTACACCATAGCTCACGGCAATGCCGGATCTCCGACCCACTGAGTGAGGCCAGGGATCAAACCTGCATCCTCATGGATACTAGCTGGATTCATTTCAGCTGTGCCACAATGGGAACTCTCTCAATTATTTTTATAGTGATAGTTGGTGCGTCATAAGAGTTTTGTGAACTAAGCCCTGGTTTCTTTAAAAAGAAAGATAAGTCTAGGAAGAGGCAAGATCCCACAGACATTACACAGTACCACTCCAGAAAGTAATTTCAAGCCATTAATGGCTAAATATCCCCTATAACATGAGAAATTTATCCCCATTTAAAATATATAAAACATGTCCCAATGAAAAAAAAATTACATGCAAATTATAGAGGCTGAAATAAAGGGAATAATTAGTCAGCTTTGAACTGCAAACAAAATGTCTGCAACTTAAAGATTTTTGTTTTTCACCAACCCTCATCAACTCCTTTAATTTCCTCCCACCCATAATTTTATTTTTATGTAAAAAAAGTAAAATTTGTTACTTTTCAGTCAATACAGAGGTTACCAGTTGAAATTCAGCCAAGAATTCTAAACCACTTTGAACTTGCATCTCATTAAAAATAAAAACATTTACCAGTACTGTATTCCAGTTCCCTAGGTAACCAAGACTCCGCTTCAAAAAACGGACTGGGTAGTCACAAGAAAGCATAACACACACATATACTAAACCAAACAAAAGGCAGTTTTACTTCATTTGCTAAAATAGATTTCACCAAGTGCTTCTACATGATGGCAGATGGTCGCTGCATTAATATTTATGTTGGACATGGCAAGAGAGGCTCAGAGGAAAAGGACTTTAGATTGAAGATTTATACTTGGAAATGGGTAAAAATCAAGATGTCAGTGTAAAATGATCACAGGCTCCCAAATATGAGTGTGAACACATGCTCTGCTACACTACAGATAGATTATCTTGGGTACATTTTCTGTTCTCTGAACCTCAGTTTCCCCATGAATTAGAACTAAATCATATAAGCCTGTAATGGGAATTAAATGAGATAATGCTTGTAAATCATAATTATAGCTACCATTTTCCACAGGCTCACCCTGGACCGGGCACGCATAACAACTTGATACAATGGTAAATACCGGTATCTCCGTTTTACAGACAAAGGAAATGAGTTTCTGAGAGTTTAGATAACTTGACAATAGTCACATAGCTAACAAGTGGCACAGGCAAACTTCAAAGTCAAGGCCTCAAAGCCCATGCTTTGAACCATTCCATTGTCCTGAAGGAGGGTGGTACCCAAATCGCAGTAGGAAGTCTATAATGCTCATTCTTATCAATTACTATTATAAATGCAAGCGATACTTCAAGGTCTTCCAAGCTGCACAACTCGAGGGAAACTATTCACATCGGAGTCTACATGAATGCAGCACCCTTAGGAGTCAGGCAGTACACAGCTAGCGCTTCTACACACAGTGACCCTAGGCACTATTTTCCATGGATCTTTGTGATCAAGAAAGGAAAGACAGAATTAGATCCAAAAGAGGATTTCTATTTATAATGGGCCCATAGTATTTTGGTCCCCCAAGATCTTCTGAACAGCTTTCACATGTTTGAAGAATACCCTGATTTATAGCTCTCACCTCTCCAAGCTAGAACTCAAAACCTCTTTTCCCAGCCCTCCTTACTTAGGAAGTTTGAGTATAAGCATATATAACCACGGAGCCTGGATTAAGCCAATCAAGCTCATCTGCATTTCATTGCAGAAGTGGTCAATGTGGGATACTACACCTGACTTTCTCACTGTTTGCCTCATCCCTAAATGCTTAGTTTTCACTTATCCTATCTCCTTATAGCACAGTCTTCTTTCATACCAGGCCACCAAGCCTCACTTTCTACCACCAAACTAGTCTAACAGAGTTTTCTAAACAATAATTCTTCTCTTCTTAAAAGAATTCTTTGGCCATGCCAGCTGTCAAGATAGCAATATTTTTCCATCTCTCTTCATGTTATATATTTGACATAAGTGGATGGAATATAGAGAATTTTAAATAAATGTTCGTTCTCTCACTGTCTTCCCTACACATCCCATTTCTTCTACAAGATCAGGAGCTTATGGCCATTAGTATACCTCAAAGTGTCCAGTGTCGTACATCAGTGTTGTACAACATGATGACTTGGGGACGGTGGTGGTGGTTAGCAGCCAAAACCACAAAAACTGACACTGACAAAAACAGTGCCCATAACCACTTCCCATAGATTGAATATTTGTGTTCTTCCAAAATTCATGTCCTAAAGTGATGGTTTTTAGAGGAGGTGTTTTGGGGAGGTGATTAGTTCATGAGAACAGAGACTTCATGAATGGGATTAGCGCCCTTAGAAAAGAAGCCCCCCAGAGCTCTCATGCCCCTTCTGCCATGTGAGGATACGACAGGAAGACAGCTGCCTCTGAGCCAGGAAGCAGGCCTCATGAGACACCAAATCTGCCAGTGCAGTGATGCTGGCCTTCCAGCCTCAAGAACTGTGAGAAATAAATTTCAGTTGTTTATAATGTTTGTTAGAGCAGCCTAAACAGACCAAGACACTTATGCCTAAACATTGTATTTCATCTTACAAGTGTCCTGTGGAGGAGAAAAGAGAAAGTTAAATAGTAACTTTTAAATAATTTTAATTTATTTAAATTAAATTAAATAAGTTAAATGAAAATTATTTAAATAATTTTAAATGCATTTTAAATAATGCATTTTGATTTTTCATATAACCCTTCAAGTACCAGAGTCTTCTTTCTATCTTGAACTATTTTTCTTAGTTCAACTACCTCTTTTGTTTCATTAAAAATCTCAACCAAGCATTCCCAAAGGCTCTTGGCAATGTAAATTAATTCCTATGGGCTCAACCTTAATCATCTGGTAACAGAGCAGTAGTGAGAATATGACCTGCCTTGGGTATCAGGAGTTGCCTATGTCACCTAGTCACAACAATTATTTATTCAGACACACGGTTCACCAGTACCTTAACCCCTTCTACTCTGCCAGTGACTTTAATGGCTTAACAAGTCTTAAATTGTGTGATACCATGAACACGGATTACCAGGTTCCCAAGCCCATTCAAACGCTCCAGGTTAGCCAGGTCGGCCTCTTCCATAACCTGTGGACATCAGCTAATCACTCCTATCTGTGTTTGTGCTCTTGTCTTTTTGGAATCTGCCCATTCATCTTTTGTTCTGAATTGTAGTGAAACGTTCCTTCTGTCTCCCCTACAGCTCCAGAGTCAATGTTAGTAATTACTCAGTGAAGGTTAACTTTTTTTAATCTGCAGTATGCAATATGAGGGCAACAGAACTTTAGATTGTTCTCAGGATTAAATGAGATAAGGTATGCAAAACATCCAGTGCAGTGCCTGTTACATAGCAAGGCTCCCTAGAAAGAGGTTTTCTGCCTTCTCCTCCTCCAGCCCCAATGGTCTCTTCTCCCTGAACTCGTTCCTCTGTTTTTTTTTTTTTTTTCTGCTGCTGCTCATTTAGGCCCTGGGAAGCTCTTTTATTTGATTCAATCAGTTATTTAATCAACACTGAATTTGTCCAAAACTGTTCTATGAAATTGGAATGATGTACAAAATACACTCGGAGCCTTCGACAAATGCACAGTGTAGTAGGGACAGTAAATTGTTTTAATTAAACATAATTGTACTGCAAGGTACTCCTCTCTGCTACAAAGAAGTAATGTATAAAGGACAGAGTGACAGACACTGCTAGAGAATATCAATGAAAACCTCAGCAAAAACATATTTAAGCTGAGTTTTAAATAATTAATGGGACTTCACCATAGAATATGGCAAAAAAGTAACTCAAGCAGAGAGAAGAAAATTTGTCCTAAAGAAATAACTCACCATAGGAAAAAATCCTGTAGGCATATTTAGGCTTGTTATCTTATTAACTATGATTATCAAGACCTTTTTTTAAAAAAAACAAAAAGCAGGATACACAAATACAAAAAAAAATTATAGGGATAATGGAACAAAATACGTAGAAAATCGAGAATGTGTAGTTGCCATATCTAGGAAAGTAAAATAAATGAACAAAAACTTAATTATCAAAAAAAATAAGGAAATGGTTAAATAAGTAGTGACTAACCAAATCAAGGTCCTATGTAGACTTTAATAATCTTAATAATGGAGTAAATGCAATAATGGAGTCATTTCAAATTTTTAAAATAATGTAAAATTGAAAATATTATTATATGAACAAAGACTTTAAAGGAAAATGCCTAATAAAAATGGCTAATACTTGATGTGCTAGTCGTCGTTGTTTTACAAAAATCTTTTTGAAATCCTTTGATAGTGATTCATAATTTCAAAAAGAAAGAATGAGGTGTTTCTATTCAGGAAATGCTTTTATGTTTACCAAATTATTTTAAGTTGTTTTCAGACGAATTTATAACAATATTTTATTTGCACTAAAAACAACAAACCAGAAGCATCAAGTACTAAAATAAATATTCCCACAACATTAACTGTGTTCTGTCAGCCTTTCCATCTCAAAAACTCTTCCATTTAGAAAAGTTTTAGAGCATGGGAGATGGGGGTCACTTGAATCCACTGTACAGCATATTTTATGTTCAAAGCACAGAGGATTTAATTACTTACGGTACAAGGGTTTTCAACTAAAGTTGCCTTAATGAGAATACATTTATTTGGCAACAAAATGGATTTTCCTAATTCTTGGCTTTTCCAGACAATAACATAAACCAGGAAAATCTTCACCAGGCACACGACACCTAAACGTGAGATTAGTTGTCAATCTAATGTAGAGTCAGAAAAAAAAAAACAAAACAAGGGAAGATCAAAAGTTAAGAAAAAGAACATGTTAATTTCTATTCTTTTTTTCGTTTTTATTTCCTAACATTTAAAA
The DNA here is from genome assembly GCA_004024745.2 of Catagonus wagneri. NCBI lineage: Eukaryota > Metazoa > Chordata > Mammalia > Artiodactyla > Tayassuidae > Catagonus > Catagonus wagneri. The sequence continues at coordinate 5,928,240 of PVHT021183710.1, read as the reverse complement.
TCATGAATGCCTTAGCATTTGATTTTTAATGTGCCTTAAAGATCTATTTTTGAGTTTCTTATTAACTAATGGTTATGGAATATTACTTTCTGAAATTACAAGATTAATGCATATATCTTTAAGAAAATATCAAAATAATTAAGAGTCAGAAGAATGTCACACATCCAATTTTAAAGAAGCAAACTGAACCGATTTTACATTATTACTGTCTTTTAAGTGTGATAGATATGCATATTCATTTTATTAAATTTTTAATAAATGTAACAACCTGTACTACAAACAGTAAAATAATTATTTCCTTCAATACTCAGGATTTTTTTTAATTGCATTGAATACCACAGTTTCTCTTTCACAGGAATTATTCATCTTGAAAGGTCAACTATAAATATCTTTTCCTAATATCTTTGTGGCTGAATAAAACTGAGTGTATGCCTAATGAGCATGGTGCTTGTCAGCCTTGATTTTCTTTCAGTGGCTAGAGGTGATCGGCAACTCGAAATACATTTCCTAGAGCTATTCAGCAACAGGAGCCCAGAGCTTTCTGAGATGCCTGCTGGTACAGGAAGCTAGCAAGTGAAGCAAAGAGGAAAGGCAGTGAGCTTTCAGAGTCTCCAGAGAGTTCAGAGGATCAGGAAATGTATCAAGCTTCTGCCGTATCTACGAACAAATTACATTTAAGCACCACATTACTATCTGTTAAGCATCTTACACATTTATCCTTCTCCTTATAGATGATGGATCGCTCTCAGAGAGCCCAATGTCATGGCCATGGCCTCTCAGCTCAGCTACCAGAGAGGCTGGAGATGAAATTTTCCTGCCCCAAATCCTAGGCTCATCCAAGCACATTATCATAGTCAGACCAACCTATGCTTGAGTTCAGGTTCTGTCACTTCCCAGTCTTAGGCAAGTCACTTGAGACCTCCGTGCCTCAGCTTCCTCGTCTGTCAAATGGGATAAGAGGAACCTAGATGCCACAGGGTTGTTGGGAGCATGAAATACTGCATATAAATCCCGTAGTACACATGCAGCTTTGGGATCATTCAGTTGTTTTAGTTGCTACAATTGCTGCTGCTATTGCTGTCATTCTCCAAATGCAGCTGCCAGAATTGTTCCTGCAGAAGGCAGCATGGTATAGCGGTTAGGACGGTTGAGCTCTCAAGCTAAACCCATCCGGGTTCAAAACCTACCACTGCCAAGGAAAAGCCATGTGACTCTCAGCAGGTTACTTTGTGTTATCTCCATTTCCGCATCTGTAAAGTGAAGGCAGTGATAATAAAACCTTGGTTGATGGGAGGGTTAAATGTGGCACGTACTTGGAATACTTAACATAGTGCCTCATATACAGAAAGCACTTAATAAATATTAATTTTAATCTATTGCCATTATCTTATCAATTTCCATCAGCTTCCCCCAACCTATTTTAAAACATCTGCGCATCTATTATGTGTAGGTTCTGGCAATACATGGAAAGAAAGTGACACTTCCTACCTCAGGTAGGTGTGGTTACAATCTATTTTATTAGCTAGGACATAAATCTATACTAACAAAGCAAGGCTTCATATTCTGACTGTCAATGATGGGTAAAGACAGCAGGTGAGACCAGAGTCCAGGGGAGGAAACCATTTTGAAAACACTGGCCTTCCATCTTTGGGAGCAGAGTTGCTATTTATGACCAACAAAAAAAGGGGGGAGGAGGAACTAAGAGGTGGTTCCAGGACTCGAATTTCATGGTCTCGTAAAATACATTTTAAAATCAAGGGAAATAATACTATTAAGACATCTTTATTTTGTCATGAAGGCTGAAGCATTAAAAAACTTACCTAACTTCTATTCAAACTGCATTCTCAAAAAAAAGGATATTTTATTGAAAAGGTATGTACGAAGAAGTAACCTCCAGATGAAAAACAATCATTACCAAAAAGGGCTCCAATGATTGTGTGTTCATGTGTGTTGTGCATATGTACTTATATATTCAGATGCACAAATAACATCACCTTTGTTTCTCATTTCTCTTCAAACTGATAAAAAAAAAAATCCAAACCTTAAGGCTGAATCCACAAACCAGCACTTGGCAATCACTGGGATAAAGTACACTGCAGAGTGTAACAGGGGTGGACCAGGTCTACACTGGCAGAGCAAAGCAAAGACCTGGAATTAAGCCATTTTAATCAAAATGTTTGTTTGGCTTCAGTTACTGAGATAACTTCTTTCCTAAAATCTGCTTCCGCTTCCTGATTCTGTTTACTAGGAATAACAACTTTTTTTAGACTTGCCATGCCAGCAAACCCCAGGCCAGGGAACAGGAGCCACAAGGGGTTAAACTGAAAGTCATATGCTGGGCCAGTAAATAGAGATGAATTGTTAGTGTTCCTAGAAAGAACAGGTCCGTTTTCCAGATTTCCTGAGGAAGGAGCTGCATAAAGTGGCTTATTTGATTTTGCAGACGGAAGCAGGTAGCAGGAATCTCGCAGGAAACAGAGCCCTCAAGGGAATATTCAGAGAATGTTTAAAAGGAAGCATTTTAGAAAAATTTTTAAATAACTATTTCAAACAAAGTTGAAGACATTATGTGGAATAAACAGCACAGACTGTGAATCCCCTATCTTACTTTTTTTGGGCAACCCTTTTAACCTCTCTGAGCCTCAGTTTTCTCATCTACAAAATGGGAGAGGGATAATATACACTTTATAGGCTTAAAGATAAAATTACAATGTATATAAACTGGACATTATTAGGTATTCAAAACTAAGATAGTTATGGTTATAATTATGGTTAGAAGATTTGCTCCAATAAGGACCACTAATTTTTTTTTTTTAATTCATCCAGCAAACATGTATTGGGCACTTGCAGGGTCAGGCAAATCTTTGAATCTACTCAAAGTCCAGTGGCGGAGATAGGGAGCAGTAAATAGATAGTAAATAGATTTTGACCAATTCTATAATTTAAAAACAAAAGGGAGTTCCCACTGTGGCGCAGCGGAAACGAATCCTACTAGGAACCATGAGATTGTGCGTTCAGTCCCTGGCCTTGCTCAGTGGGTTAAGAATCCGACGTAGCTGTGAGCTGTGGTGTAGGTTGCAGACGTGGCTTGGATCTGATGTTGCTGTGGCTGTGGCGTAGGCTGGCCGCTAAGGCTCCGATTGGACCCCTAGCCTGGGAACCTCCATATGCCACAGGTGCAGCCCTAAAAAAACAAAACAACAAAAAAAAAAATTGCAACAACAAAGCACCACAATTTTCATGCCTCAATTTTTAGGACCACATTTATCATCATGGAAGGAATTTATCTATATACAAGAATAATAATTATTTAATGCCACAAAAACATAGATTTAGTGTATAGATTTCTGTCAGACTTTTATAGTCTAGCTAGTATCAACATGTAAGTTTGTAAATGTTTTTATTAATATTTTAAAGAATAACACCCTAACCATTTCTGAATCAAAATTTTGAGTTACAATAAATCTTTTCTAGACTCTGTCAATCTTGGGAAAATCAACTATTTACCCTAAAGAAAGAAACACCACACCCAAGAATAAATTCAAATTGGCAGACAGCTGACAACTGTCAAACAACAAGCATTGCTCTAAACATGATATTGAGATGACCCCTAGAGAAACAAGATGGAATCATGACTTCAGAGCCATAACAAGTTAAAAAAACACCTGCATTCTCTACATTGGGAAATTGTGGTCCTTGAAAACTGAAACTGTGGTTTATTTGCTAAGAGAGTTATACCACTTAGGACTGAAAACTCAACCCAAACAAGGTTGAGGCAGAAAAGGGTTTTTCATTGAAACTAAAAGCCCAAAGAGGAGTTCCTATCATGGCTCAGAGGTAATGACTCTGACTAGTATCCATGAGGGCACAGGTTCGATCCCTGGCCTCGCTCAGTGGGTTAAGGATCTGGCATTGCCGTGAGCTGTGGTGTAGGTCACAGATGAGGCTTGGATCTGGCATTCCTGTGGCTGTGGTGCAGGCTGGCAGCTACAGCTCTGATTCAACCCCTAGTCTGGGAACCTCCATATGCCATGGGTGTGGCCCTAAAGTAAAATAAAATAAAAGTCCAAAGGTAAGGCAGACTTCCAGGTGTGGCTTGATGTATGTGTTTACCCACATCAATGGTGTTACCAGGATACAGTTTCTTTTTCCTCCTTATCTGGCATTGCCTTCTGCTCTTGGCTTTCCTCCAAGGCTCCGTGCAGTGGTAAGCAGCTCTGGCTCTACCTCCTCTCAGCATCAAACCTAGAAGGAAAGAGAATCTGTTGCTCACAGCCCTCCCGAGAAGTCTAGGATTCCTTTCGATGAACCCAGATTAGTCAATTGCCTACTCTGAATTCATCTCATCACTGGGACCAAACAATGGAAACACCATTGTCTTAGGCCTTCAGGACAAGATACAGCCCTGAAACTATGGGTGGAGCCCCATCCAGTCCGAACAGACAGAAGATGGGGAAGTGAAACTGGGAAGGGATTCTAGAGAAAGAAACACTCGATTAGTCCCTATTTCTGCTCCTTAATTCATGCTCCCTAGGGAAGATCAATAATTTCACTTTTAGTTTCCTCATCTACAATTGGGTAGTTATCTCACACACCCTGGCTCCATCACTGGACAGATTTGAAGATCAGAAGGGAATGGTATAAAAGCTCCCTTTACATATGGTTAAAAAAAAATTAACATAAAAGAAAAACGTGAGATTTAAATAGGCACATGTGTATAATGACCTAGTCTTTACAGTCAGGGATCGGCCTCCACACACCTTTCCTTAGATGTAATTCACGTAGAGAACATATGAGGCTTTAAACAGGAAAACCTGAGAATACTGCACTTTTCGCAAAGAACAGTTCTGAATTCTAAACGTTGTCTGTTTCAAAGGGAATGCGACTGCTTGTGAGAGTCAGGAAACGCTCCCAAAGCAGAGGACTTTAGAGCGGCAGGGAGTAAGTACTCCTCTAGGCAACACCCAGCCTTGAGTTTCTTTTTTTTCCTGCTCCAAACCAGAGTGGACTATAAACCTCCTCCCCCCTCAGCAATGCAGGCAAAAGGCATTATTCAGAGGATCCATTCACCTGGTCATTTCCGGCATTGCTTAGATTTGTGCAATAGCAAGTCAGAACAGAAATAACTAATGCAATAAATATGTAGTGGTTGAATTGTTTTTTTTTCTTTGGGCTATACCTGTGGCATGTGGAAGTTCCCAGACTAGGGGTCGAATCGGAGCTGCAGCTGCCAGGCTACACCACAGCTACAGCAGAATGAGATCCCAGTCGCATCTGCTTCAACCACTACTTTGGGAATTCCCTGTAGTAGTTGACTTCTAATTGACGATGAAAAATTGAACTCCAACCAACCGACATTGCTCTATACTAAAGAAAATCATTCTGACACCAAGAAGAAATTAGTCTAGTGGAGAAACCACCATAGAAGCAAAAGGACAATTCCAAAACAGAACAAGTTCCCTTCATGGCTCAGTGGAAACAAATCTGCCTAGCATCCATGAGGATACAGGTTTGATCCCTGGCCTCACTCAGTGGGTTAAGGATCCAGCATTTCCGTGAGCTGTGGTATAGGTCGCAGACATGGCTCAGATCTGTCGTTGCGGTGGCATGATGTAGGCCAGCGGCTACAGCTCCAATTTGAACCCCTGGCCTGGGAATCTCCATATGCCATGGGTGTGGCCCTAAAAAAGACCAAAAAAAAAGAAGGAAGGAAGGAAGGAGCAAAGGAAGGAAGAGAAAGAAAGAAAGAAAGGAAGGAAGGAAGGAAGGAAGGAAGGAAGGAAGGAAGGAAAGGAAGGAAGGAAGGAAGGAAGGAAGGAAGGAAAGAAAGAAAGAAAAGAAAAGAAGGAAGGAAGGAAGGAAGGAAGAAGGAAGGAAGGAAAGAAAGAAAGAAAGAAAAGAAAAGAAGGAAGGAAGGAAGGCAGGAAGGAACGACATAACACACACACAAAAGAACTCCAAAGAAATAATTCCTATCTGGGTGAGGTCACAGAATCTCCACCAACCCCCTTCAAAAAAAGCTGCTTGAAGACAGGAACCACGTCTTAGTTATCCTTATACACACAATAATTAGCATAACACAGCTTCCATCACATAGTAGGTGCTTAGTAATTATTTTAAAAAATACATTTGACTTCAGTTAGCAGAGCTGAAATGAAATAAAGATACTCTGTTAGCCCTTCTAAGAAAGGCATAGCCTGACAACAAGCAATCTTAAGATAAAACCAGACCCAGATCCATCCTGGTCTAACTGATCTATCCATCCATCCATCGTCTATTATCTACCATCTATTTATTTACAGCTATCTTATCTTTGTACTATTTGCAGTGGTCTGAGTATATTTACATGAGCTTAGTAAAATAAAGATAGTCCTTTCCTTACTGTCCATTCTATGTTTCTCAACCGATCTTTCATCTTTCAAAGACCTGTGTTAAAGGGGGCCCTTTAAAATTATCGTTAACTAAATGTATACATAGGATCCAGCAATCCCACTCCTGGACATATATCCAGACAAAACTATAATTCAAAAAGATACACACACCCTCATGTTCAATGCACCACTATTCACAATAGTCAAGACATGGAAACAACCTAACTCTCCAATGATAGATGAATGGATTAAGATGTGCACACGCAATGGAATACTACTCAGCCATAAAAAAGAACAAAATAGTGCCATTTGTAGCAACATGGATGCACCTAAAGATTCTCATACTAAGTGAAGAAAGTCAGAAAAAGACAAATACCATATGATATAGCTTATATGCCGAATATAAAAATGGCACAAGTGAACCTATCTATAGAACAGAAACACACTCACAGACATGGAGAACAGACTTGCGGCTGCCAAGGGGAAGGGGGTACAAAGTAGGATGGATGGAGAGTTTACGGTTTGTAGATGAAAACTGTTACATTTTAGAATGGATAAGCAAGGAGGTCCTACTGCACAGCACATGGGACTATATCCAGTCTCCTGGGACAGACCATGATGGATGATAGTATGAGAAAAAGAATGTATACACATGTGTGACTGGGTCACTACGCTGTTCAGCAAGAGTTGACACACACTATAAATCAACTGTACTCATTAAAAAATATTAAAATGTAAAAACGTTATTGGGAAAGAGAGATAGCGGAATACAGTGGACAAAATCCACGTCTGCAGTTAAGGTCCTGTTACTTACTTTGGCAGAAGCGATATGCAGTCACTTATTTACAAATAATTCTGCTATTTGGCTGAGCAACACTTTATAGGACATGTGGAGAATAAATTTGCAGCCAAAGAATAGTACTAGTGAATATCCTGGACTAAGGGAGAGTGTGGCAGAGTTAAGGAACTGAAGGAAAATGAATAAGGCTCACGCAGAGAAAGCAAGGGGAGAGAGTGGTGAGAGACAGAGTTGCAAAGCTCGCAGAAGCTAAATCATCAATAGCTATATTAAGATATTTGGACAGGAGTTCCCATTGTGGCTCAGCAGTAATGAATCTGACTAGCAACCCTGAGGACACAGATTCAAGCCCTGGCCCCAGTCAGTGGGTTAAGGATCCAGTGTTGTCAAGAGCTGCAATGTAGGTCATGGAAGTGATTCGGATCTGCCATTGCTGTAGCTGTGGTGTAGGTGCCGCAGCTCCGATTTGACCCCTGGCCTGGGAACTTTCTTACGCTGCGAATGCTGCCCTAAAAAGACCAAAAAAAAAAAAAAAAAAGGTATTTGGACAAAGGCAGAATTACCTTAAAGCTAATGAAGCTTAAGCTTCAAGGCCTCCACTTCCACAGAACCCTTCAAGGCCCTGGGACGGGCCCTAGCAAGGGGTTCGTATAGTCACAATTTTGGAAATCTTTGGAAAGGAAAGGCACTTTGCACTGAAATTGAAGACAACTGTCTATTCCACTCTGACTTCCCCTCCACCAAACTTCCAGTGGTTTCAGTTGGCTGTGGCATTTGGGGGGATCTAGCCATGGGAAGTAGAGTTGCCTATATATTTAGTTTGGGTTTACTGTTCACATCATTTACAGATATGGTGAACCTATTACAAGCCATCTCAGTGTAAAGGCTTTTTCCTTTTTGATGAGAATGGATTATTCGATCAAGTGCAAATGCATAGCTTTTACTGCCATTTGGAAAGATATATCCATAAAACAAGTTAGGAATTAAAGACTCCTAATTTGAATGCACATGATGGGTATCTTTTTTTATCACTTTTAAATGATTTTTTAAACAACAGACAAGCTACAGATTAAAATAATGAAATATGCAATAGAAGCAACAGAGATTAGGAATGAAAGCAACAGAAATTATTCTAACATTGAAAAGCAAATTGTAACAGTAAGCGCTCAGATTTTACCAAATGAAATGCTTAATTAAGAGGAGAAATAAGTTTTGAATAGAAATAATAAATAGGCACCTGGATATTTTGATAATCCAATTAATACAAAGGAGTAAGTCATAAGAACACATTGGGAAAAGCCTTAAAATTCTTCTTAATTTGAAATGAAATACTTAGGTCAACAAAGATGACAGTTAACTCTTAATACTCCACTACAGAGGAGGGACATCAATGGCTAATTGTTTAATGTGTCACCAGCTCTACTGGTACTGAGGAATAGTCACTGAACAAGAAAATCTGAAATGTCCTGAAATCTTACAGCTTGTATTTGGAAGAAATTTAATAGAGGTTTCCCCCAACTGGACAATAGTATTAAATAGTGACATGGCATATTAAGAATGAGTTAAGAAGCCTTCCAAAAAAGAAAATTTTCTAAAAAAAACAATAATGTTAAAAAATCAAATTCTGATTACCATATTAAAGAAATGATTGAATTATTCACCTACAATCTTTGTAGAAGATGTCACAAAATCACTGTCACATGAAAAACATGATCAAAACATATGCATCTAAAAAAAGAAGAAAAGGTACTCTAGTGGTGTGGGAAGTTAAATATTATTTTTCTCAATTTTAGAATATGTGTGGTGTTTGTCACATTTTTTTAAAAAAATGAATACTTTTGTGTTTTCTTTCCTCATTTTTTTTTTTTTTTGTCATTTTAGGGACGCACCCGCGGCTTGTGGAGGTTCCCAGGCTAGGGGTCTAATTGGAGCTGTAACCACTGGCCTACACCACAGCCACAGCAATGCAGGATCCGAGCCGTGACTGTGACCTACACCACAGCTCACGGCAATGCTGGATCATTAACCCACTGAGTGAGACCAGGGATCAAACCCAAATTCTCATGGTTCCTAGTCGGATTCGTTAACTGCTGCGCCATGATGGGAACTCCTCCTTTCCTCATTCTTAAATATTCACTTTTGTCCTAAGTTTTGTATTGATAATCTTGTATTATTGTCCCCAAAGAGGGCCTCCCAAATAGTATAAACACTGACACCTGCCCCTGAGTTTGCACCTTATTCCAAGGCATTGTTTCCCTCTTCCATCCATTCTGTTTAGGCTTTAATGCTTTGCCCAAATGCCACCTCTACACCATGGTTCTTTGTGCTGACGTCTATTTTCACAAAGAAAAGAAGGAACTAAAATTTCTGAAGTAATTATTCTCTGATGGACATCCTATTAGGTGCTTTCTGATATTACCTCATTTACTTATATACAATTCTTGAAGGCAAGGCTATTGTTTTCCATATTTTCCAAAATCAAAACTAAATTCTTGTTGTAGCAATTCCTGCAGTGCAGTGGTGCCAATAGCATATGCAGTGGTGCCAACAGCATATCTTAACAAGTCCTTAATAAATCTGTTGGTTAAAGATAACAATTAACCCCTACTGTTACATTTAGGATTGATAGCAATGAGGTCCTATTGTATAGCACAGGGGATTATATTCAATCCCTTGGTATAGAACATATTGATGGAAGATAGTATGAGAAAAAAATGTATATATGTGTATATATGACTGTGTCCCTGTGCTGTACAGCAGAGGTTGACATAGAACTGTAAATCAACTATACTCTAATTTAAAAAAAAAAGAATGTATATATATGTTTAAAAAATAACAATTAACCCTTCAGGTGACCCATTTTAAATTTGGACATAGCTCACCAAAATGCTGCTTCAGGCTACCTATGGGTTTTTGTCCACACACACTGTCCTTCCAAATGTTATAACTCCACGCGCAAACTGCTCACTTATACCCAAGATAATCTTATGCCCGTAAATGCATTTAAACTCTCGGGACTTTAATACACTCTGTTTTCTGTACCTCCCCCTGCCTAAGTATATTCCCTTCCAGCTCAAGGTAGTCAGTTCTTAACATCCCCACTGACAATGACACTCTAATCCCCAGGGATTAAGCAAACACTGTCCCTGCTCTTCAGCATTACATTGTTAATCCATTAGGATTTACAAAAGCACAATTTGAACAACGAGGAGATAATTCTATTGCCCATAATTTAGGATGGCAAAATCAGATCAATTAAGGCTGCCAACATATGATTTAATTAACACAACTATTGTATGGAGGGTATTGCAGCACATATGGTATGATATGTAAAACCAAACAATCTTTTTTGTGATGTGTGAATATAGCTACTACAAAGTTAGAGATCAAGTAGAGCTCTTTTCTTTAATTCTTCCTTGGGTTGCAATTTTAACATGACCCTGACTGTATCAAGTGTCAATTTCATATATGATGATGAAATTGTCTATTGAAATAGAAAGTTATAACCAGCGTTTTTTACTTTATATGTCAGGTTCTTAATAGTTTCCTAAATAACAAGGAAAACTCTTAGTCAGTTGGCATTTTCCAGTGTTTTAATTGCCTGCTGTGATATAATTATTGTGACATTTTGGGATGTTTTTAACATCCTGAATTAAATATTCTGACATCCCACAGAGCACTTCATGAAAACAGTCAAACTGTATTCAAGTCATTAGCAGTCTACAGCTGTCCTTTAATATTAAAATTATTTTCCAACACAAAACACAGATGAAAATTAAAGTATTTAACAACTTTGAGCTCGGGTTAGATTTGAGTTCTATATTACCCTAATTTGTCAGGTAAAGAAGATCAAGGTGACTCTGAGATTCTTCCATTAAACTTTATCTGAAGCACCAAGTGAATTAGGGCCACCTCACGATAAAAGATAATGAACAAAATGTACTGATTTCAAAAGTGCAATTAGCCCTAGATTACACAGCCACAAATTCTGCATTAAGGATAATCACCAGAACACCACTTCTCTTTCTCGATTGTCCTGGAAAGCTGGCTTGTTTTATTTTATTCAAGCATTTATTTATGTATCCATTGATGTATTTATTTGTTTCACAGGATATATTCAAATAAAATCTGACAGATAATTTAGATAATTGATATATTTTATTTGAAATTTTTTTAATTTTATATAATTTTTGAAAGTTACACTGGATTTACACTTAGATGTCTTACAAGCATCTCAGAATGAGCACATCTGCGGGTTCCCATTGTGACTCAACGAATCCAACTAGTATCCATGAGCATATGGATTCAATCCCCAACCCCACTCAGTGGGTTAAGGATCCGGCGTTGCCATGACCTGTGGTGTAGGTTAAAGACACAGCTCAGATATGGCATTGCTGTGGCTGTGGCACAGGCTGGCAGTTGCAGCTCCAAAGGAACTTCCATGTGCCACAGGTATAGCCCTAAAAAGAAAAAAAAAAAGAATTTCGGAAACATTCTCCTTGACTCCCTTACTTTCTCCGTTAAGTCTCCCCTTATCTCAGAAAATGGCAACTCCGTGCTCCCAGCTGCCCAGGCCACAAACCTGGCGTGATCACTGATTCTTTTCTTGCTCTCACACATAAAAACCCAAACCATAAGGTAATCCTATTGACTAAAATTCAAAACATATCCAGAATCCAGATTCTCCTACCACTTCCTCCTCCGCTTCTTAGTTCAATCCACTATCACTTTTTAATTTGGCAAAATAGGCATAAAATGTGCCATGTTAACTATTTTCAAGCACACAATTTGTGGAATTAAGTACATTCACAATGTTGTGCAATGGATCACCACTATCCATTTCCAAAACTTTTTCATCACCCCAAGCAGAAGCACTATACCCATTAAACAATAATTCCCCATCTCCCCCGCCAGCCCTTGATAACTTCTATTCCACTTTCTTTCTATGAACCTGATTCTCCTAGGTACTTCACATTAGTGAAATCACACAATATTTGTCCTTTTAGGTTTGGCTCATTTTGTTTAGCATTTTTTAAAGGTTCGTCCATGTTGTATCATGTATTAAATTTTCATTTTCCTTTTTAAAGCAGAATAATATTCAATCGTATGTCTACACCACATTTTGGTATATGTTGATGGACATTTATGTTACTTCAATCTTTTGGTATTGTGAAAAATGCCACTATGAGCCTTGGTGTATAAAGATCTGTTGGAGTCCTGCTTTTGATTCTTTTGGGTATGTACGCCTAGAAGTGGAACTGCTGGATGACATGGTAATCCACTATCATCTTTTGACTGAACAATTATACTAATGTTCTATCTGGCCTCTCTGTATCCCCCTTTGCAAGTCCACACTCCATTATCTCTACAACAGTCAGTGTGATCCTTTAACAACCTAAATCACATCATGTAAGTTCCCTGTTCAAAGGGCCCCAGTGGTGTCTCATATCAGAAAGAAAAATCCAAAGTCCTTCGTGACCCAGAAGACTCTGTGATCTGACCCCTGCATGCCCCTCTGAACCAGTGCCCTGACCCTTTTCACCCTTGACCACAGTCCAGTACTGCTGATCTCCCTCTAACTCCTCAAATGTGACATGGACATTTCTGCCTCGGGACATTTCCACTGTTTCCTCAGTCTGTACAACCAGATAACCACATAGGTCAATCTCCCATTTCTCCAAGTTCTCTGCTCAGATACAACCTTACCAGAGCTGCCTTTTTTTATCTCCCTGTCTAACGTAGCCCACAAGTGTACACACACACACACACACACACACACTAATCATTCTCAATCTTCTTAACCTGCTAAATGTTTTCCACAGACTCTGTTACATCGGACATATCATATATTTGTTTGTTTATTAATTGGCTGCCCTAGCCTACTAGAAGGTAAAATTCCCAAGGCTAAGGACATCATACTGCTGTGTTCCTAGATGGATGCTTTGCACAGACAGATGCTCAGTAACTGCGCTGATACTTCTGTGTTTATTGCCCTTCCCTCCGCCCTGAAAAGCAGTTCTGGGTTATAGTTGAAGGACCCTTCAACTATATCAGTGACCCTGGCATTTGCGGTCAAAAATTGTCTCAATGATCTTCCTAATCTTGACTTTTCTTTCTTTGGAAGAGATGGAAATGAAAAAACGGAAACTTTTTTTTTTCAATGACTTACTGAAACTTTTCATAACACGTTACGTTCCTTCTAGAAAATGTAGGGCTTCTATAAGCACAAAAAGAAAGTAAAAATCATCTGTAATACCCCATCCAAAAGGTAATGATTCTTAATGTTTTCATGCATATCCTTCCAATCTTTTTTCTGTTCATATTAATTTTTTCTAATAATGAAATCGAATGTATAATTTTATATCCTACTCCTTTCACTAAGTGTTATATCTCAAAAACTGCTTTGTCACAAAATGCTCTTTTGCAAAAACATTCCCAGTGGCTGGGCAATATCCATTGTGTAGAAGTACAATAATTGAACCCTATATAATAAGCATTTAAAGGGTTTCTGACTTTTCTATATGATCAGCAATGTGGCGTCTTTAAAGTTAACATTTGCGGGCTGCTATGAAAATGTCTTTATGATAAATTCCTAAAAGAGAAATTTTGAGGTCAATGGCTATGCAGAGTTTCAAAGATTTTCCCATATACTGTCAATCTGCACTCTCCCAGGTGGGTCAGGAGAATACTTGCTTTAGGGGTGCCTGAGAATTGCTGGTGTCACCTGCAGCTGTCATAGCTCTTCAGTGAAATAAGCAGAACCAACCTCAAGGATGGATTGGGAGGAGCATAAGGAAAAGAGGTTAGATTAGAGAAAAGGGGACTGATGAGAACCGGGGAGAAGAATATTAAAAACAGACTTTACCTTCATCATAACCTTTGGCGTGGATTGACCAAGATGGTAAAAGCAGTACTGCAGGGGCAACATGAACAAATGTGAAGTATTTTAACTACATTATTTTCTCTAGGCAAAATAATTAATAGTAATTTTGATGCAAGCAGTGCATTGATTATGCTTGGTTTTTCTAAAACCCTGGCTTCACACTTTTCCATACAGCAATCTAAAGGTTGCTTCTAATTTCAGTTCCTTTCGATATCTGGCTTTAATGGATTTATAGCTATTTTTATAGCAGGAAAATATAGCTTGCAAAAGCACAATATACACAATAGAAAACAAACAGGACAAAGTTTAGTGACAACAATGGATGAGATTCATATTTCAATACATTGTAACTGTTTCAAGTGTTTTTGCCAACTTCTGGTCTGATTAAATCATTGTTTTGTTATTGCAAGGCGACAACTTGTACTAGAAGGGGAGGGAGGGTTTTTTTGTTGTTGTTGTTCTTTGCAGTTAAATTATTAAAATTCTCTTTGATAATGTGGTTTAATTAGAGGATATTTTTAAGAAATTTGTCAAGAGTTCCCGTCATGGCTCAGTGGTTAATGAACCCGACAAGCATCCATGAGGATGCAGGTTCAATCTCTGACCTCCCTCAGTGGCCTAAGGATCTGGCATTGCCGTGAGCTGTGGTATAGGTTGCAGATGCAGCTCGGATCACAAGTGGCTATGACTGTGACGTAGGCCAGCAGCTACAGTTCCAATTCGACCCCTAGCCTGGGAACCTCCATATGCCATGGGTGTGGCCCTAAAAAGACAAAAGACAAAAATAAATAAATAAATAAATAAAAGGAGAGAGAAACATGTCCATTTTTTGAAAGTCTGCTTCACTACAGCCTGATAATATAAACTTCTTACCAAGACACAAACTGGAATGTGTCTTGGTAAGAAGACATTTCATTGGAAGTGAACAAGCCAGCGCCCAGTTCACTATCCTCAGCCCCTCTCCCCATCCTACCATACCCAGGGCTTCCCTTCTCCCCATCTCCATGGAGACCTCCCTGGACCCAAAGCCCCAGCATCTCTTACTCAGACAACCACTGTAACCTCCTAATATTATCCCCTCTGGATCCCTTCTATACTTTTATCCACAGTGTTATCAGAGTCAAATAAAAAGTAGATGTAATTCAAATCTACTTAAGATGTTTCAGTGGTTTCTATAACCCTTACTATGGATGCAGAATTCTTCCTTACAGCCTACACAGCCCTGCATCCTTGGATCCCTAACACTTCCCCCAGTTCCCAGGCATCCCCTTCTCTCTTGCCCATGGAAATCCCGCCATAGCCTTAGCCTCACCAAACTCCTTTCCCCACAAATTATTTCCTCTTCCTGAAATGTTCTTGCATGATTGTCTCCACCTCTCACTCTTACTTAGCCTTAGAGTTTTATATATAGTCCCAAGAGAAACTTCCTTCCCTGACTCCACATTCTTGGTCAGTTTCCCTGAAACACCATCTCATAGAACCCTGGTACTTGGTAGCACTGATCACAACTGAAATTCAATAATGAACTATTTAAGATCTGTTTCCCTCCTAGACTATAATCTCCAGGAGGGCAGGGACAATGTCTGTTTTGCTTCATGAATGTATCCTTAGGAGTGGCTCAGTGCCTGACACATAGGAGGCACTCAGTAAATACTTCTCCAAGGACTGCATGGACTGCATTTAGTCCTCATAATAACCCTGAAAGGTAACCAAGACCATTGGCACAGCATAGGGAAAGAAATTATGATTCAGAGAAGGTAGTTAACTTGCCCAAGATCAGTCACAGAGGATTTTAGAAGCACAAACAGAATAATGCATTGAGCAATTTACAATATTTGCTTAATCAAAGCTAGAGTAATGATTAATAATACTCAATGTCATTAATAGTGTTCAGCTTTTGAACAAGCATTCCAGCCAAGGAACAAAAGCAGTTAGTCTCAGGGAATAGAGTTACAACTATGTACTTAATACCTAACTCTCAAAAAATGTTTGTGAGGTAGAAATGAACATATATTAAATTACTTTCTCCCCAGAAAGCCTAAACCATGGCTGGCCTATTATTTGTACACACTATATAAAGAAGACTGATAAAAGCTTCTCTGACTTCTATACTTGATTACCGCATACTAAATAAACTGCTGTGAATCAAGGGTTCACCAGAGACTTGATAGTACTAGGTAGCGTGGTAGATAATACCACACTTAATGAGCACTTTATGCTTGTTGACTGGATATAGAAATGAGCCAAAACTCGAACCCCCAACTTACTGATTCAAATTTTAAAGGCAACTTATACTTCAACTTCAGTTTTTTAAAAGAATTACATGGAACTTTTCAAACCTCACTGAACCTAGGGCTTCACATGAACTGGCTCTTTAATGGTACCAGCTACCACACAACTGGCACTACACAACTTTGCCAGATTGCGATAAAAAAAAAAAAAAAACTAAGCCATAAAAGTAATGGATGTTATTCACCAAAGACTTACTCAGTACCACATAGCACTGATAATGATGACACCCACATTTGCATAGTTCTTTAGAGTCTACAAAATGTTACTACTTGCCTTCCCTCACTCCTGTCTGTAGGGAACCTGAACACTCCAACTTGTCATTTAATATCTACTTAGTTTCTGATCCACCCCTTCTAAGATACAATCACAAGCATAGAGACAGTAGATTGGTCCTTTGGTTTTAGCATCCAGTATACTAAAATATGCCCTGGACTCTCATAAGCCCATCACACCATAGCACTGTCTTAACCTTTTAGGGAGTAACCACATGACTAGTTTTGCCACGTGTTCTGAATAGGACTCCACTTCTTTCCCTAGACCTGGTGGTCTGCCTGAACACCATCCAAACAGAGCTCTGATGACCGCAGTAATATTTGCTGGTCCCCTCTCAATAAGGCTGAGACCATGCCTGTGAAATTTTCCCTTAAAGCAGACCAGAGCAGGCCCAAACAAGTCACCACTCCAACGGATCAAGCAAGATTAGGTGGCAGGACCAGACAAGGTTGCATAGACCTTTGTAGTACACCAAGCTTATCAGAAGTGATGAAGAGAAAAATCCAAGCATCAACCCGAGAAGCCAAATCTTAAACCCAGGCCAAGGATTTTACTTACAGCCAACATTAGATGATACTGAAAAACAGGGAATGTAGTAAACGCAGGATCAAAGTGGGTAAGAAGCAAAATATATCAACAATTTCATTTTGAGTCCTCATCCTATTAGTACTAAGTTAGTGAATGGCTGGCTTAAAGCACAGAAATAAGGGCCCTCTGGAACTTGTAACCAAAAGAAAACTAAATAGATATAGTGTACTTAACAAGATATAGCGTATTATTCACATTTTACAGATAGGAAAGTGAAGCTTGAAAGCCCAAATATTTTGTCCAAAGGAGAGCTCTGGTGAAGAAACAGGATGTATCCAGCACCTGACATAATGTCTGACTTCCAAAAAATACTGTATAAATGTCTGTTGACTGGACATAAGAATAAGTCAAAACTTGAACCCTTAATTTTCCAAACATGTTACACATAACTCTTGAGCTTTGCTATGTATAGGGTTTTACATAAACTAGCTTACTATTGGTATTATCTACCATGCCATCCTGCATCCATTAATGCTAAAAGAAAGCCAAATAACTCATGGTTGATATTAGTCTAATGCAAGTCAGTTTTTCAGAAACACGTTTAAAGGTAAAACATGAATTTGCAGAGAGGTCTACCCTTACAGTAGCAATAAACAAAAAATGTAAAAATGGAAGCCATCTCTTTGCGTGTTCTTGAGAGAAACCCAATTTGCCTGGCTGGGGAAGTGTTACAGTTTATTTTTGTTTCCCACAGGCAAAATCACGTACAACAATACTGCGAACTTAAACGACACTCCTGTAATGACAGCCTCTACCCAGAATACTCCTCTCTCAACTCTCTTCCCTCTCTCTCTCTCTCTGTCTGATATCTGCTCAAATCCAGGGGTGGAGAGTACCTATATGTTAATGTGTTGAATATATTAATAATAAACATTTGCTTTGAACTCTATTTTAAATTAGTAATGAGACTTTCAGATCAAGAGCTCCCTCACTGGAAGCCTGTGTTTGAGAATAATGCTGGTTAATCATTGAGCCACCCTATGAACTTACCAGGCACTATACAGGATAAACATGTGACTACAGTTTGCCCTTTATGCCTCTGTGTTACTTAGCTAGAGCATAGGTCTGAGAGCACCGTCACGTAAATGGTAGAATAAAATACACAAAATAACAATAAGGCAAGTCAAAAATCTCAACAGAAGGAAACATAAAAGGTTAAGGCTGACATTCCTTATTTAAAGTCACTGTGATGAGATGAGGGTAAGAAAATGTCAAACAGAAGGGAGGTAAAACAAATGAAATTCACCACAGTAGCTGGATTATGTCAAAACCTCAAAGGTGACTAGAAAGGCCTTTCAAGTCTACATAAAGATGGGGGAATACCAATAATTATACCTTCTGTTTATCACCTCTCAGTAGCTGAGACATTTTACAAACTTTAACTCATTAATCCTCCCAACGTCAAGAGGAGGACAACTGGTCTACCATGTTTCATAGAAAAAACGATGAGACCCAGGGGATGTGATGAGCGGCTGAGTTGCTGCACCATGCCTGCAGGGCTGCCAGGGAAGACATCCAAGTAGTAGCTGGCAATTCTAAAATCCAGGCATTAACCCACAGAGACACAGGGCCCCCAAAGAAATTTACCATTATAGCACAATCTAAACTCCTAAGATTGGGAAGCCATTCTCTTCTAATTAGCTGCCAGGACTATGATTCTCTGGTCCGTTCCTTCCGGGTGTTAATGAGAATTTTTCATTTTTGAAAAGAATCTTGAAGCTGTCAGTAAAAATAAACAGGGAACCAGAGCTTTAAGATCATAGGTCATTAGATGCCGAAGATGAAGTCCATGGATTATATTACACCATACCTATATCACTCTTCAGGTAGTCTGTATTACTGTTTGAAACATTTGTTGTTACTCTGAATGAGACTGAAATCAGGCTTGGTCCTGGGACTTCTGTTGACCTCTTTATTAAAAGATTAAATATCCCTAGCCTGTTGAGGTCAGGTTTGACCATACAACTGCCTTTGACCAGTAAAATGTAAGCAAAAGCCACATTTGTCACTTTTCAAAAGAAGTTTTAAGAATTACTGAATTTTGGAGTTCCCGTTATGGTACAGCAGAAATGAATCCTACCAGTAGCGATGAGAATGTGCGTTGCTCAGTGGGTTAAGTATCCGGTGTTGCCATGAGTTGTGGTGTAGGCAGCAGATGCGGCTTGGATCCAGCATTGCTGTGGCTGTGGCACAGACACGCAGCTGTAGCTCCAATTAGACCCCATATGGAACTTCCATATGCCGTGGGGTTTGGCCCTAAAAAGCAAAAAAAAAAAGGAATTACAGAATTATCTTGTGGTGTAGTGTTTAAGGATCCAGCATTTTCACTGCAGTAGCTTGGGGAACTGCTAAGGCACAGGTTTAATCCCTGAGCTGAGAACTTCCAAATGCCATCAGCATGGACGAAAAAAAAAAAAAAAAAAAGTATTAACACATGTGTATTTCCCCTCTACCGAGAGTCCCAAAATTTGCAGAGAGGGTGCCATCAGTTCACCCAAAGTCATACAACTGGAAATGGACTGAGCTGTGATTTGAACTGAGCCATTTGAGTTTCATCACCTGTTCTCTTAACCGCTGTTCCATACTTTCACCACGGGAATAGTGTAGCCTAAAAAAGGGTAACTTGTTTGGTAGAAACTTTAAAACCAGCAATTTCTTTAAGCACGGAGAGAATCTGGCTGAAGCTTAGAAAGGTAATAATTAAATGTTTCTGAATATGTTTGCTCAAGGTATTTATGCAAGAGGTATATTTTTAACGTAATGTGGAAACCTACTTATACTTAAGAACCAAGTGACCAGCCCTTTGTCTAATAGGCTAATAATACTTGCCCTCAAGGATTTCAATTCCAATTCCTCATCCCCAACAATAAGCTGGACAACTGACAACTTCCTAATTCAACCTCCTCTTTGTAAGGCCTTTTACAATGTTTACTTTTCCCAGCAGTTATTCTTCTTTGTTCCTCCGGCTCTTCTACTCCGGAAACAGAGATTCAAACTAAACTTTAGAATGTAAGTTCCTGCTCCGGTCTACCATTTTCACAGTCTTCCCCGGCTCAGGAATCACTGCCTCCGTTAAACCAGTCGCTCAGAACCGAAGTTTGGAGTCATTCTTGACTCTTCTCTTTCATTACACCCTTCACTTGATTCTTCGGTGTATACTGTCTATCTCCAAAACATATCCTACATTCTGCTATTCCCCGCATAACCTTCTCGAAGCCAGCATCAACACTCCCAGGACTACAGCAAGATGCCCAGCTGGTCTCCTTGCTGCCACTCTTGGCATTCTACACTGTTCTCCACAGAGCAGCCAGACTGATCCTCCTAAAAGATAAATAGGATTGCTCCACTCTCCTCCTTTTAACCACCAAGACCTTCCCATCCAGCGTTACACTGGTCGGTGTTTAGCAGCCCGTGTGAAATCAGCTAACACAGGTTGGGAAGAGATGCTGACAGTCTGATCTCATGAGTAATGTAAATGGGCTCCGAGACGTCACTGTTCCCACCACACTCAGAAAAATATCCAGAATTCTTATAATAAATTCAAAGCCCTACATGACCTGCCCCAGCTATCCCTCAGATTATTACTCTTCTTGTTTACTGTCCTCCAGACATACTGGATTCTGGGTTATTTCTCAGACATTCCAAGCATATACTCATTTCAGCGAATGTTCCTTCCACAGATATTCACAGGGTTCCCATCCTCACTTCATTCAAGTCTGGGTTCAAATGTGGCTTTGTCAATACCCTATATGAAATATGAACCTCCCCTCTCCATCCCCTTATGCTTGATAGCTTTTTCCACTGTGTAACATACTATTACATTTACATATCTATAAATCCACTAGGAACATAAGCTCCTTGCAGTAAAGGGCAATACCTTGTTTATTGCCATATCCCTAACATCTAGAACAATTCCTAGCACATTATAGGTGCTCAATAAGTGTTTACTAATTAAATGACTGAAAGAAGCAAATAATGAATGAATCAACTAATAAGATTTTTCAAAATAAAAAGACAGGTGTATGACTAGTGGAGAGGAGTATGGGACAAGGACAAAGTGTCTTTTGAGTCCTAACTGAGCACCCAAATAGAAGTGAAACCCAAATTATAAAAGACTTGGTCTGTCAAGTAGAGAGTGAAAAACAGTTAAGTGACCAAGGTGATGAGTGAATGCAAAAATAATAGGTAAAAAAAAATTAGACAGGTTTGAGTAATAAATAAGGAGCTGGGACACGGTTGTTATAAAGAAAAGATTAAGGACACATTAAGTATAATCTTGGTCCAGTAGAGAAAGTCCATGAGTAGTTGCTGGGATAGTAGACACTTATCCAAATACGGCCATTTACACGCTAAGTGATCTCACTCAAGGGACTTCATTTTTAGTTTTCTAATCTATATTGAAAGATCTATAAAAAGAGGGGATGGCACGTCACGTTTTCTCAGATCCATTCTTATTGCTTAAGATCATATGGTTGCAAGCAACAGAAACAAACTCTGGCTACTGGGTTGTTCTCCCAGAATCATAGGGAAGGGTGGAGAACCAGAATCAGAGCAAAACAGTAAATAAGGTAGGTCTGGAGGTTTCAAGGCAAGAACAGAGTAACAGTAGTCCCAGAAGTAACAGCTGCAGTTATCATGTACATCATATTTAATACATACCAGGCACATCCTAAACGCTTTAGATATTCTAACTAAATCAATTCTCATAACAACCTTTCAACCTAACCTTATGAGTTAGGTATATTAATGACTCCATTGCAGAGATAAGAAAACTTGGTATAGAGAGGTTAGGTAAACGGCCCTACCTATGTTCATTTAGTTAGTAAGGGGTTTAAACCAGGCTATCTGGATCCTGAGCATACCATTTCATTTAATCTTTTTTTTTTTTGTCTTTTTGCCTTTATCTAGAGCCGCACCTGCGGCATATGGAGGTTCCCAGGCTAGGGGTCTAACAGGAGCTGTAGCTGCCAGCCTACACCACAGCCACAGCAACGCAGCATCCGAGCCGCGTCTGCAACCTACACCACAGCTCACGGCAACGCCGGATCCTTAGCCCACTGAGAAGGCCAGGGATCGAACCCGCAACCTCACGGTTCTTAGTTGGATTCGTTAACCACTGAGCCACGAAGGGAATTCCTCATTTAATCTTCTAGTCAAGGTTTCTCAGATTCCCCAAATCACTCTCACTCCACAAAGTGACTGTGATTTTCATAAAATTTCTAAGAGCCCAGCAAGAATAGGCACAGGATACTAATGTACTTTGTAGGGGAAAAAAAAAATAAAATTAAGGACTCTTTCCTAACCTTTTAATGTGTGTCAGAGCATTGTGCTAAGAGCTTTACATATAATCTCATTTCGTTCTCTCAGTGTTATGAGATACGTATTTCAGATGAGGACACTGAAGGTTTAAAAGAGCTAGTAATTTGCCCAAGGTCACATAGCCAGTAAAACTAAGACTAAAACCCCAATGTGTCAGATTAAAATTTTAATTTTTTTAATTTATAAGATATTAAGTTATGCTTAGCTATACAAAAATTAGAGTGGTCCTTTAGGTAATGGAAAAATAATTCCAAGCATACATAGATGCAAATTATACTCTAATGAAAACCTTAGAAGAGAAAAACAAACCATAAATGTGAAAATACTTTTCAAGCTAAAAGCACTAATTAGACTGAATATATTATGCTATTATTAGTTCAAGGATATTAAAATCAAATATTGATTATAAAACATATTGACCCACTATAGTAACAAAAAGAATTGCTTTTATAATAAAACATCATCACCTTGAACTTTCTTTACAGTCATGCATTTTAAGTGTTGAAAGCTCTGTGGTCTCCAGCTCAGGGAAGGAGAAAGGAGGGAAAAATGGAGGAGACAATTGAGAAGGGGAAAATGTTGAACACTAATAATGTCAGTTGACGCCTTCCAGTTGCCCTCAAATCAAGTGAGTGGTCCATACTATTTAACCTTCTGTTTCCCTTTCAAGAGAAAAGATCAGTTCACTTCTAGAGATTTTGCAGTCAGTAACAATTCAATGGTACTTCAAATCGTTGCTCTTTTTTTTTTAGATGAAGGAGAAGATAGTGCAGGACATTTTCTTCTCTTCTCAAAATATAGAGAGGAAATACCAGAAAGAAAAATGCAAATAAATAAAGCTATAATTAGTCTTACAGATACACACATGTATCTATTTGTGAATGGGGGTGGAGGATGGTTATGTCTACACACGAAGTATCTATACAGAATAGAAATAAACAGGCTAGGACTTTTAGCCACAGATAGAAACTGTAGGTAATCCAGGTTAAGTCACTAACTAACTGCATGACTCTGGGCAAGTCACTTGATTTCTCTTTGCCCTTTGCTCCACCCCCTGGTAGGGCACTACACAGAAATTCCCTGAAAACCAGATGTTACATCAAAGACAATATTTCTTGGAGGCCAGCCTTGCTGACTTCTTTGAAAGGCACTAAATTTAGAAGTAGCATGCAAATAACACTGCTCAGATTAAACTCGCTTATTAGTGGTCCAGATGATAATCAAAGGCAAACAGATGGTCGCTTAATGAATGTTATTGGAAGGAAGACATCTTTAAATATAGGATTTGTGTGAAAAGTTTGCTTTTTCTTACAAGTTATTTTGATGATTATGTTAGAATGTTGGCATCTCTTTTCAGAATGTAACTTTGTGGACTCTCACAGACATGTTGAGCAAGATCAAAGCTCTGGAGAGCCAACAGAAGGTTTCTCCAAGTCTAATAAGCAAAATTATGCAGTTAAAATGGAGCTTGGAAAACTTAACAGAAAGTGTATCAAGGGCAAAAGCTTATATCTTAAGGAATCATATCTACTGAATATACCTTTCTTTTTAGAAACCCTGGGAGTTCCAGTTGTGGCACAGCAGAAATGAATCCAGCTGGTATCCATGACGATGCGGGTTCCATCCCTGGCCTTGCTCAGTGGTTTGAGGAGTCAGCATTGCCGTGAGGTGTGGTGTAGGTTGCAGACGCACCTCGGATCCTGCGTTGCTATGACTGTGGTGTAGGCTGGCAGCTGTAGCTCCAATTCAACCGCTAGCCTGGGAATTTCCATATGCCACAGCTGCAGCCCTAAATAGCAAAAACAAATAAGAGAAAAGAAAAAAAAGAAATCTGACTCAACTTACCCAAGGATACCAGTGCCAGAATAGGAAATGTTTCCTTTTACAAAAGATTTATAACAGGATTCCTTATGACCCAGAGTACCCTAACATGTTGAGAACAGGATTTTATTTAGTTAGTTTTTTTCAAAAAATATGCCATCCTCCTTGTACAGCAAAAAAAAAACAAAAATGTGGTTATTGGCTATATCTTGTTCCCTTTTATACAAAGACAATAATTACAAACTACATCCTAAAATGGGCAAGATAGCTTTCCAAATGACTCTGAACCAGCATCAACTCATGTTATTGATGTTAACAAATGCTAATAACACGTCATGTTAGTCGAATATTTATAAAATTCTAGGTGTTAGGGGCATTTTACAGAAGACATTTATCAAAACAAAGCTAAACACACTTATCAGTTTCCCTGGAGTACAAGTGGGGTTGTCAGAGACACAACTCTACAAGGTAATGTATCCAGAGTTTATTCAGGATCCAGAAACTGCACTAGATTGAATAGAGAGAAGTGAATATAAAGTATTCTTAATTAGATATATAAAGTTATTAATAAGGTAATTGAAGGAGTAAAAGAACTCTAATTAGTGGCAGGCTGCTAGGGAACCAGCCCTCTGCTTGGGAAAATCTGATTTGTATCATTTGCCAATTTCCATGGTATAAATATTCCCACCATGGCAGATTTCCACCTACCAACAGTTCAACATCTGACTTGCAAAATTCCTGAAAAATTAACAATAGACCCTGCCAGCCAATATAGGCTGGCTCCAGCACAGAGGTAGCAACTACCGGAAAACAGCTAATACCCCTACTGCTGAGGGAAAAAAGAGGCTGGAATTGTTGAAATTTAGAAGCCTGGAGGAGAGCCCTGAAGAACAGGGCAACCTCTGCTCTGTGGTAACCATGTGTAACCAAATGGAGGTGATCAAAGTGCAAATATTTTGGAGGATACGCAGCAGGAGTCGGTGGGGTGTGAAACTCGGGTGTTGGAGAAACACAACATTGAGGATTTTGTGACCCATATTAAGAAAGAATTTGACAGGAAGTACAACCCCACTTGGCACACAGCATCATTGAAGGAACTTGGGTATCTACATAACACCTGAAGCCAAACATGTAATCTGTATCTACTTGAGCCAAGCGACCATTCTTCCGTTCAGATTTGGTTAGACGTAAGGAATGAGGCACACACCCAGTGATCCATCCAAAAACAAGGATTGCAGCCTAAATTCCAAATACCAGAGACTGCAATCTTCAGCCTCACCTAAGAGGGCACCTCAGTCTTTGAACTTTTATTGTACTGTTTTGAACAGGGCATTCTCCAATCTCTTACGACTATAAAACAATGAGCGAAGCAGCTTATATTTGTTTTGTTTTTTTCTACTCCCCGTGTTTTTTGCTCCTCAAAAGCCTCAAACCTCATTCCTTTCAAAAAATAAATCTGTAAGAGAAGCGTGAAAAATAAATGCATGCATACATACATAAAGACGTAAAAAGGAGGTGTGCCCTGTGCCGCGTCTCTCAAATGGAGCCCAGAATTTTGAAAGCGTCAGAGTAACTGCAAACCAGATTCAGTTCTGACTTTGGGAAGGAACTGCCGCCGTGGAACAGAAAAGCATGGCTGGAGCGCAGTTCCCAGGAACAGGAAGAGATCAGAAGCCAACAGGTAGGCAGGAAGGAGCTTGCCTTCTTCTCCCAGCCTCGCCTCTCCCTCTAGCGCCCCCTGATGGAAGAGGAACAGGGACGGAGAGCAAAGCCGAAGGCGGTTTTTGCAGAGTCCAAGCCGCAAGGTTGTTGAGCTGAACCTAAAAATGATCATTTGGACCTGAAAGGCAATAGCTTAATATCTGGCCTCGTTAATACCAAAACAAATAATCCTTTATACTTGTATAACTCTTTACAACTTGCTAAGTTTCTTTTAAATCTTATTTGAAGTTATAACCACCGTGTATGGTTAAGTATTTATAACCAACCAAGAACCACACTAAATGTTATATGCAATGTATCTCGTTCAATTTTCAGAATGATCCTATGAGATAGGTATTGTTATCCATTTTGTTTATGAGGAAACGGAGGTATAAAAATTTTCAGGGGGTTGCCAGAGATTACACACGCTGATGGCGACAAAATGGTTCTTATACCTAAGTCCACAGGACTGCCATTTTCAGTGCAAGAAACCGCAATGACAGCACCAACTTCATTTGAGATCTACTCAGGAAGATTTATATTCTTAATAGTCTAGAAGAGCAATCCTGTTAGTTACGAGAGTTCCTGCTCTCAGCCGTTGTGTAGAAGGATTTTGGTATTATGCAAAAAAAAAAAAAAAAATGCTCTGATTAAAAAGTCAATGTTAAAGTTGGGGTCAACTGGAAACAAAACTGTAAAAAGAGCAACCTAAACAATTCAGGGGCTTCCATTTTGTCATATAAGAGTTTGGTGGTCCAAGAATGGTACAGTAACCCTATGACGCCCTCAAGAATCTAGGCTCTTTCTAGCTTTCTACTCTTGGCCAGCCTTCTTTTGCAGGTATCTTCCCTTCTCCTGCTGCCTCATTGTGGCAAGACTGTTCCTTCCTGTTGAATTCTGAATCCATGTTTTCGTTGAAAAGAAGTGAAGGACAAAGAGCAGCTAATTCTTTTCCTTTTGAAGAATTTCTCAGAAGCCTTTCCCAGGAACTTCTGCGCATATCTCCCTGTCCAGAACTGTGCCACCTGTCTCACAGCTGAAAGGGAGGCTGGGAAATGCCTTTTGTAAGAAGCCATATTTCCACACAATAGGATTCAGTTAGTTTTAAAAAACGAAAGGATATTGGTTTGGAAATTATGCACATTGATCACAAAAGATAAGGAGGACTTGTATTATCAACAACTTGTTTTTCGTTTATTTACATGTCTACATTTACCTTTTCCTAACTTATTAAGTCTATGATCCAGATTTCCCAAGGCAGCCTCAGTTGAAAGTGTTCATCCCTTTGTTCCATAAATTCAGTCATACGCCAGCCCTGTGTCCTGACTTTTATTTGGAAAATGTGTGTCATTGTAAACTATCTCCTTGTTTTCTGGCATATTCTTCCACTGACTTTCAGTTCCTCTTAATTTTCAATTTAAGCACAGCTGACCCAGGACCTACAGTCCCAAAATGTCCCCTTTAGTTTTTCTGTTTTCATTTTTTGACCATTTTGTCAAATTTTGGTTGTTTTCAGTAATTCAATTTAATATTCTTAGAGTTTGGAATCATTGCTGGACCAGACTGAACTTCCTATGAAATGATGCTCTCCTTCAGCAGAGTATCTACTCTCCTCTTCATCCAAGGTATTTGTGAATTTGAAGAGTAAGGGTTAGGAAATCCTAAGAATTCTGCCTGTGAGCTACTTACTCTCTCCGTCACCCTTTCTTCATACTTCTTAACCATAATAAATAAAACCTTGAACAAAAGGAAGATCTCAAGAAGATAGGGAAGCATTCCAAGTTGGCACAGCACCCAGCACTTCCTTTCCTCTCCCACTCTCTCCAAGAGATCATGGCCATGAGAATCAATTACTACCCCCCAGTAGCCAATGACTTAATAGGAAGATGTGTGAGGTAAGAGGTAGCTGACACATGATAATTACCAGGCAATATCTTAGACTTTGTTTTAGCAAATTGACATAAGGTGACCTGTGTCTGACCTGTTCTACACACCCATACCACCAGAGCAGGCCCTTATGCTTTTTTCCCACTTTTTCTCCCAGGATGTTTTTAATTCCTTTTTTTAAGAAAGATTTTACATTTTACGGAAAAGTCGAGCAAATAGTATGGACTGTTTCCGTATACCTTCCTCTTCCACGGTGTATCCTATTACTAACATCTTACATTTGTATGGTACATTTGTTACAGTTAATGAACCAATACTGATACATTATTATTAAATAAAGTCCACAGTTTAGGAGTTCCCATCGTGGCACAGGGGTTAATGGATCCGACTAGGAACCATGAGGTGGCGGGTTCGATCCCTGGCCTTGCTCAGTGGGTTAAGGATCCGGCGTTGCCATGAGCTGTGGTGTAGGTTGCAGACGCAGTTTGAATCCCGTGTTGCTGTGGCTCTGGCGTAGGCCGGTGGCTACAGCTCCGACTCGACCCCTAGCCTGGGAACCTCCATATGCCATGGGTGCGGCCCTAAAAAGCAAAATAAAAATAAAAATAAAAAATCCACAGTTTATTAATGTTTTTCCTTAGGTTTTACCTAATGTCCTTTTTCTGTTAGAGCATCCAACAAGGATACCACATTCATCAGATTTAATTATCATGCCCTTTAGGCTCGTGTTGGCTATGAAGTTCCTCAGACTTTCCTTGTTTTTAGTGATCTTGACAGTTTTAAGGAGTACTGGTCAGATGTAGAGTTGGATGCCCTCTATTAGAATTTGTTTGATATTTTCCTCATGTCTAGTTTGGGGGTGTGGGTTTACGGGAAGAAGATCACAGAGTTAAAGGATTACTTTCACCACATCACATCTGGGGTACGTACAATCAAATGACTAATTACTGTTGTTGCTGACCTTGGTCATCTGGCTAAAGTAGTGTTTGTCAAGTTTGTCCATTATGAAGTTACTCTTTTTTCCCCCTTTCTGTACCACATACATTTTGCAAGGAAGCCAGTCCATATCTAAGAAGTGAGAAGTTATGCTCTCTCCTATTAGGGCAAAGTATCTATCTACACAATTTATTTGGATGTTTTCTGCATGGGAGATTTGTCTCTTCTACCCCATTTATCTGTTTATTCAATCATTTATCTATGTCAGTGTGAACCCATGGACATTTATTTTATACTTTGAATTATAAATACTGCTTTATTTTATTGCTCAGATTGTTCCAGCTTTGGCTATTGGTATCTCTTTCAATTGACTCTTGTGCCCCTTTGACATGATACATGTTTAGATCTCCCCTATTTGGGGGCAAGCTCTGTAAGATACACCAGCCTCATCTTGTATTATTTCCTGCCTCGGTCCTAGCATTAACCATTTCTCCAATTATATTTTCATCTTTACTGTCAATTTTAGTTTCTTCAAAGATTCTTTATTCAATGAATAAGCGTGAGCTTCCTATTTCCTTTTGCTTCCAGCAAAGAAGAGATGAGCAGCTGACACAGCAAAATAAGCTCAAAAGTTGCAGATCCTTGAGCAAAGGAAAGAAGAAAGGGCTTCCCATCTTCCTTTCCATGTAATTCCCACAAGGTGAGGCCCACTTCCAGACTGTCAAAGGGGAAAGTCCATCCAAAGAAGAAATCACTACTTGGACCCCTCAGAGCATCCTAGAGTGGATCCTCCCCCTCCAGGAGAACCTCTGCTCTCTCTTTTTACAGGGAAAGGTCTTTTCATCTCATCATGCAAAGAGGACACTGTCCAGCACATCTGTGTCTTCCAGAAATTGTTCAGACACTGGTGCCAACAAAGAAAAGGATTAAAAGAGCCCAGGGAACATCTCTGGTGAAGATGCAAATATCCACAAGCCTAGCCAAGTTGACACAGCCTCACCCATCTCTTTCTACCAACTGCCCTTAGTGCACCATCACAGAAGATCACAATGAGATGAATTCCTCCAGAACTTGTACAATGTGGTAGGTTTGCTTCTTCACTGATTCCCCTCCTCTCCCAGCCCACCATGTCTGACTGCACAGAGCCTTTGCCTGGACTCAGGCCTGACTATAGTTGCCTGTCTGGGTATGTCCAGTGAGCAGATCACTATTGAACATTTCCTAGATAAACAAGAGGACTATTATAATACATGTGAAAGGGGAAAGGATGACATATAGTCGTTTAGAAAGATGGTAAATGCAAGGTACATTCACTCAGAAATAGATGAAAATACAGGAGTTTTGGACCCCTGGGGTTATAAAACTTCTATTCCTAATCCTTTCTTCCTTTCTCCTTTATTTATGCGTACAGATCAGAAATTAAGCCCTCAGGTCCTACAATAAACTGTATTTGAAACTTAGGTTATAAAACCTTTAGCAATATCATAACCACTGTGAACCTCGGTTTCTTCATCTGTGACATGGAAGAATAATAAACCTTACCTCAGAAAGTTGTTATGAGGATGAAATGAGAAAATACATTCAAAAGCACTTAGCACAAAGACAAGCATCCTATAGAGTTTTAATTTAAAAGTAGCTATTGTTATCTTTAAATACCTACTATGTGCCAGGCAAAACTGAGATAAGTAAGAACCTTGAAAATCCATTGAGAAATGTCAGACATATAAAAAATTTCAATACAGTTCATAAATTCAACAGGAGAGGAGGAAGCAGAGAAAGGAATAAATACTCCGGCCTAGGGATCGAGAAGATTTCACAGTGGAAATTCCGCATGAACTGGGCTTCCAAGCATCAGCAGTGGAGGCTTCCTGGGCACAACAGCAAGGAAGGAAATTGAAAGCATAAGGAATAGCATTTGTAAAGGCAGCAGCATAGAAGAGCACAGTGTACCAGAGGAAGGCAAGAAGTCCAGTGTGGATGGAGCACAGTGGGTGTGCGGTGGGGGGAGATGGAGGAGGTAGGAAAGTGGGAGGATGGCAAAAAATAAAGACATCTGATGAAGGCTGATATGGCATGCTAAGGAGTTTGGCCTCTATCCCAAAGGCAGTTTAAGGCAGACTTCCAGCTCTGCTTTTGGCCACAGAGCAATTGTACTGTAAATCGATAAAGCAGCATTTGTACTTACTTGTCTACAAGCCAGACATGGCAAAAGCACACATCCCCATGGAAATGTTCACGGCCAGGATCATCAGTAATCGGGCAGAGGAGAGACAGGGGGATTACACATACCAAATCAAGTCAACCATGGCGTCCAACCCAGCCCATTACTTTACATCACCACATGGCTGAACTTACAGAGGATTTGAGGAGGAAGAAAACTTTCTTAGTTGAAACGAAAGGACATATCTCCAAACATGTTTCTCTCTTCTCTCCCTTCTGCACACTCCAGTTCTGAACAAATTTACACCATTGACTATTCCTTCCTCCTTTCGGCACTTGCTTCTCTTGGCTTCTAGGACAACTTCATTCTCCTGGTTGTCTTTACCTCTTAGAATGCTCCTTCTCAGTCTCCCTTGCTGGTTCTCCAGCCCCAGATTCCTATTTTTGGACCTCTTCCCCATCTTCACTCATTCCCTAGATGCTTTCATGCAAATGTATTACTTTAAATGTCATCAATGTGCTGACGATGTCTAAATTTATATCACCAGCTCAGACTGCTCCCTTGGATTCCAAACTCTATATATGATTACCTGCTCAATATTTCTACCTAATATGTCAGACACCTCAAACTTAAGATGGATAAAGTTAAACTTTTGCTGTTCTAAGCCAACTCTGTTCAGGAAACATAAATCACAAGACCCTTTTAAAACATAAATTATTGCCTCACTCCTCTACTGAAAACTGTCCAGTAGCTCCTTATTGTATTCACAGAAAAGCCAAAGTCCTACAGAATCTCAGCTATTTAATTCCCTCCCCTTTACTGCCTGATATTAATCTCCTACCACTCTCCACCATGGACATCCCACTCCAGCTACAGTGGCTTCTTGTTTTTCTGCACATACACAAGCACACAGTAGCCTCAGAACCTTTACACTCTGCTAAGGATGCTCTCCCCCCAGATAATTGCAGATCAGATGCCACCTTCTCGTGAAGTCTTCCCTAAACACCTTATTTAAAATATTAACTCCATCTCCATCAACACCCTTTACAGAACACCCTATATCCTTCTCAGCTTCATTTTCTCCTTAGCACCAGTCACCATCTAATAAGGCCTCTCAAATACTTTTAACTTGTTAAATAGTTTTTGTTTTTTCCTCTTTCCACCACCACTAGAATATAATAAAGCATGGGGAGTTTTTCTTTCTGTTTTGTTCACTGTCCTATCCCTACCACATCAAGCAGAACCTGGCACATAGTAGCTACTCAGTAATTTTTTTTTTCTTTTTGTGGCCCCACCTATAGCATATGGAAGTTCCCAGGACAGGGGTTGAATCAGAACTGCAGCTGCCAGCCTATGCCAAAGCCACAGCCACAGCAACACAACATTCCAGATACATCTGTGACCACTGCCACAGCTTACAGCAATGCCAGATCCTTAACCCACTAAGCCAGGCCAGGGATTGAACCTGCATCCTCATAGAAACAATGTCAGGTACTTAGCCTGCTGAGCCACAATGGGAACTCCTCAATAATTTTTTTTTTAATTAATAAATCAGTCTATGGAGAAACAGTGGCATTTATATTTTGGAGACCTAGATCTGAATCCAGACTGTGACTTATTTCTTTGTATCATTGGTCAGATGATTTGTCTTCTCTGGCCTCAGCATCCTCCTTTGAAAATTAGGGATAATAATCTGTTTTACATGTATGTACTGATGATTAACTAGGATTATAAAATAAAATATAGTAGGCACTCAACAAATACTTATACACTCATTTACCTTATTTAATTGACAACTTCATCTACTGCTAGCAGTTCTTAGATAAAATGTGATTTATAAAAACCAAGTTTAAAAATCTACATTTTAAAGAATTATTATTTCCATACTCCACAGTAACTCCTCAAACTTCAATAGGAAGTTAGGGTCTAGATATATTTTGTCAAGGAAGATAATAGGCTAAAATAACAGATTGCTTTATGTCAAATATGGACTCATAAAATTATTTGTTTAACAAACATTTATTAAGTACCTACTGTGTGCCAAGCACTGTTCTAGGCCCTGAAGATAGAACAATGAATAAAACAAAATCTCTGCTTTCATCATATTCATATTGTACTGGAGAAAGAAATAAATGAATATATTAACATAGTAATGATTTATAAGAAAAAGTAGTTCAACAAGGCAGAGAGTGATAGCAAAGACAGGGATACTATTTTTTATAGGATAGTCTGATAAGGTAAAATGAGATCAGAAGGCTAAATGAAATAAAGGATTAAACCATGAGAGTACCTGAACAGATAATGTTCCATGAATAGGAAACAGTAAAGAGAAAGGCCCTGAGATAAGTTTGATGTGTTCAAACAACAAAAAGGAGGCCAGTTTGTCTGTAGCTGAGTGAGCAAAGAAGAAAATATTCTGAAGTGAAGTGACAGATTACCTAGGGACCATAGCAGGTAAGAAGATACAGGGCACTGGCTTAACCACTAGCCATTAACCTTCAGATGATAGGACACGTATTTTTAAATAACATGACTGAGAAATATTTCGGTATATTCCACTGAGTTTTTTTTCTAAGAGTTTAGTAATGCTTTCTTTCGTTCCCTTTGTGATCATACTATAAATCTAGAGTTGTCTTGATTTTTATATTTAATGTGCCATGCATACTTTGCATGAACATAAGCATTCTTTGAACATATATATTAATGGTTGTATGATGTATCATTATGTTGATGTGCCACAATTTAATGAACAACTCTTCATTTTAATTATTTCTTTTCTTTTTACAGCCATACCCAAGACATGGGGAAATTCCCAGGCTAGAGGTCACCACAGCCACAGCAACGCAGGAACCGAGCCACATCCGCAACCTACACCACAGTTTTTGGCAACACTGGAGTCTTAACCCACTGAGCAAGGCCAGGGATCAAACTCACATCCTCATGGATATTAGTTGGGTTCTTAACCTGCTGAGCCACAACAGGAACGCCTTATATTGTTTCTTATATTTCACTATTACACATAGTGCTCAGACTTAAGATAGAAGACCAAGCCAACTTCTTCTATCTGCTTCAAATCTCCAGAAATGACAGAAGAAATATATAGGAAGAAGAGAAAACAAGGATGAAGAAGAAGAAGAGAAATATGAAAAAGGAGAAGAAAAAAAATATGAGAAAATAATTTTTTAATCAGTGGACCAGAAATTTGAAGGAGTCACTGAAAAATAAAAAACAAAGGGATCAGATGAACGAGGGATCTATGAAAAACTACATCTTCATAAAAGCAATGAGCACACTAGCAAGTAATTAAATCAACTTTTCCAGGACATCGGAAACTAATGAAAGGCTTAAGGTAATTGAGGGAGGGTTTATTAAAGAGAAATGACTGGTTCTCAGTTAAGAATAGTGAGATTTGGAGTTCCCTTCGTGGCGCAGTGGTTAACGAATCCGACTAAGAACCATGAGGTTGCGGGTTCGATCCCTGGCCTTGCTCAGTGGGTTAAGGATCTGGCGTTGCCGTGAGCTGTGGTGTAGGTCGCAGACGCGGCTCGGATCCCGCGTTGCTGTGGCTGTGGCGAAGGCCGGCGGCTACAGCTCCTGTTAGACCGCTAGCCTGGGAACCTCCATATGCCGCGGGTGCGGCTCTACCTAAAGGCAAAAAGACCAAAAAAAAAAAAAAAAGAATAGTGAGATTTGTGATGTTTTAACTTGCCCTAGTTCCATCCTCTCTCCCCAACTCCATAATAGCCTTGAAAAACAACAGCTATGCAGCTATAATACTTAAGAAAATCTGCAGTCTGCAGTCAATGGAAGGAACAGAGCACACTTAGTCCACTCCCCACAGCCAGCCCCCACCTCAAATATTCATTACAAGAGAATTATCATTATTTGGCTTGTTTGGCAACACCGTGATATTCTAATTGTGTTCTTAGATTCTATATGTCTATTTGGCAACCATTAATCATAGGGCCAAAATATCAAGTCAGCTTGCCTGAAACTCACCTTTCATTAGCAGCTCCTAGACTGTGCCCTCACCCATCTTCTGATCTGACTTTCACACACCAAACCAATATTTCCCCTTCCCTAAATCATTGTAGGGCCAGGTATGTGGCAACTATAGACCACCCTCAAAGGCAAAGCTATCAGAATTATTCAAACTGGTCAGTCCTGTTTATTCTGCTCTGTCTTGCCTTTGCCATAGTAATCCCAAGAAATGCTCTAAACTAGGCCTTCCCCTCATTCCTGCTTCTGCCTAACCCAACCTGGTATTTATCTTTGGCCCTACATGGTGTGGTATGTCCCCTTTTAGTGACCTTGACCTCTCTATGTCATCAGTCAGTCTCTATGAGTTAATTCTCAGGTTTAATTTTTTAAAACCTGGAAATTCCAAATCATAAGACTTATCTTTATTTGACCTGACTCAGAGCTCAGTCTTGTGAATAGTCTTTTCCATGGGGCATTTATTGAAAATACCAGTGGCAATGATTAAACATCACAGTTGCCTGAGTTAGGGTTAACAGCTGGGGCCAAGAAAAGGATGACTGAAAAAAAATGTTTTTTTAAGTAATCAGAGGTCCTTAGAAGTTTTCGAGAAAACTCCAACATATTCCTGGGACTCTAGAAGACAAAGTGCATGCTCAGGAAAGACCTAAGAAAGCTCTTGTTTCTGACCTCTGTCTGAACTTGAGGCTGCATAGACAGGGAGTGAAGGGTAAGGCAGAGCTGTAACTAGCAGAATGTGAAAAGTGTGCCAAACATGCACACAGAACCCTTTGACAAAGGCCGGGAACATTATTGGTTCAAAACAGTCAAGGAAATCCGTGTCTAATTATTAGCTAAGCCAACTAAGACACTTTTATGGCTACACATGACAAAAAATACTGACTTTACAGAATTAGGTAAGGAAAATCACTAAGCAAACAAACTGCAGTGATAAACAATGACAACAAGCCATGATAAAGTGGGGGAAATTTGGTTTCCATAATTGCCACAAAATATTATTTATATTGTTCCATTTTTAATGAAAATTAAGAGATATAAAAAGAAAGAGGAAAGTATGGCCATTACCCAGGGTTGCAGGGAGGCGGGAGAGACAGTCAATAGAAACTGTCCTTGAGGAAGTTCGAACATTGGACTTAACAGACAAAGGGGTTTTTTTGCCTTTTTTTGGCCTTTCTTTTTCTTTCCCTTTTTTTTTTTTTTCAGGGCCGCACCCACAGCATATGGAAATTCCCAGGCTAGGGGTTCAATTGCAACTACAGCTGCCAGCCTACCACTGTCATGGCAATGCAGGATCCAAGCTGTGTCTGCAACCTACACTGAAGCTCACAGCAATGCCGGATCCCCAACCCATTGAGCAAGGCCAGGGATGGAACCCTAATCCTCATGGATACTAGTCGGATTCATTTCCACTGAGCCATGAGAGGAACTCCCCAGACAAAGATTTTTTTTTTTTAATAAATATCTTTAATTTATCTTTTATTTTTTATTAAGTAAAATTGATTTACAACGTTGGGCCAATTTCTGCTTATAGCAAAGTGGCTAAATCAGTTTGTGTTAAGGGTCTCCACAACTACCTTCAGGTTCATGATTCACTAGAGAGACTCACAGAACTCAGGAAAGTTATGATTATGTGTTATTACAGAGAAAGAGTACCCTTGGAATTCAGGAATGGAAGAAAGCACAAAGGGCAGAGTCCAAGAGAGACAAGGCAGAAGCTTCGGTTTGTCCTCCCGTTGATTGCGACATGTACTGAGTACTGTCAATCAGGAAATTCACCCAAGCCTTGACGTCTCAGGATTTTATTAGGAACCAGGCACATCATTTCAATAGAGGTAGAAAGAGCACTTGACAAAATCTGATACCCCAACATGATAAAATACTCACCAAACTAGGAATAGAAATAAACTTCCTCAAACTGATAAAGGAATTCTACAACACATAAAAAACTAGAGCTAACATCATACTTAACGTTGAAAGGCTGAATTCTTTCTCCATAAGATGAGGATTAAGACAAAGATTCTACTCTCTCTAAAACAGTCAACATCGTACTGTAAGTTCCAGCCAGGGGCATTAAGCAAGAAAAATAAATGAAAGAACCCATACTCAGAGCAGTTTTGTAGGCTTGCATAGATTGGAAAAAATTGAGTCACCCTATGTGCACCGAGGTCAAACAAGGAGACGCTCTGCCCTCTTATTTCAGCTCTCATACTGTAAACAAGTGTCAATGTTTCACCATTGCTTTAATACCATATTTTCCTCATTTTTGTGCTCTTCTGAGGGTGGGGAGATTTACTTAAGGTATTTCCCCTAGGAGTGGAGCTTCAGTATTCACTAATTCAGTATTCATGGTGACTTTATAGAAATAACTACCATGAATAATGAGAGTTAACTGAAAAACTGCTTGCAATCAGAGCACGAAAATTTTAAAACTACATAATCTTGCATAAATAAAAAACAACTTAAACTACCTAAAGACCTAAAGCAAAGTTCTAACTGTATTCTTTAAAATCTACCAGCTGCTTTCCCTCTCCTTTCAATATGAAAAAGGTTCTAAACATAATCTACTAGTACTGCCCTCTTTAAATTCCTGAAAAGATAGTAAGACTATTTATGTGATTACATCAGCGCTCTTTTCTGGGTATTAAAGAACATTGTGTTTTTACTTTCTTTAAAAGTAATTATAAATTATTTTCTTGGAATTTCTTGGAATTATTTTCTTTTGGAATTTCTGTGGGAGTCTCAGCACATCATCCACTTAAGGAAGGGGATAAATCTGCTTTTTAATATTTAGAAAAGTCAACCATTTTCATCTTGTTTAAATAAATTAGCCAATAATTAACCAGTAGGAAGTAGCAACACACAAACAAATTAAATTAGTGGAACAAAAAGTAAGAGTACAAGAAATGATGAACTTAATGAGGACAAACTGGGAAAAGGTGTTAAACCCTTAGACAATTTATATTCATATTATTTCTTAGAAAAAAATACCTTTTTGAATTAAATTTATTTTTTATTTCCTTAAGAAATAGAACACATTCATTTTTAAGTAGAAATATTGTAATTATACTCCTTTATTTGCATATTGGGCAAGACATGCTTCTGTCAACCACATATCTGTAGTACTAAAACTCGTGAAAGAACTAAACACAGGATTAATGGCAATACCACTCAAACACATTTTAGAGAGAATTTTATTCTTGCTATCTTTGAACGATAAAGCAGCGAAACTTGTAAACCGTTGTGCTAATACAGGAAGTTGAAGTTCAAGTAGAGAGAGACTAGGAATACCAAAATTTTTCAAATGTTTCAAAATATACCTTACTTAAGTCAGTTCATAATTGTTTGGCTCTGTTGTGAGGAGTAGAAAGATAGTGATTCCGAGTTTGCTAGGGGCAAGCTATTCAGTATATAATAGCATAATTCCTTATAGCATTTCTATTTGTCAACAAAATGTTCTAGCAATGAGGGACATATGAAGAGGGGGGTATAAAGAAGGGACTCATTTGATTCTCCTTCCTATTTCATCATTCTCTGGTGTGCTTTTCATCCCTGTGGTCTGCCACTGTTTTTTCTGGCCTAAGAGAACACATTTCTTTTTAATCCCAATTAAAAAGCCGCTTCTTTTAATTGAGGACTTAAATGGAAAGATGTTATCATTTAGCAGAACCAGTTTTTAGTCTAATCTGATGTAAGATTATAAGATAAACTTTTCATTTTCCAGATCACATAATCATAAATATTCTAATGTCTTAGAAGATTTTAAAAGAAACTTACAAAAATAGAGGTGGAAACAGACATCTGTATCCTGTCTCATCAACAGGTTAGTCGAGAGGAAAATTTGGCCACCTATGTCAATATGAGAATTCCAGGCTTTTGGGTACAGACTAAAATTACCACTTTGGACTACAAAGAAACCACAGGCTTCCAAAGCATTGACCAGCAGGAAATTGTTTTGGGAGGAAGGAAGGAAGGAAGGAAGGAAGGAAGGAAGGAAGGGGAGAGAGAAAGAAGAAAGAGAAAGAAAGAGAGAGAGAGAAAGAACAAAAGCAAGAAAGGGAGAAAGAAAGAACAAAAGGAGTAAAGGAGGGACGAGGAACGGAGGGAGGAAAGAAGAAAAGAAGGGCAGGAGGGAGGAAGAAAGAAAGGAAAAGAAAGACAAAAGCTTTCTCCACAGTGTTGTTTTCAATTGACTGATTTGAATCGTATTTAAAATAGTTGAAAATATTCTCCTCTAGAGTAGTAGGTATTAAGGATTCCTTTTACATGTTAATAATAATAATACTAGTATTAAATAAATACTCTTTGTAATAATTGAAGAAAATGCAAGACAAAAAGGTATTAATTAGGAGTTCCCATCGTGGCTCAGTGGTTAATGAATCTAAGAACCATGAGGTTGCGGGTTCGATCCCTGGCCTTACTCAGTGGGTTAAGGATCCGGCGTTGCCATGAGATGTGGTGTAAGTTGCAGATGTGGCTCGGATCCTGCGTTTCTGTGGCTGTGGCGAAGGCCGGCAGCTACAGCTCCTTTTAGACCCCTAGCCTGGGAACCTCCATATGCTGCGGGTGCGGCCCTAGATAAGGCAAAAAAACAAAAAGGTATTAATCACATTCTTAACTGACATTTAATTATATTTGTCATAATAGCATCTTAACTGCATTGAGAATACATATGTGAGAATATATTTCTTTAGATATGGTTAATTTGGGGTTTATATTTGGATTCACTTATCTTTTGGAATAAATTTGAAGCTTTTCTTTTCAGCACCACACCCATGGCATTTTTAAAGTGTCCAGGCTAGGGGTCAAATCAGAGATGTAGCTGCTGGCCTATGCCACAGCAACACCAGATGGGAGCAGTATCTGTTACCTACGACACAGCTCACGGAAACGCCAGATCCCAATCAACTGAGCAAGGCCAGAGATCAAACTTGCATCCTCATGGTTACTAGCTGGGTTCATTACCACTGACCCACAACTGGAACTCCCCTTTCTAAGACTCTGAAGTCCGGAACAAACACAAGAATTGGAACGAATTAACCGGGGGTTTTATTTCCAACTCTGCTTCATTTGCTGAGCTTGAGTAAATCACTGAATGATCTTGAGCCTCAGTTTCCTCATCTGACAAAAAGAAGTGCTAGCCCCTTTCTTACCACATCAAATTATTATAAGGAACACATGAGAAAATAGATGTGAAAGCAGATTGAAAGTAAGGAAGTACTATATAAATTATTCAAATTGTTTATGAAAAGAAATAGCACAATATGTTTAATGATTTTAACAAATGTAAAATTTGCTAGAAAGACAGACAACGTAGAAATGTGTATGATTTTGATGTGTTTGGCAACAACGTGTTCTTTCTTAAGAAGTTAGATTCACTATGATACAGTCTTCAGATGCAAATGAAAGGCTCTCATTATTTCAAAGGAATGATATAAATTGAAAATTTAGGGTTCAATAGCACTGCATAACCTCTTACGATCCTTATTCATTTTCCACCTTGTATCATGGGTAAAAGTACATGTCTTATCTCCATTCAAATCATAAGCTCTTTGAGGACAAAACTGCCCTTTGTTCCATCTTTGTAACCTTCACAGAGACTTCACACGAAGTTGAGAACATAGTGACTATGTTCTCACAGGCACCCAGGAGATGAAGAAGCTCAGTTTCAAATCCAAGTCTATCTAACATTGAAAGCCTTGTCATTTCCTAATACCATCTCAGTACTATAGTCATTTTGTGAAACAGTGTCGAGAGATCCATGGACAGCAGTTTTTTTTTTTTTTTTTTTGCCTTTTGTCATTTTAGGGCCGCACCTGCGGCATGTGGAGGTTCCCAGGCTAGGGGTCTAATCGGAGCTGTAGCCGCCGGCCTACACCAGAGCCACAGCAACGTAAGATCCGAGCCGCATCTGCGACCTACACCACAGCTCACGGCAATGCCGGATCGTTAACCCACTGAGCAAGGCCAGGGATCGAACCCGCAACCTCATGGCTCCTAGTCGGATTCGTTAACCGCTGCGCCACGACGGGAACTCCCGAATGGACAGCAGGTTTTACATGTAAAATCCTACAGATAAGTGTAAGACTGCATGTCCATAGAACCTTCAGTACTGTTTTACGGAGTGACTAGTTTATAGTACTGGTTGGCAATAACTTCAGCTCCCAAAACTGTGTTCCTGACTCATGTTCTTCTCCCACCCACTACCCTTGCTCTCCACATCTAAAACCTTTGCCTCCTTGATTCTTCCCTACAAAAAAAAGATACCCAGATCTCTTTAATCTTACGAGTACAAGGTAATTTCCTGATGGCATCTCCCTACCACCAGGCAGGAAAGAAGATACTTCACCCTCTTGATAGAACTCCAACTGATAACTAGTATTCTGAAAAATTCCAAATATAAATGTTGTCCATCAGCATGCCTGTTGATATCAATAAGGCATATGCCTGACACAGCTAAGCCTCAGCGCCCTTAGAGAACATAGGCATGCAAAGTCATCAGCTGAGTTAATCTGATGACTCATTGCTTAATCTCGGCTCTGTTCTTAGCATCTGAATTTCTTAGAGAAAACGCTGAGAAAAGTAATATCAAGAGGACCTACTAAGAAATGTAGTCTTAGATTTTCTCAAAGCACATTCCTCAGAAAAGTGGTCCCCAGAGGTGCTCCACCAAAAAGAAGGAAAGAAGAAAGGAAGAAAAGTTTCTTTTGGTCAAAAAAAGCAAGAGCATCTGCATGCCTCACATTTGCTTACAGAATGACAAGGATTCTCACCAACCCTTACTTTGCAAAGGGCAGGAATGGTGCCTCAGTGTGCCTTAAATGTTAGTTCAGTGTATGGCCCTGAAAGGTGTTTAAAAATATTTGTCGAAAACATTAAATGTGTTTCCAATACTAAATACTCTGAGAAGAGCTACAGTTTAAAACATTTTCTTAACTATTGCCTTTGGAACGGATAAGCAATGAGATCCTGCTGGATAGCACTGGGAACTATATCTAGTCACTTATGATGGAGCACAATGGAGGACAATGTGAGAAAAAGAATGCGTATATGTATGTGTGACTGGGTCACCTTGTCATGCAGTAGAAAACTGACAGAGCACTGTAAAGAAGCTATAATAGAAAAAAAATAATTTAAAATAAAAAAATAAAACATTGTCTTCAGTTTTGTTTCACCCAGAGTTACCCAAATGTGTCTGAACACAGAATCCTTTTTTCAAAGAAATCCTCTTTTGCGGATCAAGTTCTAAGAAATGTGGATAGGCTCAGTAAATCAAACAAAAGAAAACAAATTTTGCTCTAAAGTTTAGGTAATATTTTGTTTTAATTCTCTAGAATCTTGACTAGCCCTCTACTCTATCCAGTGGTCTGAATAATTACCATTAGAGAGGGGAGTTCAAGAAGGAAGTAGAGAACTTAGAATCTTTTATATTTCGTTCAGTTTCCTGACATTATAGGAAAATTAGCCAGCTCAATTGTAGAACACAGCCTAGCTCTGGACTCTCTAATGGCCTATTTTCTTCAGACGCTGTAAACACCAATTTACCATTTTTATCAGATTTTTGAGATAAAAATATAACTCTATACCCCAATGTCAACATAATTTCTTAAAGGTTAAGAACAACAAAAAAACTTGAACATTACTCAGTGACCTAGTTCTATAAGCATACAAAGAACTAAGAATCCCCAAAGAATTTTGAATTCAAAAGTCTGTTTTATATTTTTAAAAGCTTTCTGAAACCAAATGTTTTCTAAAATGAGTTTTATTCTTTCAAAAATGTTGATCGTGCATTATCAGGCTTTTTTTTTTAACTTACCCAAATTTTGGGTTAGCTATAAGTTCCTCAAAGCAGAACTAAACACTTTTAGTTTTCAAGTGGATAGGTAACCAAGAGCCTTCGCCCTGCTTTGTACAAAAAGTTTATATAAAAAGTTACACAGAGAAAAAATCAGTCTAGATTCCAAGAAGTTCGTTACCTGCTAGGATCATTATAGATATAAAAATGCAGGAGTTCCCGTCATGGCGCAGCGGAAACGAATCCAACTAGGAACCATGAGGTTGTGGGTTTGATCCCTGGCCTCACTCAGGGGTTAAGGATCTGGCATTGCCATGAGCTGTGGTGTAGGCTGGCAGCTGTAACTCCAATTTGACCCCTAGCCTGGGAATCTCCATGTGCCATAAGCTCCGCCCTGAAAAAGCAAAAAAAAAGAAGCAAACTCAAATGTTAACCAGGCCTACCTCACCTGGAGCAAATTAGTTAGCAGTCTGAGCCCTGGTTGTCTCATTGTAAAATGGGCATAACTACAAGGATCACTTCATACGTTATTATAACTGATGGGAAAGAACCTAGAAAAGAGAAAACACTCACCGTTAGCTTTTTTTCTTAGTCCAACACTTTATTTTCCCAAAGTTAAAATTGAGACCCAGACATGGAGCTCCCTGGTGGTTCAGCAGGGTGAGAATCCAGCATTATCACTTCAGTGGCTCTAATTACTGCTATGGCTCGGGTTCAGTCCATGGCCTGAGAACTCCTGCGTGCCATGGGCATGGCCAAAAGAAAAAAAAAAAATGACCCAGACAGAATAAAGTATTTGTCCAAAGCAACACAGCAGGTATCAGAGAATGGATTAAAACTTAAGTCTGCCAACACTTCTTTCTACAAATCATAACAACTCAAAAATTAGGAGTGGTAAAAATAATTTGAGGAGTTCCCATTGTGGCTCAGTGTTTAACGAACATAAAAATTGATATACAAAGGAACTGTAAATTGATGCAATGGTGAGAAAGAGTAGACTTCGGA
Source organism: Catagonus wagneri (assembly GCA_004024745.2). Lineage (NCBI taxonomy): Eukaryota > Metazoa > Chordata > Mammalia > Artiodactyla > Tayassuidae > Catagonus > Catagonus wagneri. The sequence continues at coordinate 5,884,413 of PVHT021183710.1, read as the reverse complement.
GTCGAGGAAACACTTGAGTGAATGAAATAGTCATGTCCATAGGGTTAGTCAGAAGGGCCACAGAAGAATACTTTTAAATAATACTTTCATGAAAAGTGTGAAATATGGAAAGATGAAGCAGAGAAGGCAATCAGTGGGAAGAAGAGATGAGAACAGACATTTGGAGGTTCTCAATCAACTACACGCGGAGACGAGCAGTTTTCCCGCCCTCTGCATTGAGACTGAAGCTACCTGTGTCAGGCACTATTCTTAGCTCTATAAAATGTATCTCCTTTAGTCTTCCCAGGAATCCAGTAGAGCAGTACTATTATATCACTTCCAGGTGAGAAAATGGAGGCTCAGAGGGGCTGAATATCTTGCCTAAGGCCAAATACTTAATAAGTGACACAGCCTGGAGTTAAAACCTTTTAGGTCTAGAAATACTTAGCATGCTAAAATGGAAGAGAGGGAGAGGAAAAAAAGCAAAGGAAATGGTGACTTGTGAATGTTTTCCCTCTTTGTAGGCCAAAATTAAAATGTTGTATTAAAGATAAAAAGATAAAAAAATGCATGGGTTTTTTTGCTCTCACCCATGGCATGTGGAAGTTCCCGGGTCAAGGAGCAAACCCACACAATGGCAGCAACCCAAGCCAAAGCAGTGACAGCACTGGATCCTTAACCCACTGCACCACAAGATAACTCCAATATGTTCTGGATGTATGTAAATATATGTACAGTCATGTAAACCATTGTATACATTATTTTTATCAACTTTCTGGTGAATTTCAAGGAAATTATTTAAAGTAATGTACGTTTGGGGAGCTCCCATCATGGCTCAGTGGTTAACGAAATCACCTAGCACCCATGAGGACATGGGTTCGATCCCTGGCCTTGCACAGTGGGTTAAGGATCCAGCATTGCCATGAGCTGTGGTGTAGGTTGCAGACGCGGCTCGGATCCCGCGCTGCTGTGGCTGTGGCGAAGGCCGGCAGCTACAGCTCCTGTTAGACCCCTAGCCTGGGAACCTCCACATGCCGCGGGTGCAGCCCTAGATAAGGCAAAAAGACAAAAAATATCTCTTTAAACATAGCACTACTCTATTCAAAAGCTTCCCATAGGACAAATAAAAAGCCCTTTCAAATGCTCTCCAAGACATTGTGGTCTCAAACTGTCCGTTATGGATTGGGGTTGAATTGTGTCCCCCCCATTCAAGTACCTTAGCATATGACCTTATTTGGACATAGGGTCATTGTGATGTAATTAAGATGAGGTTAAGGAGTTCCAGTCGTGACTCGGCTGGTTAAGAACCGGACTAATATCCATGAGGATGTGGGTTTGATCCCTGGCCCTGCTCAGTGGGTCAGAGATCTGGCATGTCTATGGGCTGTGGTATAGGTCACAGACTCAGCTAGGATCCTGTGTTGCTGTGGCTAAGGTGTAGGCCAGTAGCTGCAGCTCCAATTCATCCCCTAGCCTGAGAAATTCGCTTGTGTGGCTCTAAAAAAAAAAAAAGATGAGTTTATACTGGAGTAGAGTGGCCCCTAATTTAATGGTCCTTATTAAAAGACCATTATGTGAAGAGAGATGTACAGAGGGCAGACGGTATGAAGACACAGGGAGAATGCGTCTACAATGAATGGCAAAGATTGTCAGCAAAACATCAGAAGCTAGGAGAAAGGAATAGAACCAACTTCTTCAGAAAGAATCAACCCTGCAAACACCTTGATCTGGGACATCCAGCCTCTAGAACTTTGAGGCAATACACCTCTGCTGTTTAAACCACACAAGTTTGTGGTACTTTGTTTTGGCAGCCCCAGCAAACTGCCTTTCTGGATTTAACCTCCACGCTCCTTTATAAAAATAAATCATTTTCTCCCATAAAGTAATGAATCGTTGTACCATTTGCTTTATTTTTATGTACACTTGAACTGTTTTGTGATAAAAAGTTTTTTTTCTAAATCCCAACAGAATTCTTCTAGGAACTTAAACTGATTTTAAAACTTATGTGGAAAACGAAGGTCTAAACTGGAAAACACAAACCAGAAACCACTGGAAAAAACTTTAATACAAACGACCGACAAAAGATTAGTTTCCAGAACACTCCAAGAATGTCTGTGAATCCATAAGAAAAAGTCAAATAACTCAGTAGGAAAATACCCAAAGGACACAGACAATACTTCCACTACAAAGGAAAGTTAATAGCCCAGTAAGCATAAAAATGCCCTCAATTCCATTAAAAGCATAGGAATATAAATGAAGGCCACAGGGAGTTCCCGTCGTGGCGCAGTGGTTAACGAATCCGACTAGGAACCATGAGGTTGCGGGTTCGATCCCTGCCCTTGCTCAGTGGGTTAACGATCCGGCGTTGCCGTGAGCTGTGGTGTAGGTTGCAGACGCGGCTCGGATCCTGCGTTGCTGTGGCTGCGGCGCAGGCCAGTGGCCACAGCTCCGATTAGACC
>PVHT021183710.1:5849759-5881875 GCA_004024745.2 Catagonus wagneri | reverse complement strand
AAAAAAAAAAAAAATAAATGAAGGCCACAATGAAGCACATGATTAGCAGAAATTCAGAAATATAACAACAATAAATATAATAAATATTGACAAGTTTGCTGCTAGTGGGATTCCAGTGTGGCACAACTGCTTTAGAAAAGAAATTAACAATAACTTGTAAAGTTGAGCATCCACATACCTACAAGCCAACAATTTAACTCCTAGGTATATATCCTAGAGAAACCAGGAAACATGTTAAAGAATATTCAGGGGAGTGTTTCTTCTAAGAGCAAAAATAATGAATATAACCAAAATGTCCCGTTACAGAGGGTGGATAAATTATAATATATTGACGCATTGGGTTATTATACAGCAGTAGAATTAAATAAGCTAAAGCTACCTGCAACAATAGGGATAAAATGTTAAAAATATAACTTTGTGTGGGAAAAAGGCAGGCTATGTAAGACTACACTGAGTACGATATTTTATAAAACCCAGAAACAAGCAAATTTGAACATTATGTTGTCTAAGTTTACATACATAGAATCCATTGCTAATACAAACACAAGCAACGGAAAGATAAACAAATTTCAAGACAGGGTTTATCTGCTTGAAACAGAGAAGGGGAGGCTCAGAAAAAGCAATACTACCAGTAATATTCTATTTCTTAAATTAAATGGTGGGCTGAAAGGTGTTCATTCTACCATTATACATCAACTCTTAAATACATAGTTAATGTATCCTTTTTTGTACCTAAAATTACATAACAAGAAATTAAGAAATACTTTTCCATATTCTGAAATGAAATAGGTTTGTTTTATGGTTTCATTGCTTTCACTGGAATCATTAATACTTGTGGAGTTTATTTTGATATATTACTACCTCCCCCAAAGCTAATGTCTTAGTTTCCTACTGGTGCATAACATGTTATTACAAACTTAGCAGCCTAAAACAACATCCATTTATTAGTCATACTTCTGTTAGCCAGAAGTCCAATCATGATAGGACTGAATTCTCTACCAGGGTCCCATGGAGCTCAAATCGAAGTGTTGGCTAATCTGTCTTTCTTTCCAGAGGCTCTGGGAAAGCATCTGCTTCCAAACTCATCCAGATTATTGGCTGAATTGCAGCCCTTGTAGTTGTAGGACTGAGGTCCGTATTTACTTTAGCCAGGGGCTGTTTTTAGCTCCTGGGGGCTTCGCATATCTTCATAGTCAGCGAGGGAAATTCCCCCCCCATAGAATCCCTCTCATACTTCAAATCTCCTTCCAGAAAAAGCTTGTCCCTTTTAAGGGCTCATCTGATAAGGTCAGGCCCAGCTGGAATATCTCCCTATTGGAGGGGAACTTTATTACACCTGCAAAACCCCTTCACACAAGTTACCTAGATTTAGTACTTAACTGAATAACTGGGATCATATGTCTGCACCAGGGTCCACAAGTCTTGGGGGTCATCTTAGAATTCTTCTTACCACTGTTAGCTAAATTATCAAGCTTAATTGATTTAATAATTCCTCCCATTGGCAGTTAGTTGTTTATGCCAGTTTCATCATACTACATATTTTATATGTATAAACCAAGATCCTGTTTCCAGGTTATCTATACCTTAATATTGATCACTTACGTATTCCTATAGCCTTTCCATGCAACAATTTTATTATAATATTATAATGTGTTTCAATGTTTGACAAGGCAAATTTCCTCCCATTACTTGTTCTTTTCCATATTTTTGCCTGGTTTTATATCTCATATTACTCCAAATTTTAAAAAATAAAAATAAAGTGAAATAAAGAATTCCTTCGGAATTTTTGTGGTAATTACATATTTTATAGATTTTGGAAGTTAAATTTGACAAAACTGGAAAATTGATTGGAATTATATTTGAGAACAAGTGACATTTATATTAATCTGAACTCTTTCCTTTGCTGATGAAAGAAAGCCAGTGCAATAAATGTTAATATTTGTAAATCATATTAAACAGAATCTGATAAAAGGTCAAAGTGTCTGTTCAATACACAAACTATTATTTTGGTTTTAGCTTAAATGTTTTCTCATCAGGGAGGCCTTTTCTGACATTACACACTAAAGCAGGCTTCCCCTTACTTTCCATAGCATCATCCTTTTTAATATTCATCACAGCACTTATCTCTACCTTCTATTTTGTTGTTTAACCATTTGCTTAAAGTCCTTCACCACCCGCTAGAATGAATGTAAGTTCTATGAGTATAATGCGACTTGTTCTGTATGTGTTAGATATGCACTACATGATGCAAAAAATAAAAACAAAAACATGGCGATTTACTGGAATGATTCTGAAGTAGTCACAGGGTGAAAAAACAATAATTAAATAAGTTAAGTAGCTAGAGAGTTCAGTGACTGGAACCAGGGATGGATAGCTACAGGATATCGCTGATTTTTTCTTATCATTGTCTCGGTACTTTAGTCTCTGTTTACGTGGGGTAGGTGTGGGGGAGTTCTCCAAATAGTAAAAATCATGGCTGCCAGGAGTCCCAGATTTATTCTTTCAGCTGCCAAGACCTGAAAGCCAACAGGATATCTCTCTTGGGTTCAATTTTATTAAGTCCCTGGAAGGTTTCTGAATGCCCCAAAAGTTGCTTTGAGCATTCAGCTTTTGCACCATTCAGCTTTTTCTAACAAGGAAAACAAAGTTTTATATTTGGCCCAAGCTTGGTTATACACTCACCTCTGCAGGCTTCACAAATTTCTATCTACTGCAGCCATCACATCCATGAACACAGTACATATCTCTATTTGTCTTCTTTTTATTATCCCTCAACAAAGTTTTGTAGTTTCTTAGATTTTACACTCTATTACTCTAGATTTTACATCATTACTCTTAGATCTATTTTTGCTGCTGTTGTGAACTGCATTTTTCTTTCTCCTCTCAGTAATTGTTAGTAATACAGAAGATATATGGATTAATTTGGAGCTTTTTTTTTTTATTGGTTATCTTCCTGAACTCTCTTATTTGGAATATCATAATAAAAATTCTCATATTTTAATATTACTGAATAATTAATCTTCATCTACTGCTATGATTTTGTAAGACTTTCTCCTCATCTACTTAATTTATTCTAGTCTTTTACAGATGTCTATGAATTGTTTGCACATTACATCTGTCAAAATTCTGCAAATTGTAAAGGTCAGGTGACTGTAAGGAAATTAAACCTACTTTCTAAAGCAAACACTCAAGAACTTACACTCTTAAATGATGATATTTTTAATCTCCCTCAGAGTTGTCACCTTGAAAGTTATAGAAATACCTGTGGGACATAAGCCCAGTTCCTGCTCTGCTTCTCTGAGGACTTCTCCCAAACCCATTTCATTTCACCCAGGGGAGAGCTTCCATGACTGCCCACTTGCATCTCTTACAAGCTGAACCTTAGTGAGTCCAGACACAGGAATTTATACCCAGCAGTGTACCAAATGGCTTTTAAAATTATGGTCCCGAGGAGACTGGATTAAGATGGTGGAATAGAAGGACTAGAGTTCAACTTCTCGCATAAAAACAACAAAATTACAACCAAATGCCGAGCAACCTTCAACCAAATGGACTGGAAACCTTCAAAAAGATATTCTACTCCAGAAGACAAAGAGGAGACCACATCAAGAGGTAGGAGGGGCAATTACGCAATAGAAGCAACCCCGTATCTCCCGGGTGGGAAGCCCCACAGACTGGAAAGTAACTGTATCACAGAGACTCAGCTACAGGACTGAGAGTTCTGAGCCCCACGTCAAATCCCCATACCTGGAGATCTGGCAGAGGGAGAAAGAGCCCCCGGAGCATCTGGCATTGAAGGCCAGTGGGGCTTGTGCACAGGAGCTCCAAGGGACTGGAGTAAATGGAGACCCCATTCTTGAAAGGCGCACACAGACTTTCATGTGCACTGGGTCCCAGGGCAAAGCAAAGTCTCCATAGGAATCCTGGTCAAACCTGACTGCAATTCTTGGAGGCTCTCCTGGGAAAACAGGGGTGACTGCGGCTTGCTCTGGGGGAAGGGCATTGGAGGCAAAGCTCTTGGGAACATTCATCAGCCTGATTTTCTCTGGAGGGGGCCATTTTTGGGAAAATCTGGCCCCTCCCATCAGCGCTGAGAAGAGCCAGGCCAAACAATAATCCAGGTGGGATCACAGCCCCGCCCCCCATCAGTAAACAGTCCTCCTAAAGACCCCTCAGGGACACAGCCACCTCTAATCTCACCCAGAGACAAAGCCCCATCCACCGGAGGGATAGGAATCGGTCCCACCTATCAGTGGGCAGGGACTAGTTCCTCCCATCAGGAAGCCTGCAGCAAGCCCCCCTCACACCAACTTCAGCCACAGGGGAGGCAAACACCAGAAGAGAGGCTACAACTCTATTGTCTGCAAAAAGGACACCACACCAAAAGCCTATAAAAGTGGAAAGTCAGAAAACTATAACTCAGATAAGGGAGAAAGAAAAAAAACCAGAGAAACAGCTCAGTGATGAGGAGATTATCAACCTCCCGGAAAGAAACTTTAGGCTGTTGATGCTGAAGGTGATGCATTTCACCCAAGGTACCAAGCCTTTGTACTAGATAAACTCTGTTGCCCAACCACAGACAATTAGATACTGAGATAAGTTGGGCTACTGAGCTGTCTCTACTGGGAATCTGTAATTGAGAACCTGAGATAAGAAACACACATCAGTTAACTGAAGGTGCTCAGTTTGTATACTGAGAGCTGGGACTATATTTTTTGATCAGCCATTTCACCCTTCCTTTCTGTCACTATGTGCACAGAAAAGCAAACAACTAAAGAGGGTAGGGGAATGGTAATTAAAGATGCAGGTATGCAAAGTGTAGTGGACTTTGAATCTCTAGAAAAAGAAAGAGAAAAAAAAAAAGTAGATTTGATTACTTGTCAAATTCCACTTCTAGATTTACAAAACACAGTACTACTTCTTGTATTTGGATTTCTCCAGGATATCCTTGTTTACTTCAAATAAATTGTCCCTTATGTTAAGCTATTTTGTGTGGGTTTCTGTTACTTGCAAAAAGAAACTCTAACTAAGAAATTATATCCTTTTCTAATCATTCCTTGTGCAAGACATTTTTGAGATAATTAGTCTAGAGTTGCCTTCTGAGCTTTGATCGTGATCTTTCATTTAACGACATATCTTAATCCTTAAAAAAAAATTTTAAGGATCAAAAGTCTTTTGAAGATACATAACTTACGAAAGTGAGGATTTGAAGAACACTCACTGAATTCTTATTATATGTTAAATAATTGGCCTAATTGTTTCATAATAATAACTTGTTTCCTGAGCATATAATCCTGGCATTAGTAAAAATCGAGGTTAAGAAGATAGGTTCAAGAATTAGAGTCCCTTGTTTTACATTCTGGCTCTGTCACCTTTTTTTTTTCCTTTTTGCCTTTTAGGGCCACCCCAGCAGCATATGAAGGTTCCCAGGCTAGGGGTTTAACAGGAGCTATAGCCATCGACCTACACCAGGACCACAGCAAAGCCAGATCCCAGCTGCATCTGCCATCTACACCTCAGCTCACGGCAATGCCAGATCCTTAACCCACTGAGCGAGGCCAGAGATCAAACTGCAACCTCATGGCTCGTAGTCGGGTTCGTTTACTCTGAGCCATGACGGGAACTCCATGGCTCTGTCACTTATTAACTGTCTAAATGTAAGAAAGTTATAGGGTTATTAGAAGGTATACATAGAATAATCTTTTAAAAATATTTAAGAAATGTCTCAAGTACTCAATAAATATTAGCTATTATTATTACTATTACTGCTAATACTATTACTATTCTTATTACCTGCAATGTGCAAAGCAATGTGATACATACTATAAAGGAGTGCGAACGGAATGTTAGAAAGAATTTCTATGTTCATGAATATATAAATAATAATTCAAAATCAGGAGAAACTGAGTCACGTTCTTGCTTAGTTGTGTGAATTTATACACAACGATATTTTAAACGAATTAGCTAAATATAAACAACCTACACAATAGTTTTCATAGAAGACTCATTTAATACTGAAAACATTTGACCATCTTTGAATAAGTTTTTATTGCTCTTGTCAGCAGGAATGTTTCTCCATTCCTGCATTTCATTCATTCTTACATTCATTCTCAAATATTTATTGAGCATTTACTGTTCCCTATGTTCTAGGTACTGTGGGTACAGCTATGAAGAAGACAAATAAGATCCAGCTTGAGTTTTGCTGAATGAAATCAGGCAATATGCAAACAAATAATGCAATAAATTTAGATATTGGTAAGTGCTATGAAGAAAACAGGATAATGATTGAGATCATTAAAAATGATCTCAGGGAGTCCCATGTCTCTGGGAAAGTGACACCAAGTGAAGTCTTCTTAGTGGAAAGAACCTGCCTAGAGTACTGTATGCACTTCTCAGCCCTGAAATTCTTTTTGGCCATAAACTTGACCAAAGCTTATGTTTAATGCCCTATTTTTGTGTTGTTGATACTTCAAGTCCAGTTTTTTTGTTTTGTTTTGTTTTGTTGGCAAGTAGTTGTTGAGCAAAGAAAAAGCATCTGAATGTTTAAACTTGTAGATTGTTCATCCTATTTTAACAGAGATCTGTTTTTCTTATTGCATCTGAAACCTCAAATGTTATGACACAGACCTGGAAGGACGCGGTGATCACAAAATGCAAATTTTATTTTAACTATTTTGATCTCCTATATCCTGCCTAGAATGACAGAGACCAGTCTGGACACCCAAGATGTGGGGAACTTTGTGTGAACGTTTCAAGCACAAAGCCATCCTGAGTTTTGCTTCCAGAGGTTTTGGCAACTCCATCCCAGTTCTGGGAGAATCACTGGGCCTCATAGGAAACCTAGATGTCTCCAGTTCTCTGAGGAAATAAAATTCTTGGATACTAACACGTACATTTCACAATTGCTGCAAATTTTGAACTGATAAAACTAAATTGAATTGTATTTATGAAATTATTTCCAATGGGAGAGTACTAAAACCTCTCTACAAAAAAAAAATGAATTCTATTAATTTAGGAAAAAGAAGTAATAAAAACAGTTTAAACTGAAAAAGTTACGAAGCAATCTAAAATCAACGAGCCCAAGAATCTTAGGTTAGGTATCGTTTATGTCTCCCCATCCCACTCCCTCCACCCCTGGCCCCACTAGATTCAGCTTTAAACCGTGTCATCCCTAAGTCTCATCCTTTAGGTCTACAGTTAAATGTCATTTTAAGGTGTTGTTTCTTGATCACTCTATCCAAAAAAGTTTATCTACTCCATTCCCCTATTTTCCTCTCTCATTATACCCTCTTTATTTCTTTCAGAGCACTTTTCACGTTTTACAAGAATGTGCTTGCTGTCTGCTTATTCATTATCTGTCTACACTAGCCTGTCAGTTCTTAAGGGCAGAGAAGAGGACTACTCCATTCTGTTCTGTGCTGTATATCAGGCACCATCAGAGCACCTAGTACATAGCAAATAGTCAGTAAGCACTGGTGGGATTGGCCAATGAATGCCATCCTCCCTACTTTGCTCCATCTCCACCCAAATATTCCAGTTGCATTAACTTGTCCTTGCCAACATTCTCACCATCCATACTTCATCATCATCTATTTCCAGTCTTAGGACCACTGTCAGTTTGGGCTGTCTGTGCACTGCGGAAAGACCCTGAGTGGACAAGGGGAGCTGGAATCCAGCTTGTGCTTTCTCTCCCGCTGTGAGCCCCGGCATGCTGACTGCATCCCCCCAGGGGAACCATTTTTCCTAATTCACACAGTCTCCATACAGGCTAACAGAGGCCTTTTCCTAACTGGACTCACTTCTGCGCTTGTCTTCTCTCTGCTTTATATTCTATTACGGGTTGTTGTGTGTCCCCTGCAAAAAAATATGTTGAAGTCCTAACCCACAGCACTTCAGAATGTGACCTTATTTGGAACTAGGGTCGTTGCAGATGTAAATAGTTAAGTTAAAGTGAAATGATACTGCCGTAGGGTGGGCCCCTAATCCAAAATGACTTGTGTCCTTATAAGGCGGCCATGTGGAGACAGAGACACATAGGGAGAATGCCACGTGACAATAAAGTCAGACACTGGAGTGAGGCAGCTGCAAGCAAGAATCTCCAAAGATTCCCAGCTAACCATCAGAAGCTCGGAAGAGGTAAGGGAAGATCCTCCTAGAGGTTTCAGAAAAAGAATGCCCCTGTCAGCACCTTGATCTCTGGCTTCCAGCTTCCAGAACTGTGAGATAATACATTTATATTGTTTAAAGCCAGCCGGTTGGTGGTGCTTTGTTACAATAGCCCTAGAAAACTAATATACATCCCTAGCATCGATTCCTTTTGTCAGGTGAGGCTGATTCAACACAGACCACCCCCCGACCCCATAAAATATATTCCTTGCCTAATGTCAACCCAGCAAGTACTTTTCCCTCTGTTTCATCCTTTTCGATACCCAGTTGAATAGAAGTCTATTACCCCAGGGCAGACGCTGAAGTGATTTTAAGGAGATCTTCTTTACACAACCAGTGATAGTTGATTTGGCACCTGAGCTGGCACAAAAAATTGTAGATTGTGGAATCACTTTTTTAAGCTTAGAAATTTAACTTCCTGTGACGTTCCCTTGCTGCCTACTCCATAGAACTACTCTTTCAAAGTAAATCCGGAGATTAGATACCAATAGCTATCACAAATGTGCTTTGGCAAGCTATGAATAGCAAGCTTTTTCCTGAGACCTAAACTCTCAAGAATAGCAGTTTCCTAAACTTGAAACATTCCATGACAACAGCAACTTTCTTCACCTACCTGCATGCTCTTTCAACATCTCCAACACTGGCCCTCTGGGAGGAAAAATAACTGGTTGAAATACAAAGATATTAATGGCCAAGGGGACAATGAGGTATATTCAGACCAAGATGTGAATGTAGAATTTATTAGTAGTCTCCAGTAATAACAGTCTCCCATCGACAGAGCAAGGTATTTTTTTTTTTAAATGATAAAGCCAAACCACGCACTTTAGAATAGGTGAGTTACCACCAGTATAAACTTGCATTCCATTAACATTACAGCAATTACTAAATTACCAGATTCACCATTTTAATCAGAAAGCTCTCAAAAAGAAATCAAGTTTACCAAAGCAGCCATTTAGCTGGTCTCATTTCATGAATGGAATCCATAGCGTTGGTCCAAATGGCTTTCTTTTCCATCTTTGCCAAAGAGCTTAACCCAATAAGTTATTTTATTTTTAAATAAGTTATTTTAATAATAATAATCATCATCATTTTTAAACTTTTTGGAAAAGAAAATCATCATGAAAATACTAATTTAAGAATGTCTGTACCACAAAGACTAGAAAATTCACCTCTCTGGCTGAAATTTGTCATATATTTCAGGCCAGTCCTTTTTCTTTTAAAGTGAGAGAGTTGATAAAAATTTGTTTCTAGGTGTTCTTATTGTGGCTCAGCAGATTAAGAATCTGACTAGTATCCATGAGGGTGCGGGTTCGATCCCTGGCCTTGCTCAGTGGGTTAAGAATTTGGCATTGCTGTGTAGCCCAGGGAACTATATTCAATATCTTGTAATAAACCATAATGCAAAGAATATGCAAAATAATATATATATGTATAACAGACTGTATATATATATATATGTATGTATATATATATGTATAACAGAATCTTTGATGTAGAAAAGAAGCTAACACACTACAAATCAAATATACATCAGTTTAGGAAACTAGTTTCTTTTTTATTCACTTACTTGTTCATTTAAATATTTACTGAGTGCTTGCTTTACATAAGGCACTACCAGATGCTGTTGCTTTATTATTCTATGTACACAAGTTTTTACTTAAATATATGTGATCTTAAGCAAAAATCAGGTATTTACCTAAAAAAAACACAAAAAAGTAATGTTCCTCTCTAAAGGAATTAAGCAAGTAATTAGAGGAAAGTAGAGTGGTTTTCCATAGCCATTGGTACCTATGGTAGATTGTATGATTGGCTTACAATTCTTCCTTCCCTTCCTCACAATTTTGCCAAGGTTCACTGTGGGCAGACTATACATCCCTCCCATTGACTTTGGACTTGACTGTGTGACTTGATTTGACTAATGGAATGTTAGCCAATGTGATATATGAAGAGGTTTTAAGTGTCTCACGTTGTCTTGCTTGCCCTTGTGCGCATCTGGCATCTTAAGACATGATAAGAACATGACCCACATAGCCATGGATCCCAGAATAAGACACATGAGTACACACTGAAGCTAAGCCCACCTGAACCCAGAAAACTTGTCTAATTGAGAGAGGAAGAGAGAGAGGGAAGGGAGAGAGAAAAAAGCTTTGGAAAGTAAAAAGTAAACTGCTTGGCTATTCAGTGAACATAGTCATAACATGTAGACAACGTGTACTGATGACTAATTTTTAGGATCGACCCATAGATAAAGGATAGAACATTTAAATACGGTTGCAGAATACACTGTAAATGTTATCAAACTTGATGGGAAAATGCAGATGATGAAAAGTGGAAACTGAAAGGGAAAGAAAGCACAAATGGAAAGGTAAGGCTGTTAAAGCCTTCATCTTGACAAGTGGAGAATCAAATACATTATCTATGATTGATAAAACAAGTAATAAATGTATATTAGATATTTTAAATTTTTTAATCACTGTATTCACTTGCTAGGGCTGCCCTAGCAAAATACCATAGACTGGGTGGTTTAAACAACAGGTATTTGTTTTCTTATAGTTCTGGAGGCTGGTGGTCTTAGAGCCAGGTGTCAGCAGAGTTGATGTCATTCTGAGCCCTCTCTCCTTGGCTTGCAGATGGCTGCCCACTTATTGTGTCCTTACACGATCTTTCCTTTGTGCACACGTTCCTGGTGTCTCTTTGCGTCCACATTTCCTCTTCTTACAAGCACATCAGTCAGACTGAATTAGGGGATCTCATGGGATCATTTTAACTTAATCACCTCTTTCAGGGCCTTGTCTTCAAATGCTGTTACCTTCTGAGGTAGTGTGGATAGGGCTTCAATGTATAAATTTTCAGAGGACATACTTCAGTCTATATCATGCACACATATGTTTAAAAACACATATTCAATAATGATATAACTATTGAAATGCAGGAAGCAGAGAAAATAAATAGTTTGGTAATGTCAAAAATTGAAGCCAAGAACTACTGGTAAATGCATGTTATTGAAAATATGGAGTTAATTTAGTGCTGTCATATATTGTGTGCAAGTTTCAAGGGGTCCAATTGAATACAGAGGTCCTGACTGACCATGAGAGTAACTGTTAAGATGCACAGTTAAAAAGTTACAAGTAGCTAACTGTGGAGAACAGGACTGGATTGAGGAAGGGCAAGGCAGATTTTTTTCATTAAAAACTACTCAGTACTAGTTTTTGCTCTTGTTTTTTTTTTTCTTTTTTCTTTTGGCCACGCCCACTGCATGTGGAGGTTCCCAGGCCAGGGATCAAACCCATGCCACAGCAGTGACCTGAGCCACAGGAGTGACAACCCTAGATCCTTAATCTGCTGAGACACCAGAGAACTTCAGTACTAGTTTATTCTTTTTTTTCTTTCTTTCCTTTTTTTTTTTCTTTCAGCCGTGCCTATGGCATGTGGAAGTTTCCAGGCCAAGGATTAAACCTGTGCAGAGGAGAACTCCTAGCTTATTCTTTTTTTTTTTTTTTCAATTTTGGCCACCTTGCAGGGCCTAATTTATTCTTTATTTTTGGTTTCTTTTCTAGAAAAAGTAACATTTCTGTGGGCTTTATCTCTTTCTTTCTCTTTTTTCCATTGCTTAATGAATTTTATTACAATTATAGGTGTACAAAAATCATCACAACTCAATTTGATAGCATTTCCGTCCCAAAGGCCTAATTTATTCTTAAATCATGTGTGTACATTAGTTTGATTCAAAAAATATTTAACTCCAATAAACAAATAAGTAAATAAATGCTTAATTTCTTCTTTGCCTTTACCCACCACCACATTATTTTCAAAACTTACTAACTCTTGATCAGACTATGGCAATCTTCTAAATGTTTTCTTTGCCTCTCATACCCTCCAACCCATCCTGCAATGCCTCTAAAGGGTTTTGTCTCTTAAAATAATAACATTTATCATAAAAATATGACCATGTCTCCTTAAAAAAAGTGATTCTAAATCAAGGAAACTATTTAGGAAAAAACATAGAAATGCTCTTTCCTGGCCATTATCACAAAAGAATATAGCATACTTCTATGGGATTGAACCATATATAATTGCTTTTTTAAAAAAAAATAGATCAGACACACTTAAATACCAGCAGTTTCTTTTGGTTCAATATAATAGAACAGAGATCAGACTTGATAAGATGTAAATGACCTTGTGTTCCATGAACTCACAAGCTAATACTTGTTCAAATGTCCCCCCACATAATCTACTTCTTATTGTAGTTTTTGTTTAAATTCATTAAGTGCTTGCTAAATAAAACAGCTTTGAAATGTTTTTTCTTTTCATTCCCTTTTTTAAAATGTATCAGTGCTCTTAGCATCCTCCATGTGAGCTTCCTTAACCTGAAGGATAAGGTCTTCCACGATCTGTCCCTCGTCTCTTGCTCTAGTCTCAGATCACTCTATTATTGTCATTTTATGTCTTCTCAGAACCGGCTGTTTGAGATTTTCCCCATTCATCATGCTGTCACTGCCTTTAGTCTTATATTGCCTGGCTGGAATACTCCATCTCCTTCTAAAATCTGACATCTCCCCTCCCATCAACTCATTGCCTTCATTGGGCTTATCTCTTCTTTTCATCTTTTTGTCCAGGCTTATTGGCTTTAGACAGAGCTCATTACAGAACTTTGCTTCCCTTTCTCCTTTTGTGAGCTCTGTTCCTTGGTGGTGGCTTCATTCTCAAACACCATATAATTAGTTGCAAAATAGTTGTAGCACATTTAGGGAAAAGAGCAAAGATCTCTCTCCCAAATCTCACTGTGTTTCATTGGCACTGACTAGTTAATATGTTTAGCTTTGAGCCAATCACTCTGCCAGGGAAATTCAAGGCTCTGATTGGCCAATTCTGAGTTACCTGCTCAAGTCTGCAGGAGATAAAGTCAATTCCATAGGAAGCAGATAAACTGAAAATAAGAGACAGAATGGTCTTCAGGGGAAATTAAGATCTAATTTCCAAAAAGGAAGGTTTACAAATATTGGGCAGCCAACACTATAGACATGTGTCATGATCACAGAGCAAATTCTGTGACGTCTCTGAAGCCAGGCATCTAGTGTAACACTTGACAAACATTAGGTGCCCAAAATGCTTACTGAATTTTTGTGTGGGGAGTATTGCTTTCTGACTAAAAGATAAATTTTATGATGAGTATGTATCTTTAAGTATTGACTTTTTAAAATTAAATCATCCAGGGTATACAAATGCAAGCTGTTTAAGATATTTCTGTGAAAGAGTACCTGCTGTGGCTCAGTGGTAATGAACCTGATGAGTATCCAAGAGGACCCAGCTTCAATGCCTGGCCTCGCTCAGTGGGTTAAGGATCTCAGTGGGTTGCTGTGAGCTGTGGTGTAGTTTGCAGACCAGGCTCGGATCTGGTGTTGCTGTGGCTGTGGCGTAGGCTGGGAACGTCCTCTAAAAACAAGGAAGACCAAAAAAAAGAGAGAGAGATTTCTATGAAAAATAAACAGTATTTTTATAGCTGCATATAAGTTCTAATCATACTAAATTTGCAAAGTAAAATTCTGTCACATTTTTAAATGTGCTGCAGCTTTGTTTGAACTGAGAAAATCATATAAAATCCATTCCCAAAGTAGTTGACAGTTTGGAGGGCTTTTTATTTTATTTTATTTTTTGTCTTTCTTAAAGAGTGCTTGCAAACCAATGTTTAAGAGAAAACGCTGCTTCAGCAAATAAGTTTAACATTATCCTCAAGGTGCCAAAATAAACCCTTGGATCAAGGAATTCATAATAGAAAAAGAGCCTGCTTTTAAAATGTACAAAAAAGCACATCTGAAGGTTTATCCTCAAAAGTGAGTATTTTAAATCATACATCTTTGAGAATAAAGGTGTGTTAACAGATATTCTGTCTTAACAATTGAGATTCACCCAACAACATGATGCAATGATTTCATTTGCTGTATGTGGGTAACTTGAGTCTTCTCATTCTTTCTATTCCTTGTAGAACCTATCTGGGCAGCTATTTAAAGCTACCAGGCCAAATTCCTTCTTCACATCTTCTTGCCAAGGAGTATCATAATTGTCGTCAAGATGTGATCATCTGTTTCATATTGCCGAATAAAAGCACCATAGTAATTTGCCATTTTATTTCAGCTCTTATTCTTGAAAAGTAGAAAATATGTGAATGCTTCTTTTTATTCCCTTTTCAAAGTCATAAGACTGTGAATTAATTAACATCATCCTATTTGATGCATTATACTATTTGATTGGAGGGAGGAAGGTGACTAGAATGGAAAGAGAAGGTTTTTAAGACAGGAAATTGGTTGGGGGAGAGAAAGAATAAAAACTTTAATTAATAGAATATAGAAGCTTTCACAGTCCAGAAATTCTTTGCCCATGATGGTGGCCTCATCCACATGTGGTTAATTTGAATTGAAACATGCTGCAAGTGTAAAATAAACATAGAATTTCAAAGACAGTACAGAAAAAAAAGAATGTAAAATATCTCATTAAAACTTTTATATTGATTATATGTAGAAGTGATGTTTTAGATATACTGTATTAAAGAAAGCATTTTTAAAATTAATTTCACTTTTACTTTTTAAATATGGCTACTAGAAAATTTAAAATTGGGAGTTCCCATTGTGGCTCAGCAATTAATGAACCTGATAGTATCCATGAGGATGTGGGTTTGGTCCATGGCCTTGCTCAGTGGGTTAAGGATCCGGCGTTGCCATGAGCTGTGGTGTAGGTCACAGACACAGCTCAATCCCATGTGGCTGTGACTGTGGTGTAGGCTGGTGCTGCAGCTCTCATTCAACCCCTAGCCTGGGAACCTCCACATGCTGTGGGTGCAGCCCTAAAAAGACAAAAAAAATTAAAAAGGAAAATTTAAAATTGTATACGTGGCTGAATTTGTGTCTCACACTATATTTCTATTAAACAGAGCTGGTCCACACTTTATATGCTAAGAAACTAGAAAGGTCAGAGATGAGATATAAAAGATATAAGGAGATATAAAGTCATATTTTAACAAGCAGTCGCAAATACTATTTTCTTTGTGGGGTTTTTTTTTGGTTTTGTTTTTGGTTTTTTTGGAGAGGCTTATTTGGAGGAATATTTATCATCCCAATAGAGGTCAGGATAATGCAGGTGATTTTTTTCTACTAAAGTAGTGATTTGGTTTTACCTTTCTGGATATCTTCATTCCCTTTTTCTGGTAATAGTGTCCTGGTATTCCTTTGGGGAACCATCTCTCCCTGATTTTTGAGTCCATGTGGTTTGGATGAAGCTGAACCAATGTTCTACTGTTGGTCATATGACCCAGGCCTTACTATTCAGAATATTCCATTCCCTCGCCACAATAATTGGCTCAAGAAAGTGATAAAAATTCATCAACTTTGAATAGTTGTGAATTTGGGAATAACAAGTAAAAAGGAGGTGTTGCAAACCTGAGGGATATAGTCTGTAACAACTCGTGGTTACCTTGGCCAAGCATATGGGGAGGTTTGACCTAAAAATGGAAACAACCAAGGGGAAAGCAATGGTAAGAGACAGAGAGAAACAGATTGTTTTTGCGTACGTAGATCTATTCGGTCACTAAAGATACCACCTGGAATTTTCCAAAATTTTAATAGATTCCCTACTTTAATTTAATTTAGTTTAGTTTAGGTTTTAAAAACCAAGAAATCCAACTAATGCAAAGGGATTAAAAACACTTAAGTAAACAACATGTATTAACATAATTCAACACACATTTATTGTATTGTGACTGCCTGGCATATTAGACCCGCTCCATGAGAGTAAGCAGCATGAAAGTGTCAGATGGTGGGCAACAGAAACCCCAGTTTTACTGGATGGGAACCATACTTTTTTGTGTCACTGTCTTCCCTGAAATAATCAGTAGCCACCCATGATAATCATATAAAATCCAGCCTCCTCAGTTTCTAATTTTTTCAGTGCAACTGTATCGCTTTTTTTTTTTTTTTTTTTTTTTGCTTCTGGTGTAAAGCAGTTGTTAAATTTGGAAAAACAGATTCAAATTCTAGTTCCATCACTAAATACTGAGTGATACTGGGAAATTCAGCTCCTCTGAGCCAATTTATAATTCCTTCTCTGAGATTTGGAGACATTAATTATGGTACGTATTACATGAGGTTATGGGAAAAGTTAAATGAATTAATAAAGTATGTATGCGCTGAACATCATGGCATCATTATAACAAAAAAAGTCAAGATTAGGACTCAGGAAATTTGATATTTAGTTTCGGTTTATAAGCTGTGTATCCAACATAATTGCTTATTTTCTCTGGGCCTCAATTTCCCTATCTGAAAAAGTAGGGGACTGACATAGACAACCCATACTCTCTCTAAACTGTAATAGTCTAGATGCTATAGATGACATTTTTATTCGACTTTGATACTGAACTATGCAATTGGATTAAATTGGATAAAATTGCTATCATTAAGCATATAATACATTGAAATTTTATTAAAAGGATGAAAATGAAAGTGATAATAATGAGTTAGGCTTGAGGAGTAATTTCAAGTGGACACAAAAAAGGGTAATGATAGATCAGATCCTATGAACATCTGCCTGGATGGAAAAGAAAATAGATGGTAAATTTATTCAGTTCAGATGCCAAGCTCAAAGGTATACAGTTTTTGTAAAAAAAAAAAAATGGGGAAAAAAGAAAATAAGAATCATGTTCACCCTAATTTCATTATTGGTCATCCTGACAGTTTAGGGCCTGAATCTTCCAAATACAGTGAAAATTGTATCCAACTACAAGATATTTAATATGAAGAGGGTAACAAGGTGTAATAGTAATGTTTTTAAAATGTATTTTAAAACACTTGATGGTCGAACTAAACAAGAAACATGAAAAAAGAAAACCTGTGATACTACCTTTAGATGAGTGATAATATTGGATCAAGTATCAGGCCCATTTTTACATATACTAAGGACAGTCTTAGAATAGAAATTAGGTAGACATTACAGTGTAAGAAATGAAAACATCTTCATTATACTCCTACTTCTTCCATTTTTATTCCCTGCTTTGAAATTTGATTTTTGTTTCCTACAAAATGTTCAAGAAAGATAATAATATCTGTAACAACACCTTTATCTAGCTGTTTGACAAAATCATCATTTTATTTTACTTTATTTTATTTTATTTTATTTTATTTTATTTTATTTTATGGCTGCACCTGCAGCATATGGAAGTTCTCAGGGCCAGGGACTAAATCCGAGTCACAGCTGTGACCCATGCCACAGCTGTGACAACACTGGATCCTTTAACCTACTGGGAATTGAACTTACATCTCTGCAGCTACTGAGCCACTGCAGTCAGATTCCAACCAACTGTGCCACAGTGAGAACTCCCAATCATCTATTTTAGATATCTCTAATTATCTAACTACAGTATTGAAATTAAATGCATCAGCAGGTATATCTGAGGTAACAGTGTCCTTAGAGTCCAAACTCCCATCAGGAAAAAAAAAATACCGAAAATCTTTAGCTCATAAACCTGGATGAATATAATATGTTTGCATAAAACTTAGCATAATATGATTATGTGGCTGATTAGAAATTTTCAGGAAGGGGGCTTTGTTCCATATCCTAGTAATTGGGTGATCAAATTTGTTTGTGATTTTTAGATCTCTGATCAGCTCAGTGCACTATAGCTCAGAATTAAAGGTTATATAGTAAAGTGTGATATTTTTAAAGCACCCAATAAAGTTTACTCAAAAACTGGCTTTTCAGGAGTTTCCTAGTGGCCTAGTGGGTTAAAGATCCAGTGTTGTCCCTGCCATGGCTCAGGTTAGATCTCTGGCCACCACAGGCTGAGTGCACAGCCCCCCCCCAAAAAAAAAGTGGCTTTTCAGCATTATGAGTAATGTTATATCTAATCTAACAGTTCTGCCTTATAATTCCAAATATCTAATTCACACAAAAGTGTTTACATTTTAGTAAATAATAAAATGTATGCCACTTTTGTGTTATATGTTGATAATTCAAAATTGAACAGGTATTTTACAATCCTTTTAGTATTGGGGTTGCTTATTTTTGTTACAAAGTAAAATTTTTTTGTATTTTTCTACTACAGAAACATGGGTATTTCAAACCACACCAATTCATTTTTTTGTTAGTATCTCAAAAAATTTGACTCTTTTCATATACCTCTATAATTTTATATTTTTTCACTACAGAAACACGGGTATTTCAAGACACACCAATTCCTTTGTATTTTTTATCATATTCGCTTAAAATTTACCCCCGATTGAGAATTGACTGCCAAATGGTCACATAAATCAAGAAATGTAACCTCCCAGTAGTTTATACCTACACTGCTACTCTAAATGTACTTAGAAGTTTTAGGTAGGTAACAGTGAACTTGAATAGATATTTATGATGGTCTGATGGAAGTAATGACCTGAATTTGCTGACACCTCTCTGTATCCATTCCAGTTGTTAGTTTCCTTCCACTCAGACTTTGGGCTTGGTCATATGATTTACCTTGGCCAATGGGAGAGTAGCAAGCAAACAGAAGGCAAACAAGACTTGGAAAGCACTTACAGGATAGTGCTTACCCTCTTTCTGTGCTTGATATGCTGCCACTATATAAATAAGCTCCAGTTAGTCTTTGGATAATGAGATACAAGTCTCCATCTTCCCCATTACCCTAACAGACAGGGAACCAATCCTAGATCAAGAAGTTTCCAGAATTAGCAATCCCAGCCAGGATCAGCAGAGCCCCACCTGAAGGGCAGAACTGCCCATTTGACCTGTAGACTTTTGACCAATAACAAACGGTTGGGTTTTTTTTAAGCTACTATGCTTGGATTGGCTTGTCACATAGCAGTATGCCAATGATACAATGTGTATAGAAAATAGAATGAAAATATATTTCCAAAGAATATTAACATTTTAATATCATATACCTGTTGTTATATTAAAATTCCTTTTAATAACTAGATTTTGTGTCAGAGACAATCTTGGATATGACCCCCTTTCTATCCTTGGTTTTACTGATATCCCAAATATTTGTCAAATCAATCAGTAAATATTAGGCACCAACTAAGTGCCTGGAACAGCACCAGATGTTGAGAATACAAAGGTGAATCAGCTAGACTCCTAATTCTATGCTCATTGAGTCACGCAAAAGTCAGGTTATTGGATTATTATATTCTGTGATACTTGCCATGGAAAAGTCTCTACAAAATCAAGCTGAATCCCAAAACTAACTCTGTGTATTTCACAGTATCTGGCCACGATTCTCCTCTTCTTCCAGAAATTCTAGAGATATGATATTCATTAGTTCTGTTCATTAATATTTATATTTCCCCTTCTTTGGGGGAATAAGGTAGCCTTCACTTTCCCTTATGTGTTAGACAGTGAAAATGGCCACAAATTATTTTTTTTCCTCTTTCCACACCCATTTGCAATGCCGTCTTGCAGCTCTTAGCAATAAGAGGTAGGATCTGTTTCCTCATACTGGCACTGGGCTTGGCCACATGATTCGCTTTGGCCAATGAACCTGGAGCAAATATGATCCAAGCCAAAACTTAAAAAGCACTTGTGCATTGGGGCTTGCTCTCTTGCTGCTCTTAGGACCCCATGACCGCCACCCTGTGAACAAGCCAAGGCTAGCCCCCTGATGAAGAGAGACACCTGGCCTCATTACTGTGTTGTCCCAGCTGACAGTCAGCTCACCCTCAGAAACAGATCTGACGTGTGGACAAGCAGCTTCTCACAAACATCTGGGTAGGTCAGGCCAGCAGAACTGACCTTCTGAGCCTAACACAAATTGCCATCTCATACATTCATAAAATAAACAAATAGTTAATGTTTCAAGCTTTTAAGGTGTATTTATTTATTTATTTATTTATTGGTCTTTTTAGGGCTGCACCCACAGCATCTGGAAGTTCCCAGGCCAGGGGCTACAGCTGCCAGTCTACATCATAGTTACAGCAGCTCGGTATCTGAGCTGCACTACAACCTATACCATGGCTCACAACAATGCTATATCCCTAACTCACTGATTGAGGCCATTCGAACATGCATCCTCGTGGATACTAGTTGAGTTCGTTAGCCTCTGAGCCACGATGGGAAGTCCAAGATTTTAAGGTTTGAGGTGGTTTGTTACGCCTTCAAAGGTATCGGATATATCACTCTTTTGGTGTAGCCATATGATTTGCTTCACCCAGTGAAATATGTCACTTCTGGCAGAAGTCTTTAAGAACTAGACTGTGGGAGTTCCCGTCATGGCTCTGCGGAAAAGAATCTGACTAGGAACCATGAGGTTGCCGGTTCGATCCCTGGCCTTGCTCACTGGGTTAAGGATCCGGCATTGCCGTTAGCTGTGGTGTAGACTGCAGACGCTGCTTGGATCCCGCGTTGCTGTGGCTCTGGCGTAGGCCGACAGCTACAGCTCCTGTCAGACCCCCTAGCCTGGGAATCTCCACATGCCACAGGTGCCGCCCTAAAATGACAAAAACAAGCAAAAAAAAAAAAAGAGCTAGACTGTGGCTCAGCATCTTCTTTCTCTTATCTTGGTGACTGGGGAACTTCCAGATGGTGGGGCTCCATAAACGTGGGTCCCTGAGTAGACGTGGAACAGTTCTCAATAACTCCCATACTAATTTTTGGAGAACATATATTTTAGGTAAGAGATAAATCTTTATATTAAACCTCTGAGATTGGGGGTATCTGTTACTGGAGCATAACCTAGTCCATCCTGACTAACAAAGAATTTGGTGCCCAGAAGGAAGTACAGACACGACAGAAAACTTAAAATATGTAGCTATGACTCAGAAGCTCACTGGGGGGTGAAAAGAAAACTGTTGTTAGAGGCTGGAAAGTTAGCAATCCACGGTAGCCGTGGTAAAATATTTGCTAAAACTATTCATGCGTGTCTCCCATTCTTCCCATTTCTTAACAGACATGTTTACCGTGGTTATTCTGTTCCTGTCCCACCACTGTATGGTGACTGCATGTAGGTGTACGTATGTATGTGTCAGGGGGTAAGTGTGTAAGCAGGGAGGATCAATACTTTGTCATTTCAGGTCTGTATAACAGAAGTCTTTTCGGTTTCTTTTGTGTGTGTTTTTCCTGTTCTAATTTGGGGACTACCAAGCATTGCCCAGAGATGCTGAGCATTCAGATTGATGTCATTACTGAAAAGAACTTTTGGATTGTTTCACTTGAGGCAGGAATGAATGTATTTTGTAGTAGAAGGAAAGTGATCTGCAAATTGGTGACTAGAGGACGGATGGCAGTAATCATTGGTGCCGTTCACCAGGAAATTTGGGTTAATCTTCCTTCTGGGCAAATAGGATTACACTTTCCTGCTGCCTTGAAGATAACATGGCCACCTGATTTCCTTTTGTCAATGAAGTGTGAGTGGAATTGACTTATATCGCTTTCAGAAAGAACGTGTTTGCCATTCACCTTCCTTGTGCCTATCATGCAAGTGGGAAAGTTCCAGAGATGGGCTGGAGCCTTCCTAAGCCATCCGGTTACTTAGGAGTGAAGCTCTCCCTAACCCCTCCCTTCCTCTGACCAGAGAAAAACAGATGAGTAGGAAACAAAATTTTTCATTTTTAAGCCACTAAAACTTTTGGATCCTTTGTACTGAACCATAACCAAGCCCATCCTTATCAATGTAGATTACCATGAAGGTGTTCAGGAAAGCCACAGAAACCGATCAACTTGGCAATTAAAATACAAATAGAACCGATAACTAAAACCATTCACTGATAATAATCATTCACTAATGATTTCACTTGCTTCCCCAATTGTATATATTCTAGAGAATATTATGAGATTTCAAACTTTTAAAAATTTGTGAAAATGTAAAACTACATCTTCAGTATTGAGGAAGTAATAATGAGCAACGAATACTTTCTCGAAGGAATGAAAAAAAAAAAGGTGGATAAAGATAAGCCACAAAACAGGGTTGGTGAAACTGAATTCAGAACTCACAGCAGTTTCCAAGGAGCATTAAAATATGTTTTCCAGACTTCTGCATAAATTTCCACTAATACACGGTACTTCTAAGCAAACTTTGGGTGTCTTAGCTTCAGTTCGGCCCCCCGCACATGTGTAGAAACACACGCACACTCGCCGTGGTGCCGAAGTAAAACCTGTCATTGGAGTTTATATCTAACCAAAAGATTTCTCTCTCTCTGAAGAAATATTTTCTCTCTAGCTCAGCGTATAATTCATTCCATAACATTTGTGAAGTGCTAATCCCTTGCCACGCTCTGTACTAGGGCGAAGCAGGTGAAAGCTGTCAAGGTACAGATGTCTCAATGGGTCGCTGCCCTCCAGGAGTTTACTTTTTGCAGAGAATAAGTTTCCCTTTTTGGCGTTTTCACCCAGCCACACTTAAACCCCCGTAAACGATTTCCGGTGAAAAGTCCCGCATCTTTCCCCTAATCTTTACAAATAGTCTCGCTTTCCAAGAAGTCATCGCCCTGGAAATTGAAGTCACTGCAGGATGTCTCTCTGGATATCTGGCAATTATTTCGGCTGCAGCCGAGTGACTGGCTTGCTTTTTCCCTGCAATGGCAGGATTACAGTGATCCCCCAAAGTTTCCAGTACTTAAAGCACAAAGCGCAGTCCAAACCTTCAACAGACCGACAACTTTTGCGCCTTCCATCGCCTTTCTATCGCGGAGCCTAAGGACGTTAATTAAGCTGACTGGGGCAGACACCGCGACGCCGGCAGCGCACTGTCCTAGGCGCGGGGAATTACAGGCTAAACCCACAAGCCGCGCAGCGCTGTGAATCCAACTGTGCAAATTGGACTGGAGAGGAACCCATCCCTGCTGGACTACAAGATCCGGCGTGCATCGCGCCGCGGTGACAAGCTCCGCTTCGGGGACCCAGCGCAAAGGGTCCTGGGAAATGAAGTCTCCGTGTGTCCGGAGTTGTGTTGCGAAGGCAGAAGGGAGGCGTTGCTAGTCCGCTCCATTGGCGCGCCGGTTCCTGGCCGGGCTCCGAGCCTCCCGCTCCCGCTCAGGGTTTTCGCGGGCGGCGGGAGCAGTATGGCTTGCTGGAGTAAACTCCGGGGGGAGGGGAAGGAGGGGAGTAGATGGGGAGTCGGGGTCAGCGGAAGCGGCAGGTTGCTTCCTTCTCCTCACGCTCCCTCCCCGCCTCTCCCAGAGGGAGCCGTGGGAGGGGGAGAGGATGGGAGAGGGACGGTAGTGTGACACGTGTCAATCAACCCCCCTCCGGGGGGCGCGCGCTCCGGGGCTCGCGCTGAGGGCTCGCGCCCCTGCCTCGTGCCTGCGCCGCTCGTATGTAAATGAGGGCGCGTGACGCGGGACGCAGATGGACAAGGGAAGAGAGAGAATGGCCGCTGCCGCCGCCGCCGCCGCTCAGTGCCGGAGCCCTCGGTGCGCGGCGGAGAGGAGAGGATTCCGGCGGGAACTCGACTCTTGGCGCCACCGCCTCATGCACTGTGTAGGTAAGAGAGACACGGGCCGGGGCCCCGGCTCCGCGCGGCGACGGCTGCCGCAGCCCGAGGAGTTTGTGGCTGAGGGGTTTACTTGAATCTCCCGTTCGGGTCAGTTCAATAGGGGAGCGAGATGGGAGCGGCGGCGGCGCGGCAGCTCCGGCGCTCGCCTTTTGTCTGGGGGCTCCTCGCTCGCCGCACTCCGTGCTCCTTCCCCTCCTCAGCTCTTGGGCTCCCGGGGAACTGTTAGTTCGGACCCGCTCGCCAAGCCCCCGAGCAAACGGCTCGCTCGCGCTCTCCCCGAAACTCCTCGGCGCCCCTCGCTGCTCGCGGTCCACCTTGTCAGGAGGGAGGAAACGGGCCGGCGAGGTCGGCGCCCGGGCGGAGAGGAGCCGGCGGGCAGAGCCGGCGGGAGGAAGGCGGGCTGGTCCGCGCCCCCGCCGGGCGCACACACACCCCCTTCTCGCCGCCGGGGGCCAGGCGGGCCGACGCGGCCGAGTTCCCAGGGACGGGGACCTGAGCGATCCCCGGGCTCTAGCGGGGCGGGGGCCGCGGGTGGGCCCGCTGGGGGCGAGGGGCGGCGGGGGCGTCGCCCGAGGGGCGGGGGCGCCCAACTCTGCCCTCTCGCGCTCGGCGGCGGCGGCGGCGGCGGCGGCGGCGGCGCGGTGTGTACCCCTTTAAGAAGGAGCTGCTTGAGCGCTGACGGTTGGGATTTGAAGTTCTTCCTCCCTCTTTGGAAGTCTGGTCGGAGAGGGGGGGTGTTGCCATGGCGACCGCACCCCCCCTTCTCCTCGCGGACGCCCAGACAACTAGGGTCCTCTTTTACTGTCATGTGATGGACCCTTCCCTGCACAGACACGCACATCACCCTCCCCACCTCCGATCCCCGCTCTCCTGCAATTCCGTCTTCCCTCTTGGTTGGGTCAGAATCGTTTTGCTTCAAACTTCTGGCCTCCGGGCTGTCATTCTGCGGGTTGCTGGGCGGGGGGGATGGCGGGAGGTTGGTGGGACACCCCCCGCCACACACCTTGCCGCCGTCGCTTTTTTGTCTGAGTGAGAAGTGTGCGTGGAAGTGTTACCCAGCAGGTTGGTTGGGTGGGCACCGAGGGGATATGGGATGGGGTGTGTTATGTTTGTTTTGGAAGGGGTTGATGGGTAGGAGAGTAGGAGCAGAGGTAGGAGGGAAGGTTGCATTGTCTAATGAGTGGATAGTGGCAGCAGCTTGCTCGACTGGGTATTAAGTCTTGGCACTTAGAGTTGAGGAGTAATCTTAGTGCCCTAAGAAAATTACTCTCGTACCTCGTTTCCATCTGTTCTTGCGCCACCTCGCGCCCCATTTCCCCTCACCCCTCCCCTCAGATTTGTTTGGATAGTGCCTGAGGATCCCTCTTGTTTTTCACTAGTGAAAAGGGGATTGTGGTTGGATAAACTAGTACAACTTCAGCTGAGAAACGTGCACTGCAGAATCCGATGGATGTAGACGAAACGTACCAGAAGGAAGTTTGCTTTGATTTAGGGACGTTATGTTTAAGTTATATTTAAGCAGTTCACTGTTTTACCCTTATGAAATACGTTTTGGTCTTATCTAAGAAAACATTTTGGGAAATAGCTTTAGTCAAGTATTCATAAATGATTTTACTTCTTTAAAAAAAACCCCTCAAGGTATTATTCTGTATATAAAAATTTTAAGCCCAGTGTTTCCTGAATGCAAAATGGACCTGAT
The DNA here is from genome assembly GCA_004024745.2 of Catagonus wagneri. Classification (NCBI taxonomy): domain Eukaryota; kingdom Metazoa; phylum Chordata; class Mammalia; order Artiodactyla; family Tayassuidae; genus Catagonus; species Catagonus wagneri. The sequence continues at coordinate 5,856,544 of PVHT021183710.1, read as the reverse complement.
TTTTATAATTGCTTATGTAAGATCTCTTCCACTGACAACCTGTTTGAAATTTGTTGAGTTTGTTCGGTTAGAATCAGGCAGGATGATAGCATTGTAACACTGGCTCACGCGATCACTGTGGTGTTTTGCCAAGGCTCACAGTGCTTTGACGATGTCTTTGGACAATTTTTATGTTTTAGAATACTTTGTTTTTTCCTTTTTTTTTATTTTGCTTATTTATATACATTAAATATGGCTTTGTCTCAATATATTGCTTTTGAAAATAGACGAATTTTAATTAAACAAAATTAATTGCATTTCATGGAAAAGGGGAATAAGATAGATTTCTGTCTTACCTACTACTTCACTACCAAATAGAATTGGAAGACACTGAAATTGAGTTAATGCTGTGTGTCTGATATTCAATCTCTATGTTGCATTTTAATGTAATACACACTTGTGCAGTATTTGAAAGGAAATTTTTTCCTGAGCTTGACTATATTTGGAAATTATTAAGTTATCTTTTGCTATTATTTTGTAAACGTATTTGCAAAAAAGCCATATTCTTTTTACTTTGTGTGTGAATATATGTATGCATATATGTACTTGTATATTGAATATGCAGTACTCTTATTGCTTGAATTTGTATTTATAAAATATTCTTTTACCCTTTCGGGAAGAAGTGTTCCACGTCTTGTTTTTAAATGAGATATGGAAGTTGTAAGCAGCATCTCAGGGCCATATAGAAATTAATACTGAGCCAGTAGTGAAGTTTTAAGTTTCTGTTCTTAACCTAAATTTATAAGGTAATCTCATTCATTTTTAAAGTAACATATATGTGTTCTAATTTTATGGGCAAAAAGTTCATTTTTCTTGTTATGACTGCTTGTAGTTAGCTAAGATGTTTAACTCTTGATATGGAAGATATTTACCTTTCTCTATTTGTGGAACTCATCTCTAGGTTAGATTTATGGCTACTCTGCAATTTAATAATGGTTGGTTTTTTTTTTTATAATTTAACCAGTGTAGACCTATGAGCTCTCTATCCCAATTAATAGCTTTATTTACAATGTGGTGCTTTTTACAATTTGGCTTTTTTCTGTAAAAGAGTACTTTTCACTATGTTCATCTAACAAATGTTCTATTGCTTATAATGTTTAGTGTTTGAGTTATAGTAAATAGTATCCTAATACTCAGCACAATATTGAGTGATAACAGATATAGTCCAGGATCTTATGGAATATATAATTATTATCTGATAAGTCTTAACATTTAAAACAAGTCTAGGATAAAAGAAATGCATTGGTATTTTTTTAAATGTTATCAGGACTTTTATAGTCTGTTAGGATATTTGATCTGGGAAATGAGGCAAGGTTTTTGTTTTAACTTTTAATTTTGATGTAATTTTGAACTTACAAGAAAAGTTGGAAGAATGGCACAAGGAACTCTTATATATCCTTACATTCATTGTATTACATTTTGTGGTTATTTGTTGTATCGTTCTTGCCTTATATCTATCTTTTTTTCTGAACCATTCGAGGGTAATTTGGAGACACAATACCTTTTCACCCCTAAATTCTACAGTTAAATTTCCTAAAGCCAAGGACATTGTCTTACCTAACCACAGTGTAGTTATTAAAACCAGGAGATATAACATTGACATACTATTAATATATCAAATTCATATTCAGATTTTATCTATTTTATTTATAAGCTTTTCCCCCCGCCAGGACCACACATTGCATTTGGTCATCATGTCTCTTTAGTCACTTTGAATCTGGAACACATCTTCAGCCTTTCTTCTATTTCTTGCCCTTGACATTTTTGAAAAGTACAGGACAGTTATTTTGTAGAATGTCCCTCAGTTTGAATTTGTCTGTTATTTCCTCGTGATTAGATTGTTTATGCATTTTTGGCAGGAATATCTCCAAAGAGATGTTCTATCCTTCCTAGCACATCCTATCTTGAGGTTCATGATACTGGTTTGTCCAGTGTTGATGATGGTAGCTTTGAAAATTTGGTTAATGGCGACATTCTCCATATTTCTCTCTGAAAGTTATTTATCCTTTTGTAATTAATAAGTAACTTCTGGGAAAGTACTTTTAGGAACAGGATATTTATGTAGTCTTATCAAAACTTCACCCACAAGTTTTAACATCCATTTATGAGTTTTCTGGCTTTATCGTTCTGTAACTAAAAGCTGATACTTATGCAGTCTTTTCTCATGTCCTCATCCTTTATTCATTTATTTATTCACTCATTCAGTTATTTTTATCAGTATGAAATCATGGATTCTTATTTTATTCAGTGGTTATTAAATCCATTACAGTCATTATTTTGATTTCCAAATCGTCCCAGGTTTGGCCAGTGGGAATGTCGTCAAGCACATGTTCCAGTGTTTTTTGACAAATTACATGTCCCTCCCCCCGGCCCTCTGCCCAGTGATTTTTTTTTTCTTTTTTGAGAACTTTCTTCCTGACAAAAGAAGATATTCCAGGTTCGTAAGCCATATTTCCAAGGAGCCCTCCATTCTTTTTAGTGGAAAATAGATTAAGATAACAGAGTCTGAACACTAGGTGTCAGGACTGTTTTTAAGCCCTGTTTTTCTGATACAGAAGTTAATGGTCATTGTAACTGATTTGCCTAACTTTACAACAGTTAAAAAGACAAATTCTGTAAACTCCATTGTTGTCCAGGAGAAATATAATGGGCGTCAAATATGTAATTTAGAATTTTCTTTCTTTTTTTTGTCTTTTTGTCATTTTAGGGCTGCACCTGCGGAATGTGGAGGTTCCCAGACTAGGGGTCTAATCAGAGTTACAGCTGCCGGCCTGTGCCTCAGCCACAGCAACATGGGATCCGAGCCGTGTCTGCAGCCTACACCACAGCTCACGGCAGTGCCCAATCCTTAATCCACTGAGCGAGGCCAAGGATCAAACCTGCAACTTCACGATTCCTAGTCGGATTCATTTCTGCTGAGCCAGGACGGGAACTCCCGTAATTTAGAATCTTCTAGTAACCACATTAAAAAAGCATATTTGATTTAGTCCAGTATATCAAAAATATTTTAACATTAATCTATACTAAATTGTTGAGTTAGTTTACTTTCTTAAATATTAAGTCTTTGAAATCAGTTATTACAGCACATCTCAGTTTGGACTAGTTACATTTTAGATGCTTAGTGGCCTCAAGTGGCAAGTGGCCAACACATTGGACAGCATAGTTTTATAGTGTAGTGACTCCAACCAAGTCTTAATTACCTTGGTACCACTTATTTCACATCTGTTGATACTAACCAAACTGGTAGCTTTCCCCAAATCTTTTAGTCCCCGTATCTTTTGTTTGAATAATATAATACTGTGAATAAGAATATAGGTTCTGGATGGAGTTCCCACTGTGGCATAACAGGATCGGCAGTCTTTTGGGAGCACTGGGACGCAGGTTTGATCCCTAGCCCAGCACAGTGAGTTAAGGATCCGGCAATGTCTTAGCTGCAGCTTAGGTTGCAACTGTGGCTTGGATCTAATCCCTGGCCCAGGAACTCCATTTGCCAACGGGGTGGCCAAAAAAAAAAAAAAAAAAAAAAGAATATAGGCTCTGGCTCTAGGCTACCTGTGCTTGAATTCTAGCTCATACCACGTAGCAGTGTGAACAGGTTATTTAACCTCTCTGTCCTTCAGTTTCTTACATGTAGTGAAGATAATGAGGGTGTTTGAAAATTAATTATGTTGATATATGCTTGCGTGTCTGCCTTATAGAAAACGTTCTATAAATGTTAACTATTGTTATTTATTTATTTTTGGCCGCACCTGCGGCGTGGAGAAGTTTCCAGGCCAGGAACTGAAGTCATACCACAGCAGCAATGCAAGCCACTGCAGTGACAACACAGGATCCTTAAACTGCTGCACCACAGAGGAGTTTGAAGTTATTATTATTATTGATTTATACAGATTATTGGTAGCTTTGAGCTGTATGTTTTTGCCAGTCAATTCTTTCTGGTGGGAATGCTGATAAACAATGAAAAGATAATGAGGTGTGTTAGAAGAAAAGAGTTAGAGCTTGAAAGATCTTTATTTTAGGGTATTCTTGAGCTGTAGAGTCAGTAGTTTAAAAATCACGTTATATAGTGTTTTCATCATGGCTCAGTGGAAATGAATCTGGCTAGGATCCATGAGGATGTAAGTTCAATCCCTGGTCTTGCTCAGTGGGTTAAGGATCCAGCATTGCCATGAGCTGTGGCGTAGGTCGCAGACATGACTTGAATCTGGTGTTGCTGTGGTTGAGGTGTAGGCCAGTGGCTACAGCTCTGATTCTTCCGCTAGCCTGGGAACCTCCATTATGCTGCAGGTGCAGCCCTAAAAAGCAAAATAAATAAATAAATAAATAAATAGTAGTATAATCACTGAGGCTCATCTTGGCCTTTTATATATGAGAAGAGCAAAAGACTTTTGTGCCTTACATTATAAGGAATTTGTAATAAATGAATACAAGAAATTAGTTTAAATTCATTACAAAAAATATATATCATATTAAATTATCTTAAAGCTGCTCTTTGTTGGTGCCTTTTCTCTATGTTCTACCTATTAACCACATCACTGCTTTAGAGCCCTGCACTGTGCAAGTGCTTGCAGAGTAGACTTTCTTCCAAACTACCTGCCCTAGTTGTAATCAGGAGTATCATGTTAGAGGATATTCTCTTACTCTGTTTTGAACCTCTGGAGAAGTTACAGGAGCACTTTATAGAGCTGTAACTTAAAAATGGGATTATCCAGGTAAATAAAGTTCTAAATAATCAATGACACTTCTTTCTGGCTGTTTCTTGCATCCTACTCTCATTTTTCCACTGACTTCTACATTGTCTTGTTACTGTTGCCATATAAATCCCAGAAGAGTAGATGCACTTAGAATCAGAATTTGGTGAAGACTGGTATGGGTGGGCCAACTACCCCAAACTTTAACTGAACAACAATTTTTTTCAAGCACCAGCAGAGTTTTTATCCATTGAAAAAGATGTAAATTCTTGCACTAATTAATATGCATCAGGCAAATGGAATCTGTGATGGTCATGAGTAGTTGGGTGGTTAAAACATATATCCAAATTTTCTATAAAATAGATATATTGTGAATTTTGCATGTAAAATGTGACATTCTATGTACTATTGGCTTATTGTATACTTAGAATTTCTGCCATCCTTGGGACCAAGCAGTATATAAATTTCGTATGTTTTCAGATGTTAGAAACAAGCTGTAGGCTGGTCTAAGCATATTGTACGTGGTGAAACAAGCTATAAGCTGGTCTGAGTGTATCATACATAGCCCCCTTTCTGTGTGGTGCTGTCTCTTCCTGTCCATGCTACTTCCCTTGGCTACATGTGTGTACCTCTCCCTGTTTTGCTGTGTACTGTAAGAAGTTCCTATTATGTCACCATAGTAAGTTCCTGTTATTTGTCCGCCACGTCCCTGTGACTTGTCTTTCAACCTTGGGCTAATTTTCTACCACAGTGCAGTCTTAGGAGGAGCAACAAAGACATGTAGATTTTTGGATATGCAGTTTTTCTTCCATTCTGGTAAATCCAGATTTTCATTTATGATGTCATGTAGTATTGAGGTTTAGAGTTCCTCTCTCTTTTTTGATAATATTCCTTCTTTTTGGGGGTGTGTGTGTGTGCGCACATACACGTTTTAGTCACCATGGAATATAGATAAGAGAATATGAATAGGCCCAGACTGACCTACTGTTACCATTAGGAAAATAAAGATAACAAAGTAATGCCATATTTATTATTTGAAGAATAGCCACTTTGCTTTTATTTAAAGCTAAATAAAAATTTGTTTTGAGAATTTTTGTGTTTTCTAGAAAACAACTTAAAATGAAGAATCACTTTTTTATTCTTTTTTTTTCTTTTCCTTGGCATGTAGAAGTTCCTGGGCCAGGAATCAGACACAAGCCACAGCAATGACAGTATCAAATCCTTAACCGCCAAGCCTCCAAGAATCACTTTTCTATATCTCATCTCCTTTTTCATATAGTTTTCCCATTAATTGGTAACCTCCTTATCCTACTTATTTATATTTGCTCCTTTGTTTTTCTTTTTTGCTTATTTTAATCTGTTGCCAGGTTATTATTACTTTCTTTACATTATCTCTTGGATTCAGTTTTTCTCATGAGCACTCAGGCAGACTCAAGCAAGATTCTGGCTTATATCAGTATCTGCCTTGCTGGTTTTACTGTCCTTCTAGCTTATAACCTACATTGAATTATTATTTGAAATAGCTGCTTTGTTAACAAAGCACTGCTGTCTCCCACTTGTCTTTTTCTCATCAAATAAAAGCTCCTGACTGTATTCAATTTGTTGATCATAGTCCACCAGACTTCTCTATTTACCTAGTTTCTTGTTTAGACTGCCCAACCGCTTTCATCTGCTTTTACTTCTATTTATACACATTCCCCAAATCTTGAGCACCTTATTAACCATAACAGCTATCCTGCATCCTTAGTCATCTTTAAAATTCAGTTGTATCCTAGAGTCTTTTCTAAAGTATCTAAAATGTTTGAGACCTTTTTTCTAAAATTGGCCAGTTGTTTTCTGATGGTCATGTGTAAGGAGCATATAGAGGGAAGTGGAGTTCCCGTCGTGGCTCAGTGGTTAACGAATCCGACTAGGAACCATGAGGTTGCAGGTTCGATCCCTGGCCTTGCTCAGTGGGTTAAGGATCCGGCGTTGCCATGAGCTGTGGTGTAGGTCGCAGACGCGGCTAGGACCCTGCGTTGCTGTGGCTGCGGCATAGGCTGGTGGCTACAGCTC
>PVHT021183710.1:5821064-5849659 GCA_004024745.2 Catagonus wagneri | reverse complement strand
GGCAACAGTTTAGGGACAAGGGACTACGTTTTCACATATGGTTAAAAGGATTAAGAATTAAAAGAATGCAGTTCCTTTTAAGCCTCTACCATTATAACCTTAGGCAGAAGTCATTTCGCTTTTCACAGATGGAAATCTGTGAAACTAGGATAATATCTGTACTTAGATATTAACTATTTTATGTTTTTATGAAAGATGCTATGATACTTCTGTAATAGTGATTTCTGTACTAAAAATATAAATTAAAGAATTATCACCATAAAGATGATATTTAAATCTGTGAAATGGATGAGACCACCTAAGTGTAAGGGATAGTATAACTCAAGAGGAATAGAGTACTTAGGACCACATATTAAAGAATCTTTACATTCTTTGGATAAAGTGGAGGCTCAAAGTAAGGCCACTGGACTTTTACACTGAAAAGCAAGGCCATCGACTTAGGTAGGAAAACCAGGAAAGATGGTATCACCAAATCTAAGAGGAGAGAAGAGTGTTATAATAAGGAGGGATTATTTTGTGTCGATGTCAAGTACCATTAAACAGGGAAATGTGCATTGTTTTTGGCAAGGTGGAAGTTCTTGGTGACCTCGACTGGGTAAATTTCAGCAGAGAGGTGGGAATGGAAACTGTATTATAATAGACTAGAAAGTATTTAAAATGTGTACAAGTGGAGAAAACATTTGAGAAGCTACATTTTGAGGAAGAACAGAAATTAGAGCAGTAACTGAAAGGACCTGGGGTCTAGGAATGTTTGTTTTATAGATGGATGATAGATGGAGAATACTTTTTTGAATCAATAGTACCTATGGCTACTTTATGTTATTTAAGTAAGCTCAGACTTGATAGCAGCAAAATATTGAGAGATGAATTAGGTAAATAACATGGGCTTGGTTTGAATCACTGAATGTGAACTCTCAATTGTTTCTTTCCTTCAGAACATATTTTCCTAATTGAGTTCATCAACTAAGATGTGATGTGTATGGTGTATGTGGCATTACTGTTACAGATTTTAAAAGAATGATTTTTTTTCGAATTAATTTACTGTTGTCAGTCAGTCATCAAATATCTTGAGTCCTACTGGCAGTTGATTGAAGCATAATTCTATGTTTCTTCCTTAACTAGGTTCTGAACTGGAAATAGGAACCAGGGATCAAGATGTTAGCTTTTTAGATGGTAAGTTTGTATTAAAGAACTTGGCTTGTAACTGAGGCCACAATTAAACAATATTACCCTGAATTGAACTTACCAGTCTATCAAAGAGCAGCTGGCACTACAGGTCTCTTCTAAGATACAAGGAAGCTTTACCCCATATAGTTTGCTTACTGGTAGGTAAGACCGTATAGGCTGAATGATATGCATGAAAAATGACCTTTAAAACATTAATGCATTCCACTAGGAACAACTATCAAGATGTTGCCAATACTAGTCATTACTCTTTCCTTTCATAGGAAGAATAAGGGGCAGGAAAGGACAGAAGCTTCTTCCAGGACACTTCTCCCTAAGAATGGGGAAAGTATTGGGAGAGGTGGGAACTGTGAGTTGGGTAAAAAAGTGAATTCCTATACTAGGAATAGGATTTAGATTTTGCTTTTAAAGAACTCAGAGTTATCAAGGATATTAGGTATTAGAATTGGCATAATGTAATGGAAAGACAGAGGAGAGAGCAGTTGATATTGATTTGAAGATCTGAAATGACTAGGCTTCAAAGGATTGAGTGAAAGAAGGGATTGGCAGACTTTTTTGGTAAAGGACTGAATGTAAATATTTTTAGGCTTTGCGGGCCATGTGGTCTTTATTGCTCAGCTCCACTCTTATAGTACAAAAGCAGTGTCTAAATGATTGAACATGGCTGTGTTCCAATAACGAAATTGTTTACAAAAATGGGCAGATTTGGCCTATAGGCCATAGTTTGCTGATACCTAATAAGTTAAATGATCCATCTGGAAAGTAGGGTGGAAGGAACAGGCTGAAGGTTAGTGTAAGCAAAGATATAGAAGTCTAAATAATGATCTTGATTTTTAAATCATCCTTTGATTGTCTGGTGTTAAATACTAAAGTTAATTTTTAAATATTCGTGAGGTCATGAGTATTATGTGTTGTCTCATGTAAGTGAATGTTTACCATTTGCCTTTATATCCCAAAAGCACCTCATTATGGAATAATAATCTTCATTCTTACCTTTTTTATCATAGTAAATTTGAAGACGATATTTGACTGAATTCTGGCATTAAATGTTGCAGTGTTTTTTTTTTTTTTTAAAGATGTCTAAATAATGTATATTCTGAAAATATTCAGCACTGTTGTCATTGGAGTATAGGATGGGAGTAGGAAGTAGGACTGAAAGTATAAATAATGGCATCTATAAGGAGGAAATTATGAACCTTTGAAGTTTTTTTTTTAATGAGTAATAAGCATGATCAGATAAGTCGGCTTATTTTCGTTTTGAACATCTGCTGTTGGTTCGGGTTTGAGGGGTTTTTGTTTGTAATAGTTTTAAGAAGCTCAAATTGAAGCAGCCCTTTTAAGTCAAAACTGGGGAAATGAGCAATCTCTACTTCAATAAATTAAGATACTGAATTGCTGAAGAACTAAATAAATTAAGATACTGGATTGCTGAAGAATGGCACCCTTCTTTTTTGTCTGGGCTGTGAACAACTTTGACAGTTAAAATAAGGAGAAAGATGGAAGCAGGCTATCACTTTAATTGCTAATAGATTAAAGAAATAGTCAGCTTAGAGAAATAGCTCGGTGGGAAAGTCAGGTGTTCTGGCAGAGTTTATCCACCCAGTCCTAGGCATACTAGGGAAGCAGAGCAGAATGTGAGCTCTCTGGAGGTATGTTCTGATAGCTACTTTCAGGGGTCTACTTAATTATTCTTTACAAAATCGCCGATCAGATCAGTCACTTAACTTTCCTTGGGGCGAAGAGAGGCTCATACTGTGCTTATTTTTTTAATTAAAGTATAGTTGATTTACAGTGTTGTGCCAGTTTCTGCTGTACAGCAGAGTGACCCAGTAAACTCATTCCCTTTCTTATATGATCACACATTCCCTTTCTTATATTATCTTCCATCCTGGTCTTTCCCAAGAGACTGGATATAGTGCCCTGTGCTATACAGTAGGACCTCATTGTTTATCCATTCTAAATGTAATAGTTTGCGTCTACTAACCCCAATATCCAGGCCATCCCACTCTCTCACCCTTCCCCTTGGTAACCACAAGTCTGTTCTCTGTGAATCTGTTTCTGTTTTGCAGATAGGTTCATCTGTGCCATATTTTAGATTCCACATGTAAGTGAAATCATATGGTATTTTTCTTTCTCTTTCTTATTTACTTCACTTAGTATGAGATCTCTAGTTGCATCCATGCTGCTGTAAATGGCATTTTCCTTTTTTATGGCTAATTAATATTCCACCATATATGTATGTACCACATCTTCTTAATCTATTCATTTGTCGATAGACATTTAGGTTGTTTCCGTGTCTTGCCTACTGTTTTTGTTTCTTTTTTTCTAATCTTTCTAGGGCCACACCTGTGGCATGTGGAGGTTCTGGGCTAGGGATCCAATCGGAGCTGTAGCCACTGGCCTACACCACAACTCACAGCAATGCTGGGTCCTTAACCCACTCAGCAAGGCCAGGGATCCAACCTGCATCCTCATGGATACTAGTCAAATTTGTTTCCGCTGAGCCACGATGGGAACTCCCCTGTTTTAGTTATTGTGAGATCGTGTTTATGACACATCTGTCCTTGTGGAAACAAGGAGCAAGGAAAAGGTGTTCCTCCTCTAACAGGGCTAATTTTTTCAGAGTTGTGTCTGGGCATGTGTGTACTAGAAACAGTATAACTGTCATCATGCTGAAAGCAAGTTAAACTTACATATTCTAAATTTTTTTTAAATATTTAATTCTAGTGTTTGAAACACTCATTTTTTTAATCTCAAAATAAATTTTTTTTAAAAATAATGAACTAGATTTTCCCACAGGTGTATATAAGATACTTAAATAAAAAGTGTATTTGGCTAGAAAAGAAAGATAAACCTTGCATCTTTATCAATTTTCTTTCTTCTTCTTCTTTTTTTTAAACACCCCCTCCCCCCTGGCATATGGAAATTCCTAGGCTAGGGGTCGAATCAGAGATGTAGCTGCTGGCCCATACCATAGCCACAGCAAAGCCAGATCTGAGCCACGTCTGCGACCTACATGGCAGCTTAAGGCAGTGCTGGATCCTTAACCCACTGCACAAGGCCAGGGTTTGAACCCACATCCTCATGGATACTAGTCGGATTCATTCCCGCTGAGCCACTCTTTATCAGTTTTCAATTGACTTTAAATGTAGAAGGAATTAGTATGAAAGAATAGGGCACTTTATAAAGTAGTGCAAAAGGCAGATACTATGACAAATAGATAATCCCCCCCTTTATTTATTTATTTTTTTTTTGGTCTTTTGCCTTTTCTAGGGCCACACTCACCGCATATGGAGGTTCCCAGGCTGGAGTTCAAATTGGAACTGTAACCGCTGGCCTACGCCACAGCCATGCTGGATCGTTAACCCACTGAGCGAGGCCAGGGATCGAACCTGCAACCTCATGGTTCCTAGTCGGATTCATTAACCACTGAGCCATGACATGAACTCCCTAGATAATCCTTTTAATTAGCTCTGATTATGGGTGCTTATGCAGTTTTTCACAGATATCTCTCTTTTTAAAAAATGTCATCAGTTGTTCTTCCTTGTTCTCTTCCTCTTACCTTTCTGAATATTTCAGTATTGAAACCATCAAGTGGGACCAAACAAAGGTAAGTGTCCACAGTAGATGGGGTGTGTGGAAGGGGGAGCCATGTCCTCTTGAAGGAATGGGATGTCAGAGCCTGTTGGGGGAGGAGGGTCTCCATGTGGGTTGATGGAGCTGGAGACATGAGGAGCAGTCTGTATAGGAGGGCACATTAGTATAAGGTGTTGGAGCCTAAGCAGGGTCAGTATGGTATTTGTGAGGGAGAATAACCTGGTACAGGGTAAGAGGATAAAGAGGACATCCACTTGGAAGTGGTGGGGGCTGGGGCGGGCAGCAGAAGGGCATCTCTGGGGGAGGGTAGTCTAGTACAGGTATACTGAGTTGGGTGAGGTGAGAGTCCATGCATGGAGGCATCCCCAGTGCAAGATCAGAACCCGAGGGTGGGGAGAGGAGGACAGCTCAGTGGAGGGTCAGCTCATTAAGGAATGTTACTTGCTTAAGCAGGATAAGGATATTCTTGTAGAAAGAGTGCCAGGAACGAGGTATAGGGGGCCCTGAGCAAGGTGGGGAGGTTGTACCTATGGAGGAGGTCTGGGAGTGTTGGTGCAGAGAGGGCTAAAAAGGGCATCCATGAGAGGATGGGGAAGCAGCTACAGTGAGAGGTTGATAACAGATGGAGACTGGTCAAATAGGTAAATATGAAGGATAATGGGATCCAGGCCTTCACTGTCTGAGAAGGGAGTTACCATTATAGAAGCTGAAAAAACTAGAATGCTCTCTGTCATGTTGAATTGGAAAAGAGATATTGCTACCAAGTCACAGATTCCATTACATGTAGAATATAGAAATATACATCTCTGCCCTATACTGTTGACTGAGAAGTGACCTAGGAGCAGTGACAGCCCAGTGGCAGTGAGCATAATATTTCATTGTTAATTTATTATTTTAATAGTTATGTTTATGAGAGAATGCCTTTGTAGGAAATAAGTAATAAAGAATTCAAGGGTGATGAGATATTATGTAGGCAATTTACTCTCAAATGGTTGGAAAAGTAAAAGTTCTTACCATACTTAAAATATTTTCTGTAAATTTAAGATTGTTACAAAGTAAAATATTTAAAAGCAATGCTGTTAGTCTAAATATTACGTTCTCTTGAATTAATCCCTTTCAGCCCTTAAAACCTCATAGTTGGTAATATCTGAATTGACTTACAGACTTTTCAACAATGAGTCTTTTGCAACAATGATAGCTAATGTCTATTGAGCGTTGACTGTGTGTTAGACACTGTGCTAAGCTTTTATTATATTAATCACATTTAATTTTCACATGTAAAATAGTAAGTACAGTTTTTAGTCTTCATTTTACAGTTGAGAAAGCCAAGGCCTAGGAAAGCTGACTTGCCCAAGACTTTCCATGTGAGAAATATAAAGATATAATTCACATCTAAGTCTATTCATATCTGAGTCTTTTGGTCAAACCTAGCTTAAAAATTAGCCAGTCTGATCCTTCCTGCTTCCTGGTCAGATAGTTGCATTTAAAACTTTAGTACTAGAGCTGTACTCTGTTTTATTTTAGAATTTTGAATTTCTGGAGGATAGAAAAGTATTCTGGGTTTAAACTTCCTTGGCCTTTTGTTCCTGGCCTGGAATAAGAGAGAATCAGGAGCTTCTATATTTGAATGCATGTAGTAGAGTTAAGGGTTCCCTTGAGATGAGTTAATCAGGGAATAATATACCCAAATTTCTTTTTTGGTCTTAACATTGGAAAGGAAGAGAGGTAAGAACATGGAGTGAGTGGTGCAGGGTTTTCGCCAGCATAGATTTAGTCTGTGTAAAGTTAACCCTCTATTCCAATTCCAAGAATGATGGCCGTACCCTTTCCTTCCCTTTTAAACTTTTACCAATAATGGGAAATGGTCAAATAGCTGATGACAATTTAAAATAAAATTCCATTTTAACTCTCCTTTTGCCTGTGCTTCCCTATACCCATTTAGAGTGTAGGAAAGTAATGCTCTGATGATTTTTTTTAAATACAGCAATGTTGTGGCATTAACCTAGTCATTATTTATTTTTTTCCTCTTTTCCTTGTTATTCACTCTTTGAATATTTCTATTCTAGCATAGGTATAACTCATAAATGAAGTAGTACTTCCCTATGACTACGTATTGGTTTATTTACCTAACTTATCTTACTAAGTTACCTTACTTAACTAACTTACCTTCATTCTTCTCCTCAGTCTGAAGCCATAAGTCTTTTCATTCTCTGTCAGAATGAGTTTTTGCTGACCTTCTCATTTTTTATACCTACTCTAAAATTGCCCTTTTAGTTTTGTCAGGAATAATTGGGTTTTCAGTGTTGAAGGAAGCATGGCCATCTGGTGTAATCCTTTCATACATCTTTTTTCTCCTCATAATTTTTTTCAGTAAATATTTATGGAGCAGGCATTGTGCTAGGTTACTCAGATGCGTTACATTGTCTTTTTGAAGCAAATAATAGTAATTATTGCAATTTAAAATTACTTTACTATGAATTAGGCATTAAGTGCTTACAATAAAATTCATTTGATTTTCACAGCAGTCAGATAGAAACTATTTTTTCCATACCCACTTTACAGACAAAGAAGTACCTCATAGGTAGTGAAAAACCATTGAAAGATTTTAAAGCATAAGAGTTACACAGTTTAATTTGTGGTTTTATAAGATTACTTTGCCAGTGGAGTAACAGGAGAATAGGACAGGCAAATTAATCAGGGGAAAGTCAAGCTAGCCCAGCCAGAGTTCCCTTGTTGTGCATTGGATTAAGGATCCAGCCTTGTCATTGCAGTGGCTCAGGCCACTGCTGTAGTGCAGGTTTGATTCATGACCACATGCTTTGGGTGTGGCCAAAAAAAAAGAGAGAGAGAGAGATAAACTAACCAAGAAATAATGAGAGTCTGAGTTAAAAGTTGTGGTATCCCAAATATAACATATCTAAAACTGAACTCTTGATCTTACTCTACCAAATACCAGATCTATTCCTCTGATTTTCTTCATCTCACAAGTCAGAAACCTGCAAGTTATTTTTCACTTGCTCTCCATCTCCTCTCCTGTACTCAGTTCACCAATTATTGTTTATTAGGTATGCCTCTAGGTATATCTTAATCCATCTTTTACCCCCATTTCCACTCCAGTCTAAGTCAACCTTACTTTTTTGCCTGAATTACTGCAAAAATATTTAATAGTTTCCCCTCTTCTGCTCCGATTCTTTTTAGTTTAATTGTATATGGTACAAACAACATCTGATGAGGTATTTGCTCTATTTTCAACTCAACAATGACTTCCTTTTGCACCTGAGGCAAAAGCAGGGAAGTTTGATATATTCTATTTTTTTGAAAATTATTTTAGCATACTCCAAAGTTGCAATGTGGCAGAAACCATGAAAGTACAAAAATTGACTTGAAGCCCTTTTGTGAATGTTTTTTAACCTAAGGAATTAGTCCTTATTCTGATATTTAATTAGGTATCAATTGACATTTTTGTTAGTTGGCTTTCAAGTGGTAAGGTTCACAGGAATGTCACTTTCCACATTCTACTCAGTGAATTTACTGTTTCAGTTCTCTGTTTTATGCCAACCTTCTGCAAACACTGATGATTCTTTCTTTGGGGAAATCAGAAGTAGCTTTCCCAGGGGAATATTTGAAAGCTTAGGGATAATTTATAAAAGTCATTATGGGAAATTTTAAGTGTATAGAAAAGAATAAAACATAATGAATATCCATATTTCTGTGTCCCAGCTTTAGCAGTAATAGTATTGTAGATTCTGGACTAATTTTTAATATTAATTTTTTTATTAAGACAGAATGTATGTTGGTTGTCTGAATTCAGCAATCAGTCCATTCGTTGTTCTGATGTGAGTAAAGCCAGATAACACATTTTGTTGTGGTAGTTGTGGATTTATGCCCGTTGTAAAAAATATCATGACATTTGTGATCTTACTGCTTGCTTTTAGGCTTAATACAAACTATTTTTGGTTGTATATGGTTTAGTTATGAGTCAAAAATACTGAGTTCTAGACCCCAGAAGCTCTTCCCTTTTCTTTCCTTTTCTCTCCCCCAACTTTTTGTTCTGCTCTTTGAATAGCTGTAAAACCTATAAACCTTTGCTGCTGTCTTGGATCTGACATTTTATATTTATCAAGCAAATCAAAAAAGGTACTGCTTACTAATAGATTCATTG
Source organism: Catagonus wagneri (assembly GCA_004024745.2). Lineage (NCBI taxonomy): Eukaryota > Metazoa > Chordata > Mammalia > Artiodactyla > Tayassuidae > Catagonus > Catagonus wagneri. The sequence continues at coordinate 5,840,715 of PVHT021183710.1, read as the reverse complement.
CCTATGTTGAAAAGCAATTCATTGTTCTTATTAATCTTGTAGAACCATTGAATTAACAGTGATGTAGCTGATGTTTCGAAATGTCTTAGAGCATTGATCTTATTTGGTTGTTTTTGAAATAACAATACCTTACTAAAAGTATTTTCACTTTAGTGTTCCAGTATTTGTTAGCACTCATGACAATTTGGTACTTAAAATTTCATCTTGGATATTTATTCAGATCCACATCAAATAATCTGTGACTTAGGAAATCTGAATTTTAGGAGATATGGATAGGGATTTATAGAGACATAGATGTATATATAGATATACACACACAAATTTGTAAAATTTGTCCTTAGTGATAATAATTTTGATGATTCTAGGAGACTGTTTTTATAAATGTTTTTAGTTTAATTGACAGTTGAGAATGGGCTGTTTGTGTGCTTTTACAATTATGTAGAAAGTATTAAATTGAGCTTTTTGTAGGAAATTATGAATTTGGAGTACTTTTAATTTATCGACTGTGTAAGCTTTAGAAAGTTATAAACTGTTCTCTCAAAAGTTGTTACGTATTGATATTCAAATCAGTGCATGTTTTCATTCTTCCTTTGTTTTTTACTGGACCTGTCTATGTGATTTGTTGACAGCCTCTTTCTTCTTAACATCCTTTTTTAAGCTTCACATTTTCTTCTCTTGGATAATTTTCCTAAACTCAAATATGACCATATCACTCTCTGTAAAATTCTTCAGTGTTTTCCCACCATCTTAGGATAAAGTCTAAATTCACAGTATGGTTTAGAAAAGCCCAGCATAACCTGCTGCCTGTGTTCTGTAGTCTTTTTGTCTCTCATTCTACTTTCAGCACTACCATCAAGGAACTGCATCAGCACAGTAATAGTAGTATAATAATATTCGCAGCTAACTTTTATTAAACACCTGTTAATACCTGAGCCAGATACGTGCTTTACACATATTCTGTCCTTTAACCTTCACAGTAATCTTGAGTGTAGGTATTGTAGTTAACGTTTTATAGAGGAGACATGCTGAATCCTTTTTGGATCCTCAAGCACTGTACCTTTGGGCTTTTGCTTATTTATTTTTTCCTCCTAGATTATCAGTTTTCTATTCATTTCTTCTCTTTGTAAACTTTTTAGGAAAAGTATAACTATATGGAGAAAAGATATAGATCATAAATTTACAGGTCAGTGAACAAAATGAACGTACTTTGTAATCACCACCAGATGAAGAAATAGAACCCCCCCAGAGGTCGCCTCATAACCCCTCTTAATCACCAATCTCTCCCCTTTTCACGTATGAATAGTATTCTAACTTCTTAACATCATAAATTATTCTTACCTATTTTGAGAAACTTTGCTTGAATGGAATTAAATAGCATTTATTCTTTGTGTATATCCTCTTTTTAACTCACTACCTTTGTGAGAGATTCATTCATGCAGTCTCCTGTAGATAGTTTATTCATTTTCATTGCTCTATAATATTCTTATATGTAAATATGTGATAATTTATTAATCTATTCTGTTTTGAAGGATTTTTGGTTGTTTCCAGTTTACACTTTTACAAACAATACAGTGAACATAGGGGTATATGTATCTTTTTGAATGAAAGTTTTGTCTGGATAATATGCCTAGGAGTGGGATTGCTACACCATATGGTAGTTCTATATTTAGCTTTCTGAGTAACCTCTGTACTGTTTTCCATAGTGGTTGTACCAATTTACATTCCCACCAACAGTGCAGTAGAGTTCCCTTTTCTTCAGACCCTCTCCAGCATTTGTTATTTGTAGTCTTATTAATGATAAGCCATTCTGACTGGTGTTACTGTGATGGAACATGATGAAAGATAATATGAGAAAAAGAATGTATATATATGTATGACTGGGTTACTGCTGTATAGCAGAAATTGACAGAACAGTGTAAATCAACTATAAATAATCAAAATCACTTTTTTTATAAAGGTAAAAAACCCAAAAAATACAGTTAACATTCTCTCTCTCTTTTTTTTTTTTTGCTGTTTTAGAGTTGCACCTGCAGCATATGGAAGTTCCCAGGCTAGGGGTTGAATCAGAGCTTCAGCTGTTAGCCTACACAGCACAGCCACAGGAACACGGGATCCAAACCATGTCAGCAACCCATACCACAGCTCACAGCAACACTGGATCCTTAACCCACTGAATGAGGCCAGGGATCAAAGCTGCATCTTCATCGGAATCCTAGTTGGGTTTGTTAACCACTGAGCCACGAAGGGAACTCCTAACATTCTTGGACGCGATACATTTTTAATTTTGATTCAACTTCTGGATTATTTTTCTATTGCATTTTAGCTAATTAGACTTAAAGCTTTTCTTAGCCTTTCCAAGTTTGGATTTGATATCCTTCTGTATACCCTTATATTCCTTTCTCCTTCCTTTGTCATAAACATTTATGCTGTATTTCCCACTAAGTTCAGAGAGAGAGAGGGAGAGAGAGAGGGAGAGTGTGTGTGTGTATGGCAAAGGAAAAAACACGTCTTCTCCTTCCCTGTTTTCTTGAACCCACTGACTAGTTAAATAATAGTCAAGTGAATGAGCTTTTTCAGTACATTTACCCTTTCACAGCTAAAAAATAAACAAGTATAAATTTAATGGAAATTGGATAATATACTCTCTGCTTTTGTTTTATTTTCTTCAGTTAATTGTATAGAGTTACCTTAAAATAGATTATCAAGTTATGTTGAAATTTTTTAATTTATCAGGCATCTGGGTTGTCGCTTTTCTACTTTACATTCTGCTATACAGCTCTTGTGCAAACTATTTTTGGAAATTTTCTTTTTTATTTGTGGCATATTTAATAACCTTACTTGTGGCAAATGATGTTATTTTCCCTCTGAAGGTGATATTGAGTTTTTGACATAGTCAAAAGACATTTGAAGCCAAGACAGTAAATTTATGAATTATACGCTGTATCGAAAGTAAGCTAAGATTTCAAGGAACATAGACTCTCTGCTGCTACTATCCCCTTGTGGCTTTGAAAACTACTTCTTTTTGTAGAATTAAGTTTCTAAATTCAGGTAGAGTTAAACCATGGAGATAAATCAGTTTATAGTCTATTTGTTTTTGAGTTTGTGTCTTAAGAGCTGATTACTTTTGAAAGTTCCTTATCTTGGACGTAATTTAGAATTAAGTGTTATTTCCTTAATTCGTAAGAATGTTTTCCTTTTCATTTTTAGCCCTTTTCATCTTGAATTTGTCTTCTCAGAAATTAAAATTTTTATCTTTAGCTACCATGCCATTACTAACACTCCCCCCAATTAAACAGTAAAGATAATGTACCTTCTACCATCTTATTTCTCTGACTTCCTCTTTGGCTTTAGTTATCTTTTTTTACTTATCTCAGGCATTCTGTATAATGTTTATTGAGCTTGTTTGCTCTTTGTCTTTCATCTCCATTAAATTATGACTTTAAAAAACAGGTGTTTTTTAGGAGTTTAACAAAAATGTTGAATTATATAAAGACTTTGTCTCCTGTTTTAGTCTTTTCTAAAATGCTGTTTGCCACAATGGTCATTTTTTATATTAGTCGTCTTTCTTATTATTTTAAAACTCTCTACTTTATTTAAAAAGCACTGTATTATAAGTATAGATAACCTCTCCCTTCAGCCAAATCCTCTGTCAGCTGCATTTATTAGGTGAGTCATTGTGACATATCCTGAGGTTAATACAAAGGCAATAATGTCCTTGTCAAGTTGCTAAACATTCTAGCTTCCTTTCTCAATCCAAAAAAAAAAAAAAGGCTTAGGTTATGATATTAACATGCTTGAAGAATGTGGTGCTGGTAACTTTGAATTCTGACAAGTAAGATTGGAAAGGTATTTGTCGTACCATTTGGACAGTATTTTTTTATACTAAGTCTTTGTATCATGCTCATGAACAAAAGTTGGAAGAAAATGTTCTAAGTTAGTTTGAAAGACAGGACACTTGACAGGTGAACAAAGATGGGGGAAAACATTTCAGACAGACAACATATGCAAAGCTCAGGTTTGCAAGTAACATAATGTTGTTTCTTATAAGTAGCATATAATTATGATGGAGTTGTATAAAATGAGGTAGGAGAATAGGCAGGGGCTATGTCAGGGAAGTTGTATATGCAATCCTAAAATATTTATGATTCATCCTATAAGCAGTAGAGATCCATTGAAGAGTTTTAAACAAAATTAGTGTAGTTGTCTGTTCTTTTAAATGGTGAAAGTTGATTAGGACAGTGATTTCAATATCCATTATAAGAGCCTTGATAATCAGAGATACTACAGTAAACTTCACATTTTCTGTACTGCTGAAAATAATGTTTAGTAGAGGTGAATCTTTAAGGTAACAGATTAAGTGTTTAAAACCATACAACTTTTTTTTCAACTTATGAACTATATCAAGCCTCCAGAAAATTTATGGAGTAATGTAATGTATAGTCAAGTACCTTCCATCTAAAGAAATAAAATGTGACAGATGAAATTCTTATCTGTCTCTTACTGGTCCCATTCCCTTTCCTCCATCCTAGAGGTATATAGTTTTCATTTGCTGTCAGTTCTTCTATGAAATCTTCATTGTCTACTTTCTGTAAGTTATTTCAATGTAGGAGTCAGATATGCTTTATGTACTGTACTGTACTGGATGTCTTTCATAAAAGTTGCACATTGAGTTTTCTGTGTTTTAAATGCTCAGCAAACCTTCTGTTTAAATTATTAGGTTTCTTCTTAAAGCATATTATCCCATTTTTTTCATTTGTATATAAATCTAGTTGTTTTACCTATTAGGTTTTCTTAAAATGAAACATTATCAGTGCTGTAAAATATGGGTATTCTAGCATTATATCTTTATTAGAGTAACTTAGACACTTAGTAGAAGTTGAAGGGAAATAATATGGATACAGCCTGGTCAGAATGCATGTCCTGAACTTAGATAGGAATAAAATTTAGTTCAGATACCTGAATTGTGTGTGTATTTCTGGTTTCTGATAGTGCTTAGCATTTCTTTATTGACTCATTACATTTTACTAAGAAGTTCCATAAACACACTAACTCTGTTCCTGGGATATATGTGCTTTATTAAATATTTGAAAAACAATAGTCAAGCAGTTCCCATTGTGGCACAGCAGAAATGAATCTGACTAGGAACCATGAGGTTGCGGGTTCGATCCCTGGCCTTGCTCAGTGGATTAAGGAGCTGGCGTTGCCATGAGCTGTGGTGTAGGTCGCAGACGCAGCTCGGATCCTGTGTTGCTGTGGCTGTGGGGTAGGCTGGCAGCTGTAGCTCTGATTTGATCCCTAACGTGGGAACCTCCATATGCCACGGGTGCGGCCCTAAAAAGCAAAATAAATAGATAAATAAATAAAATGTAAAAAATTAAAATTAAAAATCATTGCAATTCTCATTTAAAAAATGAAAAAGAAAAAAGAAAAACAGTCAAATCTTCAACATATGCAGTTTTGATAATATTCTAGGTATTATAGAAAAGGGGTTAGTGATTCACAGATTATGTGATTATGTTATTTGTCCAAGATCATGTGGCTGGTATGGTGGCAAATTTGAAACTCCAGTGTGGATCTTAATTCCTTATCCATTATCATCTTATGTTTTATGAGAGGGCAAAACAGACTCACATTACATATAAAAATCAGGAAATGCTAATAGCTCTTAATGAGAAGATGAGACCAACTTTTCCAGCAATAACTAAGAAGCATTTAAATACAGTGAAACGATTATTCTAGTATCAGATCAATCGGTTGTGTTTAAGTCTTGAACAGGGTAACAGTTTGTTTTCTACATGTGCTGATTCCTCATTAATTCCATATGACTACTTTTCCACTTGTTGCTTAAATGTAAATTAGAGAAAGAGGTGGATAATTAAGGTATCCTTTGAGTTGTTTTCTTTTAGCGTCTATTCAGACACTTTGTCCCAGGTCCTTAATGCTAAGTTTCAGACTAGCCTTGGCACTCCTGGCATTTTGGGCTGGACAGTTCTTTATTGTGCGGAGTTGTCCTGTGCGTTGTAGACTGTTTAGTGTCATCCTTAATACCAGTAGATACCGGTAGGTTCATTTTTATGCTCATGTTTGGGGATTGGAAGATTTCAGGGCCTTGTAAAAGAAACATTTTTATTAATAGAGGAGCCAAAATCCTTAATTCATATTAAAAAATACATTTGATGTATGCTTACAGAAGAAAGTGAATAGTTCTCTTAAGAAAGAGGCAGTGGTTACATTGAAGCTAAAGTGCCTTAGAATTTAAGAAATAGAAAAACCAGCTATACTGCGAAAAAATCATTAAAAAAAGATAGAACAAGAACTGAACTAAGCAAGACACAAATATGGATTCTTCTTAGAACGAGGTAGGATATAATAAAATGGCTATGAATTTCAGAAAGATATTGCTGGAGGAAAGATAATAACGTTTTTAACTTACAGATTGGGCTCTGTTTTTTAAAATTGTTTTGAGAATGTCTTTGGTCTCAGCGTGAAAATTTTCTTTCAAACACTTATTCAACAAATATTTGAATGCCTTACATGGGCCAGATACTAGGGCTGTTATAGCAAGCAAGATGACGTGGCCTCATCCGTCTTGGAGTTTATAAAATTTTGTGGCGTTTATCAAATAAAAATATCAAATAAAGATTTGTTTGTCACTCTTCTTCCCCAGGTTTGAGTGAAGGACAGAATTCTTATCTCTTCTTACTCACTGATGTTTCCCCAGCTTCTAGAATACCTGTAGGCATGCAGATATTTGCTTGATGAATAATTGCTTAGTTGGGAAGAGACATCAAAATTATATGTAATTAGAATTGTGATAGGTTCTCCAGAGGGAGTATTAAATAAAATAATGTATGTAACAATTGGTCTAATCTAGTCTAAAGCTAGATTAGAGTAGATGAAACTTTGAATTTGAGGCAGTGATTTTCCCCCGCCCAGCTTTATCGAGGTTTAATTGACAAATAAAATTGAATATATTTAAAGTATAAAGTGTGATGATTTGACATGTGTACTATGTGCAGTGATTACTGCAGTCAGCTAATTAACACAGTCTGTCACCTCACATGGCTAACTTTTTTGTTCTTGGTTTTTAGTGTGTGATGAGAAAGCTTAAAATCTACTTTCTTAGCAAATTTCAAGTACACAAAACAACGTTACTAACTGTAGTCACCGTGCTGTACCTTAGATCCTCAGAGCTTATTCGTCTAATATGGAAAGCTTATACTCTCTTACTAGTCTCACTTCATCTCCCCTAATATTCCATTCTCTTGTAACCACCCACTCTACCTTCTGTTTCTGTGTGTTTGTCTTTTTTCTCCCCAGATTCCATATATAAGTGAGATCATACAGTACTTATTTTTGTCTGGCTAATTTCACTTAGTAAAATGTCCTCTAGATTCATCCATTTTGTTTCAAATGGCTGTATTTCCTTTTTTCTCATGGCTGAATAATCTCCTGTCATCTGTATGTACCACATCTTTATCCATTTTTCCACGATGGATACTTAGGTTGTTTCCATGTCTTGGCTTTCATGAATAATGCTGCAATGAACATATGGGTGCAGATACCTCTTTGAAATAGTGATTTTGTTTCCTTTGGATATATATCCAGAAGTGGAATTACTGGGTCATATGGTAGTTCAGTTTTTAGTTTTTTGAGGACCGTCCTTACTGTTTTCTATAGTGGATGCACCAATTTACATTCCCACCAATAGTGCACAAGGGTTCCCTTTTTCCCACACCCTCACTAGTACTTATCTCTTGCCTTTTTGATGACATCCATCTTAATATGTGTGAAGTGATTTACATTTCCCATATGATTAGTGATGTTGAACACCTTTTCATTAATGTTAGCCATTTTTATATCTTCTTTGGAAAAATAACTGTTCGGTTCCTCTGTCCTGTTTTTTTTTGGCCTCCCCTAGGCATATGAGTTCCCGGGCCAGGGATCAGATCCGAGCTGCAGTTGCCACCTGTGCTGTAGCAGTGGCAACGCCAGATCTTTTAACACTGTGCTGGGCAGGGGATTGAACCTGTGTCCTTGGCGCTACAGAGATGCCACCAACCCCATTGCACCACAACAGGAACTTCTCCTCTGTCCATCTTTAATCAGATTGTTTTTTGCTGTTGAATTGTATGAGTTCTTTATATATTTTGGATATTAACCTTTTCTCAGAGACATGGTTTGCAAATATTTTCCAAAGGTTGCCTTTTCAGTTTGTTGGTTTCCATTGCTGTGCAATTTGGTATAGTCCCATGTGTTTATTTTTACATCTGTTGCTTATGCTTTTGGTATTATATCCAAAAAAATTATGGATAAAAAAATTATGGAAACTCCAATGTTAAGGAGTTTTTTTTTTCCCTTAATGTTTTCTTCTAGTTGTTTTAGGGTTTCAGTGATTTTTGAAAAGAAGATTTTAAGAATGAGTAGGAGTTATCTAAACATGTTTATAAATGGGGGCAAGAATGGAGTTTAGAATGTTGAAGAAACAACTTTGTGTGTATGCCTGAGTTGGGATACAGTATAGCTTTGTTTAGGGTTTGATGAGCATGTTTCAGATAGTATGGTACCAGGTATCATACTAACTTTGCTTTTATTATGTACTGAAATACTGAACACTTGTGGTAAAAATAATAATGTCATTACAATACTAGCAGCTAAAATAGAAAAACTTTGAAGTGGTAGTTTTAAAATATTTTGATTTTGATATTTGATGAAAACTCGTTTTAATTAATTAGAAAATGAGACTCTATCTTCCATCTGTGTACTGATGATCTGTAAGCCTGTTTCTACCTCCAGATGTTTTTAATTTATGCCCACATATCCAAATTAACATATCTAAAAGTGAACTTTTTATATCTACCAATCATATAAAGTAAAACAAACAAACAAAAAAGAAACACTGTGGATTTTCTGTCCTAGTGAATTTTGTTTTGTTTTGATTTTTTTGGCCATGCCCACTACATGTAGAAGTTCCTATGCCAGGGGTCAAACCTGCACCACAGCAGTAACCAGAGCCACAGCGGTGACAACACCAGATCTTTAACCTACTGAGCCATCAGGAAACTCCCTCAGTGAATGTTTTTTCACTCAGTTTTTCAAGCCAGAAATCTTTACTCCTCTCACTCCCATTCTAAAGTAATGAAACTATGTCACTATGTATTTTTTCCACATAATCGTATTATATGGCTCAAATCCATTTTCTTTTTCTTAGGTAAACTTCTGCCTGAATTTATGTTCTTGTTTTCTCTCTGCTGTATTTGTGTAGGTTTTCTAACCAAATAAAGCAATAGCAATATCGTTTATTGCTCTCACTCCATTTTAGTCTATGTGCCAGATGTTGATTGATCTTTTCTGAATGCAAAGCTAGTTCTGACTCTTAACTACTTAAATGCTGATCATTGCTCATTCTGGCTTTCAGGATAAAAATTAAGTACTTGGCAAAATGTGCAAGGTCCTTCAGGATTCTTGTCAGGGCATCTCTCCAACCTTTTGTATTGCCCTGCTTTCACATCACATTCTTTAATTTTGCCATACTTTTTCAACTTCTAGACAAGCTATTTAAATTAACTAAAACTTAATAAAATTTAAAAATGAATTCTTTACCTCCTGTGTTGGACAGCACAAGTACAGAACATTTCTAACATTACACAAATTTCTGTTACATAGTGTTGTACCTGAGCATATTAAGCTTTGTTTTCCTTCTCTTTATGCATGCTGCTCTCCTTTGCTAAATGTGTAATATGGCCTTCCTTGGTTTGCCTAGCCAACTCTCATTCTTTCATTAAGACTTAGTTTGGGTGTCCTCCTTTCTGGAAAACCTTCCCTGACATCACTTTTTCTTTTCTCTTCCAACTCCAAAGTCTGACTTCTTGCCTTTTGCCTTAATGTTTATTACATTTAAATTTAAGGAGTTAGTGTTTGAAATCAGGATTCTAGAAGTTACAAAGTACTGAAACTTTGTATATGGTTTTATGTGTGTGTGGTGCCAGGACTTACCGCCATGGAAGTAAAGACTCACTTTAAATGTATTGTCCAAGTACTGACTGAATAAGCACTCTATTAAATAACTGTGACCTTAGGGAAAGACAGTCAGTTTGTATGTTATGTAGGTCAGAGTTCTCAGATTTGTTACTTGAATGATTATTGCATACATTTAATTAGATTTTAAAACATAGAATTGAATCTAGCAACTCAAGAATTTATTTGAAGGTAAATTTACAAGTAGAAAAGTATTGTATCAAGTGTACTTCCATTATAAAAGTATAGTATTAAATTTCTGCGTGTCAAATCAACTTTAATAATTAGCATTATGATAAACAGAGGGGGGAATACAGAAACATTGGTATGGGTACTTACCCTCACTCAAGTTTTTATGTTGTTATCAGCAAATTTTACCTCTGCTCTACTTTAGTTACCCACTTCTCCTCATGTCTGTGTTTCACTTCCATAATCATTAGTTCAGATATACTTCTGTTTGACCAGGATGCGGAGAGATTAGTTTAAGTTCAGACCTTCAGAAATGGTGTTAGTCAGTCAAAGAGAACATAAGAAAGGAGAATGTGACTTTTTGTAGGGGAGGATAGAGACTTCAGATTTTTTGCCCAGGGCCTCTTGTTCTAGGAAAGGCACAAAAGACACATTCTTTTTCTTGCCTATTTGTAGGCAAGATTTAGTGACTGTGATTTCCTAACCAAATATCTCAATGAATGTTCGAAAGAGAGAGAAGTTGTTTTGGTTTCTGTTTGTTTTGGGTTTTGTTAATCTATCCAGAAGTATGAGGCTGTCATGGGATAGGTTAAGATGCCAAATATTAGAGTACCACTTTATGGCTTATGCAAACAATAGATTTTTCAAGATAGTTCTGATTTCAAATACTCAAATTGAAAAGGTACTTAAAGTTCGGGAGACCAGAACCCCAGTTTCCTAAATTCAGTTGAATTTAGCTACACTTGGGGTCAGAAAGGCTTCATTGATATAGTTTATCTATTTATCTCATCCATCCATCCATCCATCCATCCATCCATCCATCCATCCTTTTTTGGCTGCACCCATGGCATATGGAAGTTTCCAGGCCGGGGACTGAATCTGAGACCCATCTGAGATCTACACCACAACTACAGCAATGCCCCGATCCTTAATCTACTGCACCAGGCTGGGGATAAAACTCGCAGTGCCACAGAGACAATGCCAGATCCTTAACCAACTGCCCACAGCCACAGCAAGAACTCCTAGTTTAGATATTTAAATTGCGTGGCCAAATACTTAAAATAGGCATTTAAAGACAAATAGGTATTAATGAAGAATGGTTTAATTAGGGATGCTTTCTTAGAAGACCTGGGTTTGAGTAGACAAAAGAAGGAATGGAGAACAAGAAGTGGAGGCCTGAAGAGACAAAGGAATGGACAGAGTGGGGAATGGAGATGAGACAGGGTAAGAACACCTGACTAGAGTAGAGGATTGACCGTTGAGGTAGAAGTTGATTTTACATATTAGGGAAGGAATTAGGATCATATGAACTCTCCTGTAAAATCTCGTATTCATGTGATCATGTATCCTTATTTTTATCTTCTCATTCTTTTAGTGTCAAACGCTTTTTTTGAAATAGTTTTTCTATGTGTACTTGTATCCTACTTTTGCTTTCAAATCATTGTTCTACTTCTGTACAAAAGGGTCTTTATTCCTGAATATCATGGGATTTTTAGTGTGCCACGAGCATTCAGAAAGCTGTTACCTTTCCACATTCATTGATGACTGTGACATCTAATTTTCATCTTCCATCTTATACACCCGGACATTGTTCATGCTGACTTTATTTTTTCGTAAGGATAACCCATCAAACTGTGTAATCTCACAGTTCATCTAGTTCTCAATAATAACTTTCACCTTTCTCTGCGTCAGAAATAATCTGTTATGTAAAAATTTTGATCAGGTTTCTTAAGGTATAATTTACAGAGAATATTATGAGTTCTGACACACGAACAGTTGAATAGCCACCTCCTCAATATCAAGATATACAGTACAGTTGTTTCATCCCCCAAAGTTCCTTTATGCTCTTTGGTAGTCAGGCACTAGCAACAACTGATCTCCTTTTAACCCTGTAGTTTTGCTTTTTCCAAGTGTTGTATAAATGGAATCATGTAGTGTGTACTTTTGAGCCTGGTTTCTTTCACTTAATGATATGCATTTGAGATATGTCTGTGTTGTTGCATGTATCAGTAGTTTATTCCATTTGCTGCATAGCATTCTCTTGTATCATGGTTTGTTTATCCATTCCACAATTTAAGGACATTGGATAATTGTGAATGAAACTCTGTGAACACCTTTGTACAGAGTTGTATATAAATGCAGTTTTCATTTCTGTTGGACAAATATCTAGGAGTGGAATTGTTGGATCATGTGGGTAGTGTGTGTTTAGCTTATCAGAAATTGTCAAACTGTTTTCTAGAGTTGTTCCACTTTACATTCCTTCCTGTAATTTATAAGAAATTCATTTGCTGTGCATCCTTACCAGCATTTGGTATTAACAGTTTTTTTTTTAGCCATTCTAATAGGTGTGCAGTGATGTTTTCTTGGGATTTTAATTTGGATATCAATGATAAATGATGAAAATGTAAAGTTTCATGTGCTATACAGTAAATCCTTGTTGTTTATCTTTTTTATATAGTACTGTGTGTCAGATAATCCCATAGTTCTAATTTATTCCTTCTCCTTTCCCCTTTGATAACCATAAGTTGTTTTCCATGTCTGTCAGTCTGTTTCTATTTTGTAAATAAATTCATTTGTATTATCTTTTAGATTCTACATATAAGTGGTACCATATGATACTTGTATTCCTCTGACTTACTTCACTTAGTATGATAATTTCTAGGCCTATCCATGTGCTGCAGATGTCTGAGTAATATTCCATTGTGTATGTATGCACATACATACTTCTGTATCGTTCATCTGTCAACGGACATTTTGGTTGACTTAGCTATTGTAAATAGTGCTGCTATGAACATTGGGGTGCATATTATCTTTGCAAAGTAAAGTTTTCATCTTTTCTGGATATTCACCCAGGAATGGGATTACTGGATCATATGGTAGCTCTATTTTTAGTATTTTGAGGAACCTGTTTTCCCACCAACAGTATGTGAAAGTTACCTTTTCTCCACACCCTCTTCAGCATTTATTATTTGTGGACATTTTAATGATGGCCATTCTCACTGGTGTGAGTTGATACCTCATTGTAGTTTTGATTTTCATTTCTTTAATAATTAGTGATGTTGAGGAGTTCCCATCCTGGCTCAGTGGAAACGAATCCGACTAGGAACCATGAGGTTGAGGGTTTGATCCCTGGCCTTGCTCAGTGGGTTAAGGTTCCGGTGTTGCTTGAGCCATGGTGTAGGTCGCAGGCACAGCTTGGATCCCACGTTGCTGTTGCTGTGGCGTAGGCCGGCGGCTGTAGCTCCGAGTAGAGCCCTAGCCTGGGAACCTCCACATGCCACGGGACAAAAGGAAAAAAATAAATAAATAAATAATTAGTGATGTTGAGCATTTTTTCTTTTTTTTTCTTTTTTTTATTGGCCATATGTACATCTTCGGAGAAGTGTCTGTTTAGATCTTCTGCCCATTTTTTGATTGGGTTGTTTGTTTTTTGATACTGAGCTTCATTAGTTATTTGTATGTTTTGGAGATTAATTCCTTGTTGGTCGCTTTGTTTACACATATTTTCTTCCATTTGGGGGATTTTCTTTTCACTTTGTTTATGGTTTCCTTTGCTGTGCAAAAGCTTTTAAGTTTAATTAAGTCCCCTCAAATGGGAAAATTTATTTTATATTTCCTTTCATGGTAACCATTTTGGAGGAATCATTTCTTTGTGTAGATCCAGATATCTGGGTGGTAACATAATCTTCTGCCTGAAGAATTTCCTTTAACATTTCTTGTAAAGCAGATCTTCTGATAATTAATCTTTCAGTTTTTGCCTATCTGGTGTCTTAATTTCACCTTCATATTTTTTTTTCGAATATTATAGCATTGACAAACTAAAAAAAAAAAAAAAAATCCCCAAAAAAGGGTATGAGTGGATAAATGAAAAATACATTTTTAGTTTTTGCCTGCCCAACCTGTGCCTCCTCCACAGCAAATTCTCTTAACTTGAAAAGGGACTGTATATTACCCTGGAGCAGTGATTAATTACATATAATTTTCAAAGCAAGCTGAATAGCTGAACACCTTTGAGAAAGGGATTTCATAAATACACTTTTAACATCTTCATACTAAATTGTAAAATCTTCTCCTGTATTTAAAGAACTTTTCCCACAGTTTGTAAATTATTTGTTGACCCCTCTTTATAGATATGTTATTACATTTCTTACTACTGTCTTGCCTTTCTGAGAAGCTCTATAGACACAAACTCCTATTTTATAACCTTGACTTTTAGAAGATATTTTTGTTAAATATAGAATTTTGGGTTTATAGTTTCTTGCAGCACTTTAAAGGTTCCACTCCATTATCTCTTGAATTGCATAGTTTTGGATGTGAAGTGTGCTGTAATTGTCACCTTGTTTCTTAATGTATATAAGTAATTTAGGTATTACCTGCTCTGTTCAACATTAACTGGAGGACTTAGCCAAAGTGATAAAATTAAGAGGGGAGGGGAGGCATAATGATTGGAAAGAGAAATTACAGTTGTGGTTTTCCACAGATGTTTGTGTATAAAAATGTAAGAGAATCTATAGATATATTGTTAAAACTAAAACTGTTAGAAGAGTTAGAGGAGTACCTGCCACTGCTCACTGGTAATGAACCTGACTAGTATACATGAGGATGCGGGTTTGATCCTTGGCCTTGTTCAGTGGGTTAAGGATCCAGTGTCGCCATGAGCTGTAGTGAAGGTTGCAAACATGGCTCATATCTAGCATTGCTGTGGCTGTGCTGTAGGCCAGCAGCTACAGCTCTGATTTGACCCTTAGCCTGGGAACTTCCATATGTCACAGGTGCAGCCCTAAAAAAACAAAAAAATGTTAGAAGAGTTAGAAAGTTCACTTGGATATAAATTGGCCAAATCCATGTACACCAAAAAGGAGCACTTTTTTTTTTTAACATTTTTAGTTGGCTATAAAAACTGTAAGATAAGCAAGAATAACTCTAATAAATGATCTTAGACTTTTGCTAATAAAATCAGTAAGTAGCATTAAGAACATTTTTTAAAATCGTAAATAGTTATCCTTAACACATTGTTATATTCACTTAGGAGTAGACAAAGAGATCAATGGAGAACCTAAAAACAGATCCATAAAAAAAGGTCAATAAATTGGACTTAAAGTTACAAACTTTTGTGTTAAAACACATTATCAAGAAAGTAAAGACAACCCACAGACTTGTATAAAATATTTGTGGATAGCTCATATATCTGTAAGGGACCTATATTCATAAGTTTTATAGCCTAATGAAAAAACAACCCCAATTAAATATAGCAAAGGATTTGAATAGACATTTCACTGAAGAACATATGTGTATAACCAGTAAGCACATAAAAAGATATTCAGCATTGGAGTTCCCTTCGTGGCTCAGTGGTTAATGAATCCGTCTAAGAACCATGAGGTTGCGGGTTCAATCCCTGGCCTTGCTCAGTGAGTTAAGGATCCGGCGTTGCCGTGAGCTGTGGTGAAGATTGCAGACGCGGCTCGGATCCTGCGTTGCTGTGGCTGTGGCGAAGGCCGGCAGCTACTGCTCCTGTTATAGACCCCTAGCCTGGGAACCTCCATATGCCGCGGGTGCGGCTCTACATAAAGGCAAAAAGACAAAAAAAAAAAGATATTCAACATCAAGGATTACTAGGAAAATGAGATAGCACTTCTTACTAATATAGTTGTAATTGAAAAAACAAATGTTGGTTAGAGTATAGAGAAATTGCTGGTGGGAATATAAACTGGTCCAGCTACTTTGGAAAACAGTTTGACACTTTCTTACAGTGGTAAACGTAGAAATACCATATGACCCAGAAAATGTCATTTCTGTGTTCCTACTCAATATAAATGAAAATATATATCCACAGATGTTCATAGCAGCATTGTTAACATTAATCCAAAAAGTGGAAACAACCCAAAGTTCTATCAGCTGTCAAATGGATATACAAATGTAGTAAAGTACTAATATGTGCTATAACATAGATGAACCTCACAGGCATTATACTTAGTGAAAGAAGTCAGACACAAAAGAGCACATACTACATGATTTTATTTATTTGAAATATCCAGAAAAGGCAGGGGCTGGGGACAGGGATGAGGAGACTGTAAATAGTGCAAGGTTTCTTTTGGAGGTGATGGCAAGTTCTCAAATTAGGTTGTGGTGATGATTTTACATCTCTATTTATATATGTTAAAACTATTGAATGCTTACAGTGAGTAAATTTTATGGTAGGAAATTATGCCTCAGTAAAGTATCAATTTAAAAAATCCAGACTACATATTGGAATTTCATGAGACATAAGTGTAGCCTTACTAATCAATTGAGATGAATTGGTGCTTGGAATGAAGTTAGATTCATAAAAATGAATTCTGATGAATTAAAGAACTACATATATAAAGCAATATTTCAAAGTTTTATACATACACATAGAATAATTATGTATGCTCTTGGATTGGAAGACTCAGTATTATCAAAATGACTGTACTACACAAGGCAATCTACAGATTCGATGCAATCCCTGTCAAATTACCAAAGACATTTTTCACTGACCTAGAACAAAACAGTTAAAAGTTTGTATCGAAGCACAAAGAACCAGAATAGCCAGAGCTATCCTGAGAAAGAAGAATGGAGCTGGAGGAATCAGTCTCCCTGACTTCAGACTATACTACAAAGCTGCCATCATCAAAACTGTATGGTATTGGCACAAAAACAGAAATATAGATCAGTGGAACAGGGTAGAGAGCCCAGAATTAAACCCACCTACAATCAACTAAGCTATGACAAAGGAGGCAAGAATATACAATGGAGAAAAGACAATCCCTTCAGTAAGTGGTGCTAGGAAAACTGGACAGCTAAATGTAAAAGAATAAAATTAGAACACTTCCTAACACCATACACAAAAATAAAATAGATTAAACACCTAAATATAAGACTGGATACTATAAAACTTGCAGAGGAAAACATAGGCTAAACACCCTCTGAGATGAAACCACAGCAGTATCTTCTCAGATCCACCATCTAGAGTAATGGCAATAAAACCAAAATAAACAAATAGGACCTAATTAAACTTAAAAGTGTCTGCACAGCAAAGGAAACCCTAAACAAAACGAAAAGACAGCCCACAGAATGGGAGAAAATATTTGCAAATAAAGCGACTGACAAGGGATTAATCTGCAAAATTGATAAACAGCTACTGCAGCTTAATACCCAAAACAAAACAAAACAAAAAAAAAAACAACCACATCAGAAAACGGGCAGAAGATCCAAACAAACAGTTCCCCAGAGAAGACATACAGATGGTCAAAAACACATAAAAAGATGTTCAGCATCACTAATTATTAGAGAAATACAAATCAAAACTGTGAGGTACCACCTTACACCAACCAGAATGGCCATCATCAAAAATCTACAAACAGTAAAAGCTGGAGAGGGTGTGGAGAAAAGGGAACCCTATTACACTGTTGGTAGGACTGTAAATTGGTGCAACCACTGTGGAAAACAGTATGGAGATTCCTGCGAATACTAAAACTAGAATTACCATTTGATCCAGCAGTCCCACTCCTGGGCATCTATCCAGAGAAAACCATGACTCGAAAAGATACATATTCCAGTGTTCATTGCAGCACTGTTTACAATAGCCAAGACATGGAAGCAACCTAAATCGCCTTGGACAGAGGAGTGGATAAAGAAGATGTGGTACGTATACACAATGGATTACTCACCATTAAAAGGAAAGAAATGATGGAATTTGCAGCAACTTAGATGGAACTGAAGATTGTCATGCTAAGTGAAGTTAGACAGTGAGACAGCAACGTCGTATACAATCGCCTGCATGTGGAATCTAGAAAAGGACACAGTGAACTTCTTTGCAGAATAGATACTGACTCCCAGACTTTAAAAAACGTATGGTTTCAATGGAGACAGGTTGGGGGTAGGGGAATGGACTGGGGGTTTGGGATGGAAATGCTATAAAATTGGGTTGTGATGATCATTGTACAACTATTAATGTAATAAAATTCGTTGAGTTAAAAAGATATTTAAGGAGATCCAAAAAAGGTAAAGGTAGTAGTGAAAGGCTTTTCTGTTTCTGTCCTAAAAACCTTTTTTAAAAGTCTCAAAATTATCTTCAGGTAACTTAGCTTCCTGAATGAACAAAGTATGACACTCTAAAGAAAAAAGCAAAATCCAGCATTCACAATATAAAATTCATAATGTCTGGCATCCAAATAAAATTATTTGACATGGAAAAAAGCAGAAAAATTTAGCTCATAATCAGGAAAAATGTCAATCAGTAGAATTAGAACAGAAATAATAGATAACAGAATTAGAAGGTAAGGATGTGAAAGCTGTTAAAATTCACGGCTGAGATCCCACATTGCTGTGGCTGTGGTATAGGCCAGCAGCTGTAGCTCTGATTAGTCTGCTAGCCTGAGACCTTCCTTATGCCATGGATGTGGCCTTAAAACAAAATAAACTCTTACCACTCAATGGTAAGAGGTCAAACAGCCCAATTAAAAATTGTGCAAAAGATTATATAGAGATATGAATGGCAGTAAGCATGTGAAAAGATAATCAGCATGACTAATTAGAGCAGTACAAATTAAAATGAGATATTTTGACATTAGAAAGATTTTAAACCATTAGAATAGTTGAAAAGAAAAAAACTAAACAAAAGAAAAGCACATAACTGACCATACCAAGTGATGTTGGGGATACGAAGACACACTAACTTTTTTACAGGGCTAGTGAGGAATGTACAACGATCTAATAACTTTTTTTTAGCATGAAAGTATAGTTAATTTACAGTGATGTGTTAGTTTCTAGTGTACAGTAAAGTAATTCAGTTATACTTAAATACTATTTTTCTTATTCTTTTCCATTATAGTTTATTACAAGATATTAAATATAGTTCCTTGTGCTATGCAGTAGAACCTTGTTCTTTATCTATTTAATACATAGTAGTTTATATCTTCTAATCGCAAATTCCTAATTTGTCCCCCCCTTCCACTTTCCCCTTTGGTAACCATAAGTTTGTTTACTATGTCTGTGAGTCTGTTTCTGTTTTGTAAATAAATTCATTTATTTTTTTAGATTCCATGTATATCATACGATTTGTCTTTGTCTAACTTACATCACTTAGTATGATAATATCTAGGTCCATCCATGTTGCTGCAAATGGCATCATTTCATTCTTTTTTATGGCTGAGTAGTATTCCATTGGTATATAAACCACATCTTCTTTTTTAAAAATTTTGGCCACCCTGCAGCATATAGAATTCCCAGGCCAGAAATCAGAGCCAAGCTGCAGTTGTGACCTAGACCACAGCTGCAGCAACACTGGATCCTTGACCACTGTGCCAGGCTGGGGATTGAACCTGCGTCCCATTGCTCTAGAGACACCCACCACTGATCCATTGTGCCACAGCAGGAACTGCAATACCACATCTTTTTTTTTTTTTTTTTTTTTTTTTTTTTTTTT
>PVHT021183710.1:5803765-5820064 GCA_004024745.2 Catagonus wagneri | reverse complement strand
GGTCTAATCGGAGCTGTGGCCACTGGCCTGCGCCGCAGCCACAGCAACGCAGGATCCGAGCCGCGTCTGCAACCTACACCACAGCTCACGGCAACGCCGGATCGTTAACCCACTGAGCAAGGGCAGGGATCGAACCCGCAACCTCATGGTTCCTAGTCGGATTCGTTAACCACTGCGCCACGACGGGAACTCCTGCATTTTTTTAATAATTAGAGATGTTGAACTTTTCATGTGTCTGTTGACCATCTGTATGGCTCATTTGGAGAAGTGTCTGTTTAGTACTTCTGCCCATTCTTTGACTGAGTTGTTTGTTTCTTTTTTATATTGAGTTGTATGAGCTGTTTGAATGTTTTGGAAATTAAGCCCTCGTAGGTCACATCATTTGCAAATATTTTCTCCCCATCCTGAGTTGTCTTTTTTATTTTGTTTATGGTTTCCTTTGCTGTGCAAAAGCTTGTAAGTTAGTTTAGGTCCCAGTCGTTTATTTTTGCTTTTATTTCTATTGTCTTGGGAGACTGGCCTAAGAAAATATTGCTACAGTTTATGTCAGAGAATGTTTTCCTGTGTTCTCTTTTAGGAGTTTTATGGTGTCTTGTTAAATCTTTAAGCAATTTGGGGTTTATTTTTGTATATGGTATGAGGGAGTGTTCTAACTTTGTTGATTTAAATGTAGCTGTCCAGCTTTCCCAACACCACTTGCTGAAGAGACTATCTTTCTCCACTGTATATTCTTGCCTTCTTCATTGAAGATTAATTGAGCACAGGTGTGTTGGTTTATTTCTGGGCTCTCTGTTTTGTTCCATTCCTTTATGTGTGTGTTTTTGTGACAGTACTATGCATACTGTTTTGATCACTGTAGCTTTGTAGTATTGTCTGAAGTCTAAGAGGGTCATGCTTCCAGCTTTATTCTTTGTCCCCGGGGTTGCTTTGGCAATTCTGGGTCTTTTATGGCTCCATATAAATTTTAGGATTATTTGTTCTAGTTCTCTGAGAAATATCATAGATAATTTGATAGGGATTGCGTTAAATCTGTAGATTGCTCTGGGTAGTATGGCCATTTTAACAATATTAATTCTTCCAATCCCGAGACCATAGGATATCTTTCCGTTTCTTTAAATCACCTTCATTTTCTTTCTTTCTCTTTTTTTTTTTCCCTTGCAAGGAGAATCATTTATTGACCTGGTAGAGGAGGTCCTTCTCTTGGTAGTGCTGGCCTGGGTATGGCAGAGGGACTTAGGAATTTGGAGAACACGTTTGATTCTTGGTGAGCTGATGAATCTTCCTGGATAATTAGGGAAGATCCTGAAGAGGCAGAGATAATGCCTTTCTGCCCTTCTGTGTGCTTGGGGTGGAAACTGGATCACAGGACTTGTCATGAGATGATGGGGGGAACCAATGAGAAGATAATGGAGCCCACATGAGGAGGGCTTCACTCAGCACTGGAGTCTTGGGCTGCTCCATTCCCTCAGATCTGGTAACAGTGATTGATTTCGGTCAGATCAAGTTTCATTTTCTTTTATCAGTGTTTTATAGTTCTCAGCATATGAGTCTTTCATCTCCTTGGTCAGGTTTATTCGTAAGTTTTTTTGGGGAGAGGGGAGGATTGCAATTTTAAAAGGGATTATTTTTTTTGCTTTCATTTTCTGATATTTCACTGTTAATGCAACGATTTCTCTTTGTTAATCTTTTATCTGACTCTTACTGAATTGATCAGTTCTGGTAGTTTTTATGTCTTTAGAGTTTTCTATATATAATATTATGTTATCAGCATATAATGACAATTTTACCTCTTCCTTTCCAATTTCGATATCTTTTGTTTTTTGTATGATTTCTGTGGCTAAGACTTCTGAATACTATATGGAATAAAAGTTATGAGAAGAGTGGGCATCCTTGTCTTGTTAGAGATTTTAGCGGCAACACTTTCAGCTTTTCACCATTGAGTATTATGTTGGCTGTGGGTTTATCCTAAACAACTTTTATTATGTTACCTTCTTTCTGTACTCACTTTAGTAAGAGTTTTTATCATGAATGGATGTTGAGTTTTATCAAATGCTTCTTCTGCATCTTTTGAGACAATCATGTAGTTTTTGTCTTTTTTTGTTTTTGATGTGTTGTATCACCTTGATTGATTTGCCTTTGTTGAACCATCCTTGTAACCCCAGGATGAATTCTACTTGATTGTGGTGCATGATTTTTTCTGCGTTGTTGGATTAAATTTGCTAATATTTTGTTGAGAATTTTTGCATAAAATGATACAATAACTTTTGAAAACATTTTGGTTTCTTAAGCAGCTAAACATAAACCTATCATTTCATTACTAATTATATGTAAAAGAAAAATGAAAACATTTACCGGTATCTGACTGAATAAATAATGATGGTATTCCATACAATAAAATGTACTAGAAAATAAAACAAGGTAATGATACAGGTGACAGTATGGCCAAAACTCAAAATCATCCTGTTGAGTGAAAAGGTGAGGCAAAAAAAAAAAAAAAAAAAAATGAATCTGTGTCTTTTTATTTTCATGAAATCCTAGAAAATGTAAACTATAGTGTTTTCCTAGGGTTCTGAGTAGAGGGAGAGATGGTTTAAAAACAAGTGAGCATGCTTTTGGAAGTGTTTGGGGTGTTTTTTCATTTTTATTGTGGTATTGATTTTATGGGCATATGAAGAGTCAGAACTCTTCAGGTTATATATTTTAAATGTGTATAGTTTCTTATCTGCAAACTAGGTATTGCAGAAGAAAAGATCAGTGAATTGAAAAATAGCCACAGAAACTACCCAAAATAAATAACAGAAAAATAACTAGGGAAAAAAGTAAACAGTGCCTTGGTGACTTGTGGAACAATATCACGTGATCTAACAATATGTAATTGGAATCCCAGAAAAGAAATCCCATGGAGAAAATATTGGGAGAAATAATGGCCAGGATTTTTACAAATTTGATAATAACTATAACCCCACACAGATTCAGGTAACTCAAGTTGTTCCAAGTAGAATATACACAAAGAAAGGCACATAATAATCGGATTGCTTAAAGTTAGTGATAAAGAGAAAAACCTGAAAAACAGCTAGAGAAAAAGTTATGTACAGAGGAACAAAGGTGAGAAAGACTGCAGACAGCAACTTTGCAGAACATTAGACACAGGAAGGGCCTTTTTAAAGTGCTAGGGTCAGGGTGTTCCCGTTGTGGCACAGCGGTTAAAGTGCTGGGGTCAAAAGCTATCAACTTAGAATTCTGCTTCTAACAATTTTTTTTTTTTTTAGGTGAAGACAGAATGATATTTTTCCCCCGGAAAAACAGCTGAAGGAATTCATTGCTAGACTTTTAGTACAGTATTGAAGGAAGTTCTTCAGGCATAAGGTCTAAGAAAAAAAAAGGGACAAATTATAAATACATGGGTGAAAGTAAGAGAGACATTCTCCTGTTTAAAATTTCGTTAATAACAGATGTCGATGTAAGATGTATACATGGCACAGAGAATGGGGGTGAAGTATGGATGTATATACTGTTGCTATCATTAAGTAGTACTATAATATTTGAAGGTAGACTGAAAAGTTAAAATGAGCATTATAAACCCTATAGTAGCAAGCACTAAAAAACTAAAAAGAGGTAAGCTAATACTGGCAATAAAATAGAATACTAAAAAAATCTTTATTCAACCCAAAAGAATATTTTGGGAGGTGAGTGTGAGGGGAAGTAACAGAGGGGACAGATAGAAAACAGATAATAAGATGGTAGATAAAAACCTAACCATATTGATAATTATATTAAATATTAATTGAACACTTCAATTAAAAAGCAGATTTACACTGGACAAAGATGGGAGATTCAACTGTATGTTTTCCACAGGAAACTCAGTATGTAAATATAAAGACATAGGTAAGTTATGTCTATGTCTTTATATTTAATTTTTTATATTTTATATTTTTTGTATTTTATATTTAAAAGTTAAAAGGTGGAAAAAGGTATACAGTTGACCTTTGAGCAACAATTGGGTTACAAGTACTATCCCTATGTACGTTGAAAATCTGTGTGTAACTTGTAATTGGCCCTCCATATCTATAGTTCCTCCATGTCTGTAGTTCCTCCATATCTGCAGTTCAACATCTGTGAATTTAAAGCATCTGTGATTTTAAAAGTACTGTTGATAGCACGGATAAATCTCAATAACAGGTTGCTGAGCAAAAGAAGCCAGACTCAAAAGAATATATACTCTGATTCCATTTATAGGCAACTATAGAAAAGATGAGTTTAATTTATAATGACAGAAAATAGATTAGTGTTTCTTTGAGTTTGGGATTGTTCCAGGCAGTTTACTTAGAAGAACACAAGGATACCATTTGAGTTGATAGAAATATTCATGTTTAGTTGAATGAAAGTGCATTTGTCAAAATTTATTGAACTTTGTTTTTTAAGTGGGTACATGATATTGTATGACAGTTATGTCTTTATAAAATTGACTTAATCAGCTGATTGTTCAATGGAGGGAATTTGCACCATGTAAAATACAGGAGAGAGCATGAATACAGCATGAAGTATTGTGAGAACAATTTGACTTTTTCGATAGGAGTCTTAGGAACGGTGTTAACAGCGACAGATAGTCACTAAAGGCAGAAGAGAAGAATTCCTAGATGGATGCTCTGCATTATAATAAGTAACGAAGTGGAGTATATAGAGCACTAGCAATAGGATGGAAGGAGGTCTAAGTCTGGGAAGGATGGGTAAAGATTTCAATTACTGTTAGACCTGTCTCCTCATTTCTGGATAACCTCAAAAAGAATAGAAATAGAGGGCATAATTTTTATGTCGATAGAGGAAAAATAAGCAATAAATAATAAACGAATTCCAAAGTTTGCAAGAAAGGAAAAAAATAGAAACTTTATACATATAGAACAGACATAAATAAGGAATTTTAATCCGAATATAAACTCTTTTAAATTCAGATTACTAAATTTTGTCAGTGTCTTAGTGTTTTATAAAAGGAAATTCCATGTTATATAATAATTTGTAAAGAAATAATTGAAAATGATGTATTATGGAAACAGTAAAAAGTTTTATAGCTTTGTATTATTAGGCCATACAGTCAAATACAAAAATCATTTCTAGAAATAAAAATATTCACTTTGTAACTGTATAGAGTTCTGTTTTCTAGGATGATATAACAATTATAAAATTATAAGCACTTAATGTAGCCTCAAAAACGTACAAAGCAAAATTTCAAAAAAGTAAAAAGAAATAGACAAAGCCACGGTTTCATGGAAGATTTTGCCTACTTTTCTCAACAATTGATTGAAAAAAGACATAGAAAAACAAAAATGTGTGAGGATGATTAAAGAGCACATTGCTGCACCCTGCAACTTTAGAGTATGTATTGTTTTCAAGCATATGTAGAGAATTTTTAAAATTAGTGTGTATTGAACATAAAGACAGTCTCAGAAAATTTCAGAGGGTTGAAATCATGTTGATCATTTGTAATTAAGAAATCTATAAAAAGAGTTGTCCGTATATATTTGGCAATATACGCTTCTAGAAACCATGAATCCAGAAAGAGTTCATAATGGAAATGAGGAAATATTTTACCTGAATAATGAGAAAATATGACATATCACAAGTTGTGGAAAGATCCTAAGTTTGGAGCACTTAGATGGAAATTGATAACCTTAAATGCATGTGTGAGAAAAGAAGTGCAGAAAGTTAATGAGCTAAACCATTTCAAGAAGGAAAAGTAAGAGCAAAATAAAATAGGGGTCAGGAAGAAATAAAAGCAGGAACAGAGGAATAGGAAATAATGGATAAGAAACATACAATAGAGAAGATCAAGGAATCAAAAAAAGAATTCTTTAAAAAAAATTGAGAAGCTTCTTATGAGCTTGACTGTGCAAAAAAGAGAAATCATAAATAAGCAGAGTATGGAGTGAAAAGCAAGAAGGATATGACTGCAGATGCTGTTGACATTAGATAAAAACATACAAGGAAATGCTTATGCAAATAAATTGTAAAATATAGTTGAAACGGACACGTTCCTAGAAAACTATAGCTAACATAAGAAATAGAATATAAGACAGTTAAATTTGATTGGTAATAAGCTCTTTGGAAAGACTTTATTCCAAGTTGGCATCCTTAGCATGCTCTTTTAAATGTTAGAGCAAGGCATCCTACGTATCCTAATATTTTCCCAGAGAGGATATTGCCATTCATTTTATGAGGGTAGCATAACATTGATATAAAAACTTGATCTAAGTACAAAGGAAACTTACAGACCAGTCTTATTGGTGAACATAGATGCAGTGATTTGACTGTTTGTTTTCTTGTCTTTTTAGAGCCGCACAAGTGGCATATGGAGGCTCCTAAGCGAGGGGTCCAGCCGCCGGCCTACGCCACAGCCACAGCAACGCGGGATCCGAGGCACATCCGTGACCTACACCACAGCTCAGGGCAATGCCAGATCCAAAACCCACTGAGTGAGGCCAGGGATGGAACCCATGTCCTCATGGATACTGATCAGGGTTGTCAACTGCTGAGCCACGATGGGAACTCTTTTTTTTTTTTTTTAATTTTTTAGATCCAGAGATTTGAAAAGAATAATCAAGATAAGAAACCCAGCAAACATATCTCATAATAATTTTGAGTTTTCCCAGGAATGAAAGAAGTTTGGTTTAATATTCAGTATAATTCATGATATTAAGAGTTTTAAGAAAGAAAAATGATAGTTATTTAAATAAATTCAAGATAAATCTGGAATTCACACACTAAAAAAAAATGAAATTTTGCCATTTGTGACATGAATGAACCTGGAAGATATCATACTTTGTGAAATTAAGTCAAAGAGATCAAGACAGATACTGTATGTTTTCACTTATAAATTAAATTTAAAAAATAAAACGAACAAATAAAATGGAACAGAAACAGACTCACAGATACAGAGAACAAACCTAGTAGTTAACAGAGAAGAGGAGTGGGAGGAGGGGCAAAATGTGAGAAGGGGATTGAGAGGTACAGACTACCAGGTATGAAATAGATAAGTACCAGGATGTAATCTACATACAGCACAGAGAATATAGTTAGTATTTTATAATAGCTTTATAGAGAGTATAGTCTATTAAAATGTTGAATTATTTAGTCAAATATAAATAAATGGATCGATCGATTTGGTAAAATTCTCTGTCTTTTCATAGCAGGAAAATCCCCCTAGCAAGCAATACATGGAAGGAACTTCCTTACTGTGAAAAGTAGTATTTATGAATGCAGCAAACATATTTAATGATAAACCTTGAAATACTTTCCCATTTGAATTTGCTATAAATTAAATAAAGATGCCCACTAGCATCGCTAATTTTCAGTGTCATGATGGAGTTCCTAGCTAAGGCAATAAGGCAAGAATAGGAAAAAAGAAAGCAATTAGGACTGGAAAGGAAAAAATCTACCGTTGTCTAAAGGTGATATATTTGTGTATGTGGAGCACTGAGGTAAATTACTATAATTATAGAATTTAGCAGTGTTGATAGATGCAGAGTCAATATACAAACATCAATTTTATTTCTGTAAGTCTACAGAAACAAAAGATATCATTTACAGTATCATTTACAATAGCACCAGCACTGTGCACAGGCTGTAAGACCTTGGTCTTATCTAGTGAAGAACTGAGAACCCCAGTAGATTAAAAATGTAAGTCCTTGGTCACTTTCTTTTCAGGCTTAAATTTTGGAAATGTACATTGTTTAGATTCAGTAAGCTTATGTCGGGAGGAGCTATACATTTTGTCTGAAATACCACAGAATAACATCCTAAAATGGTTGTTTGCAATATTATTTTTGGAGTAAACTGATCACAGCAAAATAGAATTAGAGTATCTTAGAAATAGAGATTTGGGACTTGTATAGTCTGAGTCTTCATCCAATATGAAAATCTTTTCTGTAGCATTTTTTAAAGCATTCTCTGGTGCGAGTTCATTCATGTTTTTGCCTGAAATTTCCACCTGCGGGAACTAGTACTGAATCATTTTACAGAGATTTTATTAAGCACATATTTACCAGGTACCATGATAGCTACCTTTCTTTGTCCAATTTAAGACATCAGTTATAAAATGCATCATTTCTTCATGTTCTGCTAAATGAAAAAATGTTGCCAACTTTCGACTATGACATACTTGATTTTAATGTACATCTGGTTTATAGAGATTTTTAAATGTTTTTTAAAAGCATTTTTTTTATTTATTAAACATTTCCATAGAAGTATTTCTGCTGTTTTACAGTTTAGGAATACAACTGAGAAAATCTACTTTGATTTTTCAGATCTACCATGTTTCCTTTAGTTTTTTTCCTTTGTAATTTAAGCATCCTTACATTAATTCCTTTTCGTGGTTTCCCAGTTATTTTGCCATCCTGGTCATTTTCCTTTGGGTGCTTTGTAGTTTATCAGTAACCTGCTTAGAGGGAATATGAGGAACTCCCCTTGTGGCTCAGTGGATTAAGAGCCCAGTTTTGTCTCTGTGAGGATGCAGGTTCAATCCCTGCCTCACTCAGTGGGTTAAGGATCCAGCATTGCTGCAGTGTGTGGCATAGGTCACAGATGTGGCTCAGATCCAGCATTGCCATGTCTGGGGTGTAGGCCTATAGCTGCAGCTCCAATTCTGCCCCTAGCCTGGGAACTTACAAATGTCACTGGTGTGTCTGTAAAAAAAAAAAAAAAACTTCATATGATGCAGGCTTCAAAAAGAAAATTGTAAAATCTTAAAAATTGTATATATAGAAAGTAGAAAACTCTGGGTTCGTGAACTAGAGTTTTGTTAATATCTTCAGTAATTTTTTTCCTTGAAACAAGGTAAAATTGTTTTAATTTTTACAGGTAGGTTTAAATATTATGTATCATACTTTTCATAGCAAGAATTTCTCCCCATTGACACTCATTTACTCATTTTGTAATTAAGGTTAAAGATCTACTTTTTTTTAAGATAACGTTTTTTTGTAACCAACATAAGCAGGATTGTAATGTATGTCTAATTGTATTTCTCCTTTTTACACAATCATTGTAATTGGGAATATTTCTAAAGGAGGCATGTGTTTACTTGTTTTAGAAGAGAATGATTTTACATTTGAATATTTATTTATTTATTTATTTTTTGCTTTTTAGGACCACACCCGTGGCATGTGGAAGTTCCCAGGCTAAGGGTCGAATCAGAGCTACAGCTGCTGGCCTACATCACAACCACAGCAGCAAGGTATCCGAGCCTGCTCTGCCACCTGCACCACAGCTCATGGCAATGCTAGATCCGCAGCCCACTTAGTGAGGCCAGGGATCAAACCCACATCCTCATGGATACTAGTCCGGATTCATTTCCGCTATACCACAATGGGAACTTCTGAATATTTGCTTTTTTTATAATCCTGATAGTTAATTGTGTGACTTCTTACTATGTTGTATATATTGCTTAATTCAACTTAATTCAAAGGAAAAAATGACACCTCATAGTATGTTAATTTATAATTTTCAGATGAAATTTATAATTTTTTGATTCATATAGAATTTATGGGTTTTGATTATTGTGAAATGAAGCTTTTTTAGTAGTTGATATACTTTTCTCTGTTTAATATTACAGGTTTTGAGAGTATTTTAGAAGGGCTTTATGGACCACGGCTACGAAGAGACCTCAGTTTATTTGAAGGTAATGTTTCCTTAAACTTTATTTTAAAATTTTAAACTTCTGTCCATTTTACAAATGAAAAATGGTTGTTCTGTACTAACAATATTGAAATAAATTTGAGATCTCATTTAGTTAGCAAATATCTTAAATAAATGATCCAAATATTTCTATTACATAATGTTATAAACTTTAAAAAAAATTTCAGTGCACTCATCAAAATAGTAAAAAAACTTGTTTTTTGGCTTACTGGTGAAATTTAATTTTTGTTATTTTATACATTATGTCTGACTTATTCTTAAATAGGACTTAAAGGGGTTTGATTAAATAAATATATTGCTTATGATATAGGCAACCTGGAACTCAAATTGTCGTTCTGAGAAATCCTGCCTGTGTATTCAGTTTTATATTTATGTGTAATACTGTTTTGTTATTTATTGTAGCTTCCCCTTTCAAAACTCTAGCATAAATCCCAGTGGAAGATTTTGATCTATGCTATAATTGCTATGATGTGGTTTAGTTTTTTTATTGCCTGCTTGGAAATGTAGAACACTAGGAGGGAACATTTTTGTAGATATTTGAAATTTTATAGTACAGTTCATTCACAAAATGGACAGTGCTAGTATAGACTTTCTACTTTGATTTTTATGTAATTATTTCTGAATCACTTAGCTGGTATATTTTATATGCTAATTCTGTTACCTTCTCTTCTACTCTGATACTTTCCTTTCTTTGAAGACCCAAGGTATCTTTAAAAGTCTTTCTCGCTCTTAAAAATAAATCTTTTGAGTTGAGGGAGTGACAATGGTGGTGGGAGCAGTCAAAACTTTTCTACTCATTCTTTATCAGTGTTGAGCAGGACAATTGAATTATGAAAGTATCTATGAAGCGTCATTTGTCCCAACCACCCATGTTCACCAGATGAAAGATATCCATGCAAAACATAACTTTTAGTATGGAAACACCAAAATGTGTACATTCTGGTATTTTATTATTATTATTATGGCTAGGATCTTTTTCTTTTATCTCTTAACTTCACTCATTTCTCATTTTATCATAGTTTAACACTGAATTAAATATTTTACCTGCTGCATTTATAAACAACACTGACTAATTGTAGTTTCACTTATTTTTCTGAGCATGTAAATGAAGAAAGGTCCAGAGAAACAAGAATTTAACCTATGCTTGATATTTCTTCAGCCTTTCTTTTTAAACCTGCTGTCCTCATTCATATCAGAAGTCAGCGTTTTACTTAATTGCCTTCTGATAACTCAAGTTGCAGCTTGTAATTCTAAGCCTCTTGCTTCTCTCATTTTCATTTATTTATTTACATAGTTATATATGTATATATTTATTTTTTCCCAAAATTGTTTATTATATAATGCAGAATGTCCTAGGGAAATAAATTCTTGTACTTTATTTTTAAACTACTTTAACAAAAGAATATTCAGGCATATATTTTAATTTTTTTCTCTTATATTTTTAATGATTTTTATTGTTTCCATTATAGTTGGTTTTAGAGTGTTCTGTCAGTTTTCTACTGAACAGCAAAGTGACCCAGTCTCTCTCTCTCTCTCTCACACACACACATTCTTTTTCCCACATCAAACATATATTTTAAATTAAAATGTTAAATGTTATTTATCTGTAGGTCATGGGACCAGGAATAATTTTTTCTTTCTAATTTATTAGTATTTTCTAATTTCCAAAAATGAAATGTCATTTGAATACTAAGGAAACATAGTTTAAAAATAAAATACAAGAATGGAATGAGGTATAGGCAATGGGGTATTAATTTAATTAATTTTGATAGATCTGCAATGTGATAATACTATGCAGCCATTAAGAATGATGATCCAGAATTTTATATACTTAAATGATACACTAGTGAGCGAAAACAGGCACAAAAAGCTATACTCACTGTATCCTACAAGTCAGCTTTGGCATACAGTGTGATTTTAATGTTAAGGCTTTTTATCATATATATTTGTGATTTAAGAGGTTTATATTTTAATTCTTGAATTTGATTCAGAGTTGCCTCCAGATTGAATGGTCTTGAAAGAAGCTTCTGAATTTTTTTTTTGTCTCTTTTTGTCTTTTTAGGACCACACCCGCAGCATATAGAGGTTCCCAGGGTAGGGGTCGAATTGGAGCTGTAGCCGCCGGCCTACGCCACAGCAACGGCAATGCTGGATCCTTGACCCACTGAGCGAGGCCAGGGATGGAACCCACAACCTCATGGTTCCTAGTCTGATTCGTTTCTGCTACACCATGATGGGAATTCCCTGAATAATTTTTAATTTGTTGGAAACAAATGAAAAGTCCTAGCTTTCTCCTTCTTTGATCTGTTCTTAGGACTTTTTGTCCTCTTGAGGGATACATAACTGTTACTCATTTCTGGAGTAAATTCTCCAAAGAAAGTTTGAATGTCCTGAACTTGTATGTACTCCCTAGTCTGTAATTTCTTCTACCTTCCCAAAACTCACTTTTCCCTCCGTTACAGGGCTGTTAAGCAGGAAAGAGTGCTTTAATCAATTCTTTATCATGTCCGACTGGTGAACCAGTTTCTTTCATTCGTGGAATCATCTGATTTACTTGCCCTGCCTAGGGATATTTACGAAAATAGGCGAAGAATACAATAGGCATATGTATAGTGGCTGATAGATCCTTATTGGCTTTTTTCTAGGTGTGTCCACATTTCAAGGAGAAATTATATCAGAGGTATGCAAACTATAGCATGTGGGCCAAATCCAGCTCATTGACTGTTTTGAATGGTCTGTGACCTAAGAATGGATTTTACATAGTTGAAAAAAAAGTCAAAAGAAATGATAATATTTTGTGACATGTGAAAACTATATGAAGTTCAGATTTAATTGTCCAGTTAATGAAGTTTTATTGGATACAGCCCCTCTCATTTGTTGACATACTCTCTACGGCTACGTTTGTATTACAACAGTAGGGTTGAAAGGTTGTGACAGAGAGCAAATGTCCTGTAAAACCTGAAGCGTTTACTCTCTGGCTGTTAGTAGTAAAGTCTGCTATTCCCTGACTTATACCACTAGCTGACATTTAATATTTTTGGCTTAATATCCATTTTTTTTCCAGCTGTTAATACCATGATGATGGAGCCAACAAAACTACTTTTTAATAATATTTATTGGATGAAATATTTTGAATGCTTGTTTTGTGTTAGGAACTGTGATGATCAATGAGGAAAAAAATACGATGTCTTTGTACTAGGAATTCACTAGGTATTAACCTAAAAATGAGTAGTTTTCTAGTATGAATTGAACTGGAAAATCTAATACTGTTTTATAGTTAAGTAAATTACATTAGCTTTTCTCAGCGTGCACACAAAGACTTACCACAAGTATACAGGCATATCTCAGCAGTATTAACAGGTTCAGTTCCAGATCACTGCAATAAAGAGAATAACACAATAGCAGTTCTTTTTGTGGCTCAGTGGTTAACGAATCCAACTAGGAACCATGAGGTTGTGGATTCGATCCCTGGCCTTGCTCAGTGGGTTAAGGATCCGGCGTTGCCGTGAGCCGTGGTATAGATTGCAGACACGGTTCGGATCCCGCATTGCTGTGGCTGTGGTGCAGGCCAGTGGGTATGCCACGAGTGCAGCCCTAGAAAAGGCAAAAAGACCAAAAAAAAAGTGAGAGACTTGCTTCTTCTCTTCTTACTTGAACTCTTAGAGGCCATCGTAGGGTTATTAATTGGGCTAACTTCAGTATTGTTGTGTCATAGGGAATAGGGAGGCCCAACGAGAGGGAGAGAGTTTGATGAAACAATCAGAACACTCACAACAAAATGTTATTAAATTTGCCAACTTTTTTTAATGGCTGCACCCTTGGCATATGGAAGTTTCTGGGCCAGAGATTGAATCTGTGCTGCACCTGTGGCCTGTGCTGCAGCTATAGCAATGCTGTATCCTTTAACCTACTGTGCTGGGCTGAGAATCGAACCCGCACCTCCGTAGCAACCTGAGCTGCTGCAGTTGGATTCTTAATCCTCTGCGCCACGGCGGGAACTCCCAAGTTTGCCATCTTATATCAGCAGTTCTTGGCACTCCAAAACAATTATAATGGTAATATCAAAGATCAGAATCACAAATCACTACAGCAAATATATAATAATGAAAATATTTGAAACGTTGCGAGAATTACTGAAATGTATCACACAGACATCAAGCGAATAAATGCTGTTGGAAAAATGGCACGGATAAACTTGCCCAACACCAAGCGAATAAATGCTTTTTGAAAAATGGCACTGATAAACTTGCCCAGCATGGCATTGCCACAGATCTTTCATTTTGGTAAAAAATGCAATATCTGTGAAGTGTAATAAAGCAAAGTACAGTAAAACAATAAAACTTCCTTGTATGGATGTTCCACAGTTTGCTTATGCAGTCACCTGTTTGAAAGACTTAAGTTCCTTTTGCTCTACATCTTCACCAGCATTTCATGTTGTTAGCATTTTGGACTTCCACCATTCTAATAGGTGTGTAGTGGCATTTCCTCACAATTTGCTTTTCTCTAAGGGCATGTGATACTGAGCACCTTTTCATATGCTTTTTTTGCTATCTGCACTTCTTGGGTAAGGTGCCTGTTCAGATAGGTTTAGGAGTCAAAGAATGAGGGAGGAAATATTTCCTCTGCTTCTGTTTTCTGGAACAGATATATAGAAACCACTTGGGCTGGTGCTTTCTGTTTTGGAAGGTTATTTATTGATTTAATTTCTTTAATTAATAAATGCCTATTGAGGTTATATATTTTTTCTTGTGTGAAATTTGGTGGATTGTGTTTTTTCCAAGAATCTGTCCATTTTATCCAAGTTTGTGGGAAACTGATGTACATAATATTCTTTTGTTATCCTTTTAATGTTTGTATGATCAGTAGTGGGGGCCTATCTTTTTTTAATTTTTTAAAAATTTTTATTATAGTCGATTTACAATGTTCTGTCTATTTCTTCTGTACAGCAAAGTGATCCAGATATGTATTTTTTTTTTCTCATATTGTCTTCCACCATATTCCATCACAAGTGATTGGATATAGTTCCCTGTGCTATACAGCAGATCTCACTGTTTATCTACTCCAAATGCAACGGTTTGCATCTACTAACCCCAAACTCCCAGTCCATCCCACTCCCCTGCCTTGACACCCACAGGTCTGTTCTCCATGACCATGAGTTTGTTTCTTTTCTGTAGATAGGTTCGTTTGTGCCATATTTTAGATTCCACATATAAATGATATCACATGGTATTTGTCTTTCTCTTTCTGACTAACTTCATCTAGTATGAGAGTCTCAGCTTGTCCTAATTATTTGAAAGTCATGGAATATAAACTGGAAGGATATATTGCAAAATGTTAATCATTATCTCTGAATGATGGGATTATGAATAGTTTTTCTTTTCTCCTTTATACTTTCATTATAGTTTATATATAATTTCATAATGAAAAAATTGATTGTCTTACCTACTGTTCAGTATCTTTTCTCAAAATCATAATTATAACCACTTTTTTATGAACGTAATGAAAAATCTATTTTTAGTATTCTCCTTTTTCACATTTTCATTGAGCTCTATCTTTAAGAACTCCAATTTTATTTTCTTTAGTTGGTACTGAAGACAGTATAAAAATTCAAAAAAGTGAGGTTATTTAAAAGAATGTAAATAATGTTTACTGGATTTATGTGTCATACATGTTTTTTTTTAATTTTTTTTTCATATTAACAATGAATTTTATTTCAGTTATAGGTGTACAAAGATCATAAGTCAATGCGATAGATTTTGTGTCCCAAACCCACAGTGCATCCCCCCACCCCCCAGATTGTCTTATTTGAAAAACCAAGGTTTTCCAAAGTCTGTGAGTCATTGTCTGTTCTTCAAAGAAGTTCATTGTGTCTCTTTAGTTTCCACATGTAAGCGGTAGCATTGGGTGTTGCCGTCTAATTGTCTGACTGGTTCCACTTCGAATGATAATTTCTAGGTTTATCCATGTTGCTATAAATGTTATTCCATTCCTTTTAATGGCTGAGTAATATTCCATTATGTGTATGTACCATATCTTCCCTATCCACTCCTCTGTCGGTGGGCGTTTAGGTTGTTTCCATGACCTGGCTTCTTCCCTCTCTAGCTGCTTTGGATGTAAAATTAGGTTGTTTATTTGAGCTTTTTCTTGTTTCCTGAGGTTGGCTTGTATTGCTATATACTTTCCTCTTAACGCTGCTTTTGCTGCATCCCAGAGGTTTTGGAGTGTCTTGTCTTTGTTGTCATTTGCTTCTAGGTATTTTTTAATTTCCTCTTTGATTTCTTCAGTGATCCATTGGTTGTTTTCTTGTTTTTGTATCCATTCAGCTAGTCTATGTCTTTTGGTTGGGGCATTCAGTCCATTAACATTTCAGGTAATTACTGCTATATATGTTCTTATTGCCATTGTATTAACTGTTCCGGGTTTTTGTTGCTTTTTTTTTTTTAACCCTGAAGTTTTGATATAGGAGTCTATATACAAATGAGATTGTTTGAAGTTGTTGGTTTCTTAATTGCACGTGCGTCTCCAGTGACCTGCATTTGTGCTCTCTTCTCACGATTTCTGATTTTGGTAGCATAGTTGTGCATGGATGCTTTAGTATCTTTATTGTATATATGC
>PVHT021183710.1:5658496-5802765 GCA_004024745.2 Catagonus wagneri | reverse complement strand
GGGGCTCTTTCTCCCTGTGCCCGATCCCCAGGCGTGGGGTTTTGACGTGGGGCTCAGAACTCTCAGTCCTGTAGCTAAGTCTCTGTGATGCAGTTACTTTCCAGTCTGTGGGGCTTCCCACCCGGGAGGTATGGGGTTGCTTCTATCACGTAATCGCCCCTCCTACCTCTTGATGTGGTCTCCTCTTTGTCTTCTGGAGTAGAATATCTTTTTTGGAAGTTTACAGTCCATTTGGTTGAAGGCTGCTCGGCATTTGTTTGTAGTTTTGCTGTTCTTCGGGAGAGAAGTTTAGCTCCAGTCCTTCTATTCCGCCATCTTAATCCAATCTCATACATATGTTTTTATTTAATTTTTACTGCAGCCTTTAAGCTGCAGGTATTATTATCCTCTTTTTACAGATGAGGAAATAGAAGCTCAGAGACAGTAACTTGCTCAAGGCCACATGATCTAGTATGTGGAAAGACATGATTCAGTACAAAGCTCTCTATTTTTCTTTTGTTTTTGATAGGCAAGGAACAGATTTATTAAGTTAGAACACTTGTGAGAGATGCAAGCAGGCAGGCATGCAAGCTCTGCCAAGGCTCTCTAATTTCAGTTTGTTACCTTCCCTGATAGATTAGGTAAATGATTGGAGGCAGACTTTGACCATAAGAATATGTGTAAATGGTAGAAAGGTTGATCTTTGTTATTCATTTACTATCATTTTTCATACGTGACATTGCCTTTTATTAATAAGGCTGATGCCTTTTATTAAGGGTGGTTGTGTAAGGTACATGATTTGACCATTTTTGAGCTTTTGAGGTACCTTCATAAATTAAAATTTCAAAATGAGGCAACTTATTTTAGAGATGAATATCTGATTCATTGTCAAATGAATGTGTTTTGTTATAATAATTTTTTAATTTTTATGACCTGAAAGGACAGCCTGGACAGAGAGAGAAATCTGGCCTAGAGGTGATTATTCAAAATTGCTTTTCCTAATATACAGTACAAATGCACCTTTCCACAGAAAAGAAAATCATGGACATGGAGAACAGCCTTGTGGTTGCCAAACGGGAGCGGGGGGAGGGTGTGGGATGGACTGGGAATTTGGGGTTAATAGATGCTAACTGCTGCCTTTGAAATGGATAAGCAATGAGATCCTGCTGTGTAGCACTGGGAACTATATCTAGTCACTTATGATGGAGCATGATAATGTGAGGAAAAAGGAATATGTATGTGTGCCTGGGTCACTGTACTGTACAGTTGAAAATTTACAAAACATTGTACACCAGCTAAAATGGAAAAAAATAAAAATCATTAAAATTTATATATGTATGTATATATATGTGTGTGTGTGTGTATATATGTGTGTATACACACACACACACACACACACACACATATATAAAGAATGCCACTCTTTTATTTGGACTGAAAATTAAGGTGCCATATAAAGAGTAATTATTAAATATTTGTAAGTAAATTCATAATTTTTGAACCCAGTAACATTTAATGGCATTTATGTAATCATTGATTATTCAGTGCCATTTATTTAACTCTGTAGGCACTTACTTTAACATTTCCTTGAAGAACTTCACCTAAAATAACTAAAATAAATTAGGATAATCTTAGCATGCCTAATTTTATTTTACAAGTGGTAATTGTCTTAATTAACCCAAAGTTGTTGTCCTTTAAGTCATCCTATTTATCACTGAAACTTTATGAAATGTTTCAGTAATTTTTCAAAAATACCCCATTTTCAGATTGACTAGCTATTTTTCGAAAATTCCAATGCTGGATTTCTTTCATATTCCGTATTCATGAGGCCATAATTTTAAAAGGCAGTAAGATTTCCTTGATCTATCAAAATTATGTTATGCTTTGCTTATGAGTCAGTTTTTGCTACAGTATACAGGGCAGGTTATTCTGATGTTGAGTGGTGGAAATTGAAGAGAATTGAGGGAACTTGCTGTGCCTTTTAATGCCTCAGCTTGGAATGGTGTATTGTCACTTCTCATGTTCATTTCATTGATCAGAGCTGTGCCTCCCTAGTAAAAGACACTGCATGATCTTATTATTCAAGAGTGTGAATATGTATTTCAATTCTAGTGACAAGGTGAAAGGTTGGAAAAAATGAACCTGCTGCATAGCTACAATTCTGGGTTTTCAGTTGTATAGATTGTGTAAAACTTTTGATTTGTCAGGTGTTTAGAAAAAGTGATCAGTTTTCTTAAGCTGATATTCAGTGAAGATTATCTGCTGTAAACTTGAATTTTTATATACATGTGTGTTAGAAGAGGATTTAGAAAATAATGACTGGTTACTCTGTCTTGTTAGTAATTAGCCTTTGCGTGGTATTTTGTAGTTTATGAAGTAATTTCATTTTTTAAAAAATTGATCACAGGTAAATTAGGTGAAAGGATCCTTATTTTACAGATGTGGAAGTTAAAATAAATATTTCGTATCTTGGCAAAGTTACAGCCAGTAAGTTCCACTCCAGATTTTTGGAGACTTCAAATCCAGTAAACTTTCCATTACCCTGTACTGGATTTTATATTCTCATTCCCTGTCTTTGCGAGTTTAAATAATTATTAGGAATATTTCTGGACTACTGCCAAAAATCAAAGGAAGCTATCACTATATTCTTTATATTCCAATAAATTATGTTATACTGTATTCTGACCTATCTATCTGGATGAATGTAAGAATATTCCAGGGGCTGAACCTAACTAGTATTTATTTGTTATCATTCCAGAAAGATAAGTTTATTGCCTGTGTGTAGCAGAAAACATATTCAGATTCATTATGTGTTTCAAAATTATAAGAAAAATTACTGTGATACACCAGTGCTTTTCAAATTAGTTCCAGTGTAGCTGCCTCAGAAGATAATGGTTTATGCATTCGAGGTTCTGTATATGAATTTGTTTGAGAAAAGAAATTAGAGGGAGTTGCAAGGAGTAAGTTTGAAAAATCACTGTCTGTGCTAGGATGACAATGTTATTATACGTTCATAATATTCCTTCATTAAAAATTGTTTTCCACAAACTCTCTACTATATTATAGTAGTTGGATTATAAGAACATTCCTGTGGGGGGAAAAAATCCGTATTTGGTAATGGATAGTATAATTTGTTTACTTGCTTTTTGTTCTAACTCTTATAACAGATCTTTGAAGCAAAGTAATACAAATCTGATCTGACTTTTTAGCAGTTTTTTTTTTTTTTTGACAGCATTCCATTTTCTCAAATCTGTAGGCTTTTCCGGTGCTGTACTCCTTTTCTCTGTTTTTTTTTGTTGTCTTTCATGATGTGCAAAGTTTATCGCTTTATCCCCAGATCACCCTGTTTGTTCTCATTTCTTTCATAGTGAAAATAGAAATTAATAGACAGTGATAAATTGAATCTTTCAGAAGGTTAGATGATACTTAAAACTCTATTGTTGGAAAATTAATTTATAACCATCTTGTTGTCTTGCTGCTTTGTCCAATAATAGTGCAGAATTACTCTGCATATTTCTTTCTTGATGACATCAGTTTAATTTTAAAATTAGGCCTTTCCCCCTTACTGTTGTTAGTTTTTTTATATGAGCCATTGCTAAGGGAAGTGGTGATTTTATTTGTTTTATTAAAGTTAGTGTGATTAATCAATATTTTTCCCTCTTTTAAAGACTGTGAACCAGAAGAGCTGACTGACTGGTCTATGGATGAAAAATGTTCATTTTGTAACCTACAGAGAGAAGCAGTCAGTGTAAGTTTTAGTGCTATGAAATTATTTCTAAACTAATTGCACAATTGTATCACAATTTTTCTAACTTAATTTGTTCTGAAAATTTGTGATTTACAGTAAAATTTAAATACTTGATTTTGGTAATGAGAAGAATATTTTAAAGTCTTCTCTTAGAAATCTTACATTTAGCTTAACTTGCAGGTGAAAATCCCAACACACGCTTTTTTTTTTTTTTTTTTGCTGATTTCACATTTCTTTCTTGAAGCTCCCCAGCTCATAAAGTTCTGTTCAGATCTGTTTTGTATTTAGGTAGACAAGGGAGAGAGTCTGATTTCTTAGGAGTTAGTGGTTGGAGGATAATGTAATACTACTTTTTAGCCTTTTACTTTCTTGTGAAGTCTTTTGGATATCATAATTTTCTCCTGTGAAATGATTAATTATTAGGGTCTACTGTAAACAGGATGTAAACTAGATAAGCAGCATCTTCTTGTGTGGTGGACGGTCTAGTTCTTTAGGTACTGTTGTGAGAAGGGCTGAAAAGAAATGGGAACCTGAGAACCTGTACCCATTTTGGTTAGATTAGTGGATAAACAGATCTGCTTTGTTCTTAAAACTCTCGTTACCGGCATGCTATATAGTGGACTTATTTAACAATATATTTTATCTGTGTCTCCCCCCACACACAAAAGTTTTGCTAAGGAATAAGGCTAGTTTAGTCCTGGAAGGGCTTTTTTCCTGACTCTTTTCCCAAACTATGTATGTATGTAATTTGATATATTTAAAAGAGAACAAATGAACATTTAGAGAATTAAAATTTTTTGCCATTTAAATGGAGTTTCATGTTTACATAAAAAGTGATTTTTTTTAATGTTATTTTCTTTTGATTTTAGGATTGTATACCATCTCTTGATTCTTCACAGTCAACGCCAACAGAGGAACTATCATCTCAGGGCCAGTCCAACACTGAAAAGATTGAATGCCAAGCAGAAAATTACTTAAATGCACTCTTTCGAAAGAAAGGTAACATTGATATACTTTGTCATTGAAAATTTACAATAGATTTAAAATGTTTGAATTTACCTCACAAGTTTTTAATATATCAGTTTCTACTCCATTCTTAATTATTTCCTTCCTTATACTTAGTGTTTCTTCATATTTTTGGGACATTAGGATTTGTAGTCACTGTAGGGCTAGTCTGTCAGGCTTTCCTTTCACCAGTGTATTCTTAAATCTCTCCTTGACTTTATTTTCTTCATCTACTATAGGCAGATGAAAATTTTTATACTTTTGCTTGTCCTTATTTTGTTGCCGTTCTCAAGACTTCAAAAGTTCTTTTATGTTCAATAAGCGATAGATATATTGCAAAGCTATTTTTAAAACTGTAATAGTTAAATCATTTATCAGCCAGGTTGGTAGTATATTTGCTGGCTCGAGATTTCAGTGTTTCTGCAATAGCTTGAGTGTGCTTACTTGACATTAAAATGTCAATGTCCTTTGCTTCCTGTCTGTCTAAACTATTTAATCCAAATAAAGCTTGTTCCACTTGTTTCCTTACTTGGTACACATATATTGGGCAGAAGTAGTTTTGAAATCCTCGGTTACTTAAGAAAATATGGAAATATAGACTCTTCCATTTTTTGTTCCTAGCCATTTCTGCAGTGGTAGAGTGTTCTCATTTTCCCACATAGACCTTAGGAGTAAATCATGGTGTGGGGGGAATGCAAAGTGGTGGGGGAATTATCCTACCTCCCAGTTTACAGAGGTTGGGAAAAATATTATTGTATTTTCATCTAAGTGCTGATAATGCTTTTACGTATCTTTTTGAATTAGATAACAGATATTTTCTGTTAAATTGGTAACTTTCAATTTTTAATCAATAATGTTGACTATGCTCCTCAGTTTTGAGGAGGTGTTTATTTAGTCTTTGTGCTATAAGCTCTTTTATGTGTTGAAATATGAAAATCTTCTGATTAGAAAAATCATTAGTGTATTAAAAGGCCTAAAGTTAAGATGTGTGTGTGTGTGTGTATACACATTTTTTTTTTTCTTGTCTTTTTAGGGCCACACCCATGATATATGGAAGCTCCCAGGCTAGGGTTAGAATAGGAGCTATGGGTGCTGTCCTATACCACAGCCACAGCAACGCAGGATCCGGGCCCCATCTGCAACCCACACCACAGCTCACAGCAGTGCTGGATCCTTAACCCACTGAACGAGACCAGGGATTGAACTGGCATCCTCACGGATACTAGTTGGGTTCGTTACTGCTGCGCCACGATGGGAACTCACAGAACTGTATTTTTTTAAATTCAGGGGACTGCAAATATTTTCCTCTGTGATAACTGAAGTACTTAGGATTAAGAAATTGGCATTGTCTTTAAAAAAAATTGTTTTTTTCAAAGTTTTTTATGTGAACCAATTTAAGAAATACTTCAGGAATTCCCGCTGTGATGCAGTGGGAATGGTGACATATCTTTAGCACCTGGACATAGATTAGATCGCCTGCCTGGCACAGTGGCTTAAAGGGTCACTATGCTTTATAGCAGAAATTGGCACAACACTGTAAATCAACATACTTTAATTTTAAAATTAAATAAATAAATGAATGGATCTACTCTTGGCACAGCTGTGGTATAGGTCTCAACTGTGCTCAGATCTGATTCCCCCGCCTGGAAACTCCATGTGCTGTAGGGTGGCCATAAAAGAAAAGAAAAAATAAATACTTTGTCTTCCCTTAAGAATTTTATATTAATTTAGAAAATTTTATTCTGCCAGTATATTTACACTTATAAAAAGAATTACATTATCAGATTTATGTCACAGAGAGAGCTGGAGGAAGTGTATGCATTTACACACATGCATGCAGTAAGTTTTATTCACCTTAGAACTTCTCCTTTGAATAATTTGAAATGGTAGTGGGTAGAAATTATCAATATTAATAACCTTTAATATTTGCTAGTATGGAGTTAACCTGTGCTCCATTGCCCTGTTAAGAGTAATCAGTAAAAACTTGGTACTATTTCAGCTGATTCAAGCATCTGGGTCTCCAAGAGATCTCCTACCAATGGTTGGGTGAGTGTTCATGGATATTTAGTGACCTCTCCATTTGGGGATTTTTTTGGCTTTCTTCAAGATACTTGAAGGATCACAAAGTTTTTAAATGAAAGATTTTTATTAGTAGTGCTTTTACTTACTTCAGGTCTTCAGTATATTTGTCTTTGTTAATTTATTTATTTGTAGTACCTTATCACTTTCCAGATTTAATTAAACAGTAAAGGTTTTTCTCCTTGTTTACTTGGGTTTATTTCTGTTTGTTTTTAATTTTCTTTGAATAAAATCATTTTAAAGATTACCAGTATAGTTTGACCAGGATGAGGCTAGTAGATAGTAACAGTATTTTTTACAGTCTTAACTCCTTTGTTTTTATACTTATTTATTAAGTTCTTTTAACTCTACTTTGAAATAAAAAGCAAAAAAAAAGTGTTTTTAAAGAGACGAAATACTTCTGCATCTTTGGAAGCAAGTAAAATGTTGATAAAGCATCGTGTTAGTGATGCTTTTATTTGATTACTGAAAATTTCTGAAAACTCAGTCGTTTTTAGGAATTCTGGGTATTTGTAACATTTA
This sequence comes from Catagonus wagneri, assembly GCA_004024745.2. Lineage (NCBI taxonomy): Eukaryota > Metazoa > Chordata > Mammalia > Artiodactyla > Tayassuidae > Catagonus > Catagonus wagneri. The sequence continues at coordinate 5,795,432 of PVHT021183710.1, read as the reverse complement.
AGTTTGTTGCTTAGCTTGAGGAACGTATGTGATCATCTTGCCAAAACAGAAATCTTTTAATAGCTTTGTTGTTGCTTATTATCTTTCTTTGACTGTAGTTTTGTAGATGTTGATAGTGATAAATGTAAACTATTATTGAGAACTCAACTTAGGATAATTATGATGGTTGATGTCTTCAATTATGATTGAACACTAAGCCCTTTTTGTGCCTTACCTAATTTTATCCCAAAACATTTTTAAGAGATAAGTGTTCTTGTTATCATTTTAACCGATAAAGACAATGAAGCACAGAGGAGTTAAGTTCTGTGTTATGAACATTGGAATCCTCAGAGGAAATTTTTAAAAGGTCAAAGAAGTTCTATGTGAGGAGCACTTAGATTCTTCTAAGCAGAAAAACCTTCCTGTTCTCTGCTACTTTGCAGCCTAGGATTAGGATTATGTTAATTAAATTAGGCAGACTATAGAGGACCTATGAGAAATGATCTGTGTTTCTCATAGGTTTCCATTTTTCCTCTATATGAATTACACACAGCTTTAGTGATTAGTTGCCTTATATAATAATATGAGAAAACATATTACTTAATCTAAAAACAGTTTGGACAGTCCTTTATAGTTAGAAGCTAGTCAAAAATATTCTTTGAGGGTTGAATAACTACAATGAGGGGGAAGAAATAATTTTAGTGCAGAGGTGAACTTTTAACTGATTTTGTATTATTTTCTTTAGAACTGTTTCAAAATCAAATTCTTTTCAGAGGTTAACCCTAGACAGTTGTATAGAGTGCTAGAGCAGATTGAAACCTCAATATTTGGAATAGTGCTTGTTACATCTTAGATCTTGAATAAATATTTCTTAAATGAATGACTACTAAGAGAAACTGTCCAGATATCTGCCAGTTTTTCTACATACTCAATGGTATTTGTTCAATTTGAAGAAAAAAAATATTTAGTATGTACATATAGTTTATCTTTTCCTACTTTGTACTTAAGTTTATTACTGTGTGTAACTTGAATATCAGTCACTTTGTTTTGAAATGTGGATAAACATAGGCATATAGTTATAAAATGCCTTTTTCTGAAACTGTCCCTATACGATGTGAACTAAATTATTTTGACTTTCAGCTTCATATTCTCTGGTCACCTGAGGCAGTATAAATCACTGGCTTATCATTTAGGAAGATATCTCATCTTTTTTTTTTTTTTTTTGGCCACATCCGTAGCATATAAGTTCCTCTGCCAAGGGTCAGATTGGAACTGCAGCTGTGGCCTGTGCCACAGCCACCACAACATGGGCTTCAAGCCTCATCTGGGACCTACATCGCAGCTTGCTGCATGGCCAGGAATCAAACCCACATCCTCACGGAGACAGCATTGGGTCCTTAACCTGCTGAGCCACAATGGGAACTCCTCATCTTTTATTTTTCAATTAAAGAAGACTACTTGACTAAATTGGACAGACAGTATGTACATAGTAGCTGAATGAATCATTCTAAGTATATAAAAAATAAAACCTTCCTCAAAATATAATGTTTTTCATACTTTATCTTTTATCCCCACATACATTTAGTATTCATGTAAATACTATTCTGACCGTTTCTTTTCAAAGACCTTAATTTATTTGATGCCGTTAGTTGAAAGCTACCCATTAAATTAATTGATAGACAGGTTTTGTTGCTGTTGTTGTTGTTGAAGTATAATTTACAATGTTGTGTTATTTTCAAGTGTATAACAGAGTGAATCGGTGGTACCTATATATACATATATTCTCATTTTCAGATTCTTTTCCATTATAAGTTATTATAAAGTTTTACGTATAGGAGTTCCCATTGTGATGCAGCGGAAACGAATCCAACTCAGAACCATGAGGTTGTGGGTTTGATCCTTGGCCTCGCTCAGTGGGTTAAGGATCTGGCATTGCCCTGAGCTGTGGTGTAGGTCACAGACACGGCTTGGATCTGGCATTGCTGTGGCATAGGCCAGCAACTGTAGCTCCAGTATTGTGTTTATAGATAATACTATATTATACACTTAAAGTTTATTAAGAGGGCAGATCTCATGGTAAATATTCTCTTGTATTTCTTTTCCTTTTTTTTTTTTCAAAGGGCCGCACCTGCGGCATGTGGAGGTTCCCAGGCTAGGGGTCTAATTGGAACTATAGCTGCTGGCTTACGCCACAGCAACTCTGGATCTGAGCCGCATCTGCATCCTGCACCACAGCTCATGGCAATGTTGGATCCTTAACCCATTGAGCGAGGCCAGGGATCGAACCTGCACCTTCATGGTTCCTAGTTGGAATTTGTTTCTGCTGCGCCAGGACAGGAACTCCAGTAGTAGCTTCTGATAGAAAAAGAGTATGGACTATGGAGGCAAACTTGGAAGTGTTGCTTCCTGTTTTTTTCCCATTAAATAGCTGTGATGTTGGGTAAGTTACTTAACTTGGTGATATTATATCATTGTGAAAATTAATATAACGTAAGTGAAACATCCAGTTTAGCGCCATATTTATAATAGGCATCCAAGTGAAGAATTGCTCCCTGGTGGATTGCACGAATTTTTTTTTTTCTTTGAATGTATGAGAAAACTAGGCACTGGCATCTAAATGATCTGCTCCAGTCATAGAGCACAGTTGTTAAAAAGTCAGATTTTAGATTAAACCTAGGTTCTAATCATGGTTCTACTATTTATTCAGCTTTGTTTGACCTTAGGCACACTTTTTAACCTCCTTAAGATTAGTTTGCATTTCTATATGATGGGAATGATTCTGGCGTTCTTAAGAGGATTACTGTGATGACTAGAAGAGATTATGCATTCAGACTCACCAAATTGTTTACAATACTTACGTTCAGTTTTACTTGTATACCCCCAATAAAGTTGGGGGAGGGTAGATGGAAGAGGTAGTGTAGGGATTCTGTAATCTAAAACTGCTACTACTATTATCATCGTTATCATCAATTACTTGGACTTGCACTAACAGAAAACCGACATTAGGAGTTCCCTTTGTGGCTCAGTGGAAATGAATCTGACAAGTATCCATGAAGACTCAGGTTTGATCCCTGGCCTTGCTCAGTGGGTTAAGGATCCGGTGTTGCCATGAGCTGTGGTCACAGACGGGACTCAGATCTGGTGTGGCTATAGCTCGGATTCGACCCCTGGCCTGGCAGCTTCCATATGCCAGGTACAGCCCTAAAAAGACAAAAAAAAAGAAAAAGAAAAAAGGACATTAGTGGAAAAATTGATGAATTCCAGATAATATCTACAGTTCAGTTAATAGCATTGTACCAGTGAATTTCTAGGTTTTGATAATTGGTTTTACAGGAAATTAACATTAAGAAAAAGCTGGAGAAAGAATATATGGGAAGCCTTTGTACTGCTTCTGAAAATTTTCTGAAGTCTAAAATTACTTCAAAATTTAAAATGTTTTTCACAGACTTCGAAAAACTTTTGGTTTCCAAATGAGACGGGGTAGGGGGTGGGCTGGGGGTTTGGGATGAAAATGCTATAAAATTGGGTTGTAATGATCATTGTACAGCCATAAATGTAATAAAATTAACTGAATAATTAAAAAAATAAAACATTTTAAAATGTTTTAAAAAACATAATAAAAATTAAAAAATAAGTTAACCTTTAATAATCTTTGATGAATGGACTGACAATGGCACCCTTACTTGGGCTTTATATCATAAGTCCCTTGTCATATGAAGGACACCTAGTGTTTGGGGAGAAGAAGAGTGAGAGTCCAGTTCCTCAAACAAGGAGGGATTATTAAATGGAGCTCCATTATCAAAGGCACCGTTATTCTTTGGTTTGCATTTTGAATGTTATGGTATATTGCAGTTTATATAGCCCAATTAAATAGATATACATGTTCTCCTATGTAGTTTCATCAGAATTAAGACTGAAAAATAGGTTAGTGGCATTAAAAAGGTTTTATCATTGATGAACCCTTCTCCAGGTATATGCTGCAGTTTGAGATGTCTGTTTCATAAGAACATGACTATGTAATTTATTAAAAAAATATATTTTTAAGGTACTGTCTCAATTTTGTTAATTGATGAGGTGAATATTCAACAAAATTTGATGAACTGTGCTATGAAGTTACATTTCAGAGAGAGACTGATTCTTCTCAAGTCCAGAATTGATGAGCTGAACTTATAAAGAACACTTTTAATTGTTAAAATGTCTTAATAGGGAAGGCTGTAGTCATAAGGGAGTTAGACTTTTGCTTTGACTAGCCTAGGAAATTGACAAATACTGTAGTCAGTTCATGGTTTTAAAGAGGCAAAAAACAGGAACTGGAAGGGTAAGAAGGGGCAAAAGGATTAGATAGCTACACTAAGCCACGGTAGGCTGTGGCTTCTACTAAAGCCTCATGTAGTCTTTACAAAATGAAACTTAGAAGTCTATAGGGTGCAGCAAGAGTTAATAGTATGAATTCTTACAATAACATGATTCTATCCCCTTCATCTCACCAACTCCCCCCCAAAAAAAAACCAACCTAAAATTTTATAAAAGGCAAAGATCTTACGGTTCTATATTCTCTGTGTTCCTCTGACCTGGTGGATTCTGCATTCTACATGGGCAGTTGAGACTATCAGATCTGTAGTATAAAAAAGTTTCAGGAAGCCCATGTCTACTTATTTGGTTCTTGGTTTTGTATTTATTCTTTGCATGTTCAGTAGTGACATAGTAAACCTTAAGTGGAAGCAGCATAAACACTGTCTGTCTTCATTCTTCCCTGCCTTTGAACTGACTAGCTCGTAAGACTTCCAGGGGGAAAAAAAATCATTTTTCTCTAATAATTCCTTTCAGTGACTATTCAGAAACCTTTTGTGTAAAGTATGAAAAATAAAGGAATATTTTTTCATGCTTGTTTTTCTATGCCCTGAAAAAAAAAAAAAAGAAGATTATTGCTCAGCTGTTAATGCTGTCCTTTATTCCTTTCGAAGAGTGAAGAGTCGTTTATTGTGTAACATTGAGATGGTACCATTGTAGATCCCTGAATAGGTAAATGAGTAAGATACAGCACTTAAGTCTCAAGGAGGACACCAGCATGGTGTAGAGTAGGATACAGTGGGGATAGAATAGAGAGTAGTTCATGTGCTCTTGAGTCTCTTGTCCATATTTAACATTTACTCAGGAATGTTGAAATTGAAGACCAGATGAGCCTCAGGATGCTCCCCCAAGAAGTACACAATCTTTACTTTGCATTCTTCTGTACTGGATTGCTAACTCCTAGAGAGCAGGAAATATGTATTATCTCAGTGTCTCTTTTATTTCCCTGAGCAAGTATTATAGTTATTGTAGAGTCTTGGTGGTGATTTTTAATGTCTTTACTTGTAACAATGAAAGGTGCTTTTTAGTTAAAATATAGCTCTGTACCTCTGTAACTATCCCATTTTCTAGATAAAAAAAAATTTAATGCTTGTTATTAGTAATTTTTTTGCATTTTTTTTAGTGTCTCATTCCATTTAAAATTAAAAGTAATAAAATGAGGGAAGCAACATTTGGGAGGAGCTTTGATGGCTCATATTCAGTAGGCAGGACAGACCAATAGTATTAGTCTTGCTCGTTAAATTTTAAGCCTCTATTCCTCTCTTTACCTTTCTGCCTGTTACTTTAGCAGGTAGATATTCCCTATGATCTTGTCATGTCCAGAGAACAATACATTTAAATCCTATAGTAGTCCTTATCAAACAACTGATTTAGAATAGCATTTTTACAGCCTTATTTGGGCTTCATTATATTGTTAAAGTATTAGATTTTCTTTGGTAAAGTCTGCTTTTTAACACCTTTATTTTGTTTTCTTTTTGTTCCCAGTAGTGCCCCAGCTTCAGCAGATCTAAAAGCTTCTCTGAGATTTTGGTTATGTCTCTGAGTACCACACTGGTTAACAGTGGGTATTTTCTATAAGCGGATTTGTTCTCAAGCATTTGTGGCGTACTCAGCCATGATTCTCCTTCAATAGCCTCTGGACAGTAACTTCTAAACTCTGTTGACGATGGCTGTGATAGGAATAAGGAGTTGTCTAAACAACTGCTCTCTTGGGTCAGAGATTGATACTTCTTAATAGCAAGTGCCATAGCTGCTGAGGAAGCAGAAAAAAAAGACATGGGAAATGACTCAGCACTCCAAATAATTTCCAGTCAGATTTTCACTACAACACAGACTGTTGTGTAGAGAGATATATAAGCATTGAGATAATGCATCTAGGGCAGCTTGCCTGACTGCATCCTTACAAGAAGAAAATGGTTTACTTCTTCTGTTCAGTATTTTAATGAATTGTTTGGTATCTCTAGGGTAGCAGTTAGGCCAACTAAAAGACTTGTGCAATTACTAGTCAGCTGTTCTGACCCTAGCTTGCATGGCAGAATGCATCAGTAGATGGTATAAGAAGTAGAAACTGAATGAAAAAGTTGTGGATGAAGTGTATGGTCCATAGAGTGATCGTTGTATCAGCAGTCTGTGGTTATGGTGGTTATCAAGTAATTCCTAATGGGAATATATTTTTACAAACTAGTTTAAATACAATTGTGATTTCTTTCTTTCTCTGAAAATATTCTGAACCCTCTGAATTTTTTCTGCCTTATTTTACTTTATGTGCTATTTTCTGACCTTTCTGTCTTATTCTGCTTCAGCAATTGTAAGAAAGAAAGCAGAGAATATAGTATTTTTATAATTGCGATTTTTAAATTTTATTGTTGTTTTCTTTTTTTAGGGCCATGCTAGCGGCGTATGGAAGTTCCCAGGTTAGGGGTCAGATTGGAGCTGCAGCTGCCAGCCTACATCACAGCCACAGGAACATGGGGTCCGAGTTTCATCTGTGACCTACACCACAGCTCAGGGCAATGCTGGATCCTTAACCCACTGAGTGAGGTCAGGGATGGAACCTGCATCCTCATGAATACTACTCGGGTTCTTAACCCCCTGAGCCATGACTGGAACTCCTGTAATTGCAGGTTTTAAACATCATATGCTATTTTGCTGCTTTGATTACCATGACATCATTTAATCAAGTTTTTATTACTCCAGTTTTACTTTCTAGCTCAGGGGTTTTTAACCTACTGTATTTTCCCAAAAGTTCCTGGGTAGGATTTCATGGGTTTTGAATATGAATGGAGGAAAAAAAAATGACATCTTTATTTTCATTAACCCCCCAGCTGAAGTTTAACTTTTCCTTCAAATGTAACAATAAAAATTACAGATATTTTTATATCACATTAATTATTGTTTATATGCTCACTATTTTGAAATTATGGTAGATAATAAACTACCATATCTATTATCATAGATTTTATATTTTAATGCATTAAGAAGAAAGTACATACATTGCTGTATCTTAGTTTTTAAAAGTTTAAATTGTATTTCAGTATAGTTGTATTCTTTTTGTAATCTTACAAATTTGTGCATTTAAAACGTGATTTTGAGGAGACTGAAAATCTTCACTACACTGCCAAAGGAGTTCTTGCACAAAAATGGGTTAAGATCCTTCCTTCCTTCTTTACTATTTGATCTTCCTGCTGTCCCCAGAGTGTTATACATTAAGGACTGTTTCCTTAGAATTTATATATACGTACCTGTATATATATATGTACATATATGTATTTCCCTTGGAACTGTCCCCCTCCCAGGTTCATCCACTCCCCTGGCTTCGACTTTTAACTTCCTTTTAGATGAGCCACACAGCCTCCACAATTTCTGTGCTGTTTTCTAGACATCTCCACATACATATTATGGGAGGATTTTTAAGTTCAATGAATCTAATCTAATTTTCCTTTTTAAGCCTGTTCATTTTCTTATGGTCCCCATTAATTAGTGCCATTGATACCTTCCCACTCACTCAGGATTAAAATACAAGAATTATTTTTGATTCTTCGTCCTCAACCTCCTCTAAAAGTGGTTATTAATAAGTCACTAGAGATTATTAATCAGGCTTCTATGAAAATTCATACACTTTTTGGACATCTGTTTCACTTCTCTTGGCAATAGAGTAGAATTGCAGGGTCATAGCATCAATGTATGTTTAAAATATATTAGAAACTGACAAATCATCCTTCCAAATTTACTGTTTCATAGAGTCATTAGAGATGCATGAGAGTTCTAGTTGTTCCAGATCTCTGTCAGCAACTACTGTTACCCATCTTTGTTACTAGCTATTCCAGTGGGTGTGAAATGGTGTCTCATTTTGCTTTAAATTGCATTTTCTTGATAACTAATAATGTTGAGTGCTTTTTCAAGTTCTTATAGGGAGTTTGTAGATCTTTTTTAGAGGATCTGTCCAATTCATTTACCCATTTTTAGTTGGGTCATTTGCTTTCTGTTGTTGATTTGTACGTATTTACAAATTCTGGTTACAAGTCTGTTATAAGATCATTAGTAATTTCATATGTACTTTTTTTTTTTGTCTTTTTGGCTTTTTATGTAGAGCCGCACCCGCGGCATATGGAGATTCCCAGGCTAGGGGTCTAACAGGAGCTGTAGCTGCCGGCCTTCGCCACAGCCACAGCAACGTGGGATCCTAGCCGTATCTGCAACCTTCACCACAGCTCACGGCAACGCCAGATCCTTAACCCACTGAGCAAGGCCAGGGATCGAACCCGCAACCTCATGGTTCTTAGTCGGATTCGTTAACCACTGAGCCACGAAGGGAACTCCCAATTTCTTATATATGTTAAATAGGACTTCAACTTTGTTGAAATGCCTTTATACCTAATTGGTTCAGCCTTCTAAGGTAGAAGACAGTTTTGATGTCCTCCATGTGGTAAATTAACTAAATACGTAGATGAAAACTAAGCTAAAGACTAAGAACACTGAAAATTTGAAAGGGAATCTATAAACTTGAGAGAGCCTTGGCAACTTCACTTTTCTGAGGTGCAAACTGCTATATGTTTAGTTTTATATAACCAATTAAACTTTAAATATATTTACAAAATAAAATAAAATTGTATTCACAAGACCATTATTAGATCTACAAAAGGTATTAATTTGTAATATCCAGGGAACCCATTAGAGAGATGGAGATATTAAGTTGTAGGGTTAAAGCCTTTTTTTTCAGTCCTGCCACATATAAATATATAACCTCTTTCAAAGATGACATTAAAATTATTAATATGTAGCAAATTTGTAAATGTGGGTCCCAGGTCAAATGACTCTCCTGGCTGCTTCCAGGCTAGATGTAATACTAGATCAGACTTTGTTACATTTTTTCACTCTTTGGTTCCTTTTTTTTTTTTTGAGAAAAATGTCTTATCAGTAGACATTCATAGTTAATATAATGACTTAGAAATTTTCTTTTTATATGACTTAGCTGTATCTCTTAATTGTGAAGTCAAGAGTGCATGCTGCTGTTTGTCTTCTGGTATACTAAGTGTCATGCTTGTTTTTTTTTGTCTTTTTGCCTTATCTAGGGCCGCACCCGCGGCATGTGGAGGTTCCCAGGCTAGGGGTCTAACAGGAGCTGTAGCTGCCGGCCTTCGCCACAGCCACAGCAACGCGGGATCCGAGCCGTGTCTGCGACCTTCACGACAGCTCACGGCAACGCCGGGCCCTTAACCCACTGAGCAAGGCCAGGGATCGAACCTGCAACCTCATGGTTCTTAGTCGGATTCGTTAACCACTGAGCCACTACGGGAACTCTGGAGGATGAGGAAGAAAAGGAAAAGAAATTTAAGTCTGTACGGTTTTCCCTTTACTGCCTCCTTCACAAGAGATTTGCACTGAAGTAAGGATGACATTATTAATGAAAATCAAATTTTTTTTTAATTTGGGTGATTCAACTATCTCATGTATTTCTTACATTCTCTTCTTACAAATGCCTTAAAAAGTTAGATATATTAATACTACTCTTCATATTGAAGAATTATCTTTTCCTAATATACTATAGTGATTGCAGAAGATTACATTTATTTATTAATGGACCCCGCTTTTAAAATATTTTTCCAACTGGATAGTATGAATACTAAAGCTTGTTTTGTTGAAATATATCTGGCAGTGGCAGTATGTTACAGCATACTAGGAACAGTTACAATAGAGTGTTGGCAAAATTTGTCTGACAACTTTAAAATGATTAGAATGTTATCCCAGAACAGTGTTGCTCTGGCACTAAGAAATAGGTGGAAGGAACAGAGATCCAGAAAAAAAAGGAGGATGAATACCTCTGAAATTGTTCAGGAGTATTAAAGGGCATCTAGTATGTATCATTTTATAAATTCCTAATCTTATGTGTAAATTATAAACTATTTTAAAATTTGTATAATGAATTACGAAATGATTACAAAATAATGTAATATACATTCGTTTAATCTGTTTGTTGTGTATATTTTTGCTGGTGGTAATTGGAGACCTTCCGTAATATTATATATGAAGAGAGGTTTGGAGCCAAGAGGAAACTACAATCTTCTTTCCTAATTTAACTCACACCGTTATAAAGAAAAATAGAGACTTTTCAGTCATTATGCCTCTTGGGATTCAGCAGGGTAGGATTAGAAACATGCACAGAAAGGAAAGGGTGGATCAAGATTTTCTCCTCCATCTTCTTATAAGAACTCAGATAAAATAATTTGAGTTTAGGAGTTAAATAAATTTGTAAAAATTTTCAAATAAATGTCTTACTGTTGAAAACTCAGGAATCAAATAGATTCAGATACTGCAATATCTCTTGCTACCTGTTTGAACTTGCTCTTCAAACAGTGTGAATTCAAGAACTAAATAAATTTCAGTAAGAAGTGATACTTGTACTGCTACGTTTGTAAGTAGGACCATGTGGTCTGGTAGAAAGAGTACAATCTGAAAGATAGTAAACTGGTGTTCTAAGCTTTGTCACTGTCTCTGACTTGACCTTTAGGCATTTTTGCTTCCTTCTCTGGAAAATTATGAGGATGGATTGGATTTTATCTCACCTGATATATCCTTAAGTCTAGTGGACCTGAAAGGTAGTGTTCAAAAAAAAAGGTCCAGAAACTATTTTTGACATTTCAAAAAGCCAGAAAAAGCCATATATTTACTTACTTAAGACTGCAAACCAGGATTCCCATCATGGCTCAGCAGAAACGAATCTGACCAGCAGCCGTGCGGACACAGGTTCCATCCTTGGCCTTGCTCAGTGGGTTAAGGATATGGCATTGCCTCAAGCTGTTGTGTAGGTCGCAGACAAGGCTCGGATCCTGCGTTGCTGTGGCTGTGGTGTAGGCCAGCCGCTACAGATCTGATTTGACCCCTAGCCTGGGAACCTCCATATGCCATGGTGTAGCCCTAAAAAGATTAAAAAAAAAAAAAAGATTGTTAACTAAACAAAAAATTTACGTTTGGTTCCTATTGATATTATATTTTTCTTCACAAAATTTGCCAGAAAAAACAGCTTACCTCTTATTGGCATATCTTTTAATTAAATAGGGAATTAAATTATGAAAAATTAGAACTCACTGTGTTGTGTATACTGTCCAATATTTCCCAAGGTTTACTCTTAGAAATTAAAATTAATACATATATTTATGGGCAAATCAGAGATCCACCAGTGGCCATATTTTTGTGTTTAGCAATGTGTAATAGACTTTCAGGAGATTGATTTCTGAGATTGATTTCTAATTACTGTGTACCTAGACTTAATTTCATTCTGTTTCAGTTATTCTGCAACTATGTTCTAAAATTTTGATTAATTTGTTTCAACATTGAGTAGTAGTTTTTATTGGAAACAAAGGTTAAAATAATAATTCTCTAATATACAGAACTCTAATGATAATTAAAGGTTAATATACATGTTTTTATTACTATTTCACCTACATACCGCCTTGTTGATAATTTGATTTCCAAGAATTAAATTTTAAATTTGGAGAAATAATACATTTTACTTTTCTTTCCAGATAATTCTTTGATTCCTCCCTTTCTTCTATTCCTTCTCTCCTTTCCCCACCAAAGTGGCAGTTTATGGTATTTGGTCTCACTAATGGATAAAATACGTAAAAACTAAGTGCCTGTGTATGATCACTTGAGAGATATAAATTAAGAAGGTGAAGTCAAGGCTACTTCCTTCACTTGTTCTCTGTAAAAATATATATTGAGTGTGTCAGTTTGAATCCCAGTGGGTGGACAGGCAATGGTTTCTTGGTGGGTGATTAACATATTTTCATCCTCTGCTTTTTAAAAAGATATAATACTTTTTTTCTGTCCCAACTTGAGGGGGAATTGAATTTGAAAATGCCTTGATGCCACGTTTAGTCTACAAAGAAAAACAATTTACTGATGAGGTACTTGCTCACTAGTAGTCAAGAAGTGTCAAATGGATGTGCTATGTAGTTGTCAAAATGTGAGTTGGAATTTGTTTTTAAAATGGCTTAATATAGCACCTTTTTTATTTACCAATAGTGTAGGATTACTGTTGTTCCGTAATTCATCAGATCTGCATTCCTAGATATCCGTGATTATTTACCTACTTATTGAACAATTTAATTTACATCTAAATTTAGTTGTCTGTAACACTTTTTTTTCAAAAGCCTCAATTCTGTTATTCATTAATGAATACAATCTCAAAGCTTGTATCAACATCAAAACTAAGTATTAATGAATACTAAGCCTGTAATTCCTTATTCTAAAGGATCTCTAGTGCCACCTAGTGAATAGTTTTTTAAAGGAAGAAAAGTAAGTGAAATCAAATAGATATTTATTTCATCTGATTTTCTGTTTTCTTTTTTAAATTAATAGACTTCATTCTTAGAGTAGTTTTAGGTTGACAGAAAAATTGAGCAGAAAGTACAGAGCATTCCCATATTCTCCCTCCACTCAGTTTCTCATTGTTAGCATCTTTGACTGATGGTTGTATATATATTTGTTACAATCGATAAATCAATATTGATAAATAAAGCCCATAGTTCACATTAGGTTTTTTTTTTTGTATGTTGTACAGTTGTGTGGGTTTTGCCAAATATACAACTTTGTGTATCCATCCTTACAGTGTTATACATAGTAGTTTCACTGCCCTGAGTATCCCATATACTCCACCTATTCATCCTTCTACCCCATGCCCCAGCTTGTCTTCTTACTGCCTCCATAGGTTTGCCTTTTGCAGAATGTCATATAGTTAGAATCACACTGTCCATAAACTTTTTAGATTTGCTTCTTTCACTTAGCAGTGTGTATTTAAAGATCTCCTATGGCTTGATAGATAGCTCATTTCTTTTTATTACTGAATGATGTTTCATGCTGTGGATATACAATAGTTTATCTATTAACCTTTTGAAGGATGTTTTCTTTGCTTCCAATTTTTGGAAATTATAAGTAAAGCTGCTAAAAAACATTTACCAGTTTATATGTGAACATAAGTTTTCAACTCATTTGGGTAAATACCTAGGAGTGCAATTTCTGGATCCAATGGTAAGGGTCCAGTTTTGTTATGAATCTGCCCACCTGTCTTCCAATGTGGCTATACAAGTTTTCCTTCCCATCTGGAATAAATGAAAATTCCAGTTGCTCCACGTCCTCACCAGCATTTGTCGTTTGGTCAGTTTTGGATTTTAGCCATTCTAATAGGTGTGTGCGGTATCTCATTATTTTAATTTGCAATTCCTTAGTGACATAGATTTTGAGCTTTTTATATGCTTTTTTGCTCTCTGTGTATCTTCTTGGTTGAGAAAATTTGTTCAGATCTTTCACCCATTTTTTAATCAACTTGTTCATTTTCTCATTGTTGAGTTTTAAGAGTCTGTATATTTTGGACATAAGACTCCTTTATCAGGTAAGTGTTTTGTAATTATTTTCTCTCAGTTTGTGACTTGTCTTTCCATTCTCTTAAAGTCTTTCACAGATCAGAATTTTTTTAATTTCAATAAAGTCTACCTTATTCATTTTTTCAGACATCATGCTTTTGTTTTATCTAAAAAATCTTTGCCAAGTCCAAGGTTATTGAGGGTTTTTCCTGTGTTGTCTTCTAGTGGTTTTTATAGTTTTGTGTTTTACATTTAGGTGCATGACCTGTTTTGAGTTTGTTTTTGTGAAAGATACAAGGTCTATGCCTAGGTTCTTTCCTTCGGTGGGGTTGTACAGTTGTTCGACCTCCATTTCTCGAAGAAAGTCCTTTCTTCATTTGATTGCTTTTGCTCCTTTATCAAAGATCAGTTGACTCTTGTTTGTGTGGGTCTATTTCTAGGTGCTCGATTCTGTTCCACTATTTGTCTTTTCTGTGTTTATTATCATACTGTCTTGATTACTATAGCTTTATAGTAAATCTTGAGTTCTCCAGTTTGATTCTTTTTTTGCTATTGTGTTGGTTATTCTGTGTCCTTTGCCTTTCTACATAGACTTAAGAACCAGTTTGTCACTTTCTCCAGGGTAGCTTGTAGGATTTTGATTAGAATTACATTGCATCTATAGATAAAGTTGAGAGGTTTCTGTCAACATGGGATTTCTCTCCATTTATTCAGTTTTTTAAAATTTCTTTCATCATTGTGGCTTTTCTTATATAGATCTTGCATATATTTTCTTAGGTTTTGATCCAAGTATTTCATTAAAAGGGTGCTGATGTAAATCGTATTGTGTTTCAAATTCAAATTACACTTGTTAATTGGTGGTGAGGAAGAAGATGATTGATTTTTGTATATTCACCTTGTATCATGCAGCCTTGCTATTATTAGTTCTGGAATTTTTTTTTTTTTTTAGTTTTTCCAAATGTTAATGTTATATGTATTTTTTAGAATACAGAATAATACGGAAAATTGTCAGTGTATTTTCAGAAATGTAAATGATTCAAAATCTGAAAAATTATCATCTAATGAATATATAGACAACAGTTCTATATGAAATATTAATGTATTGAATCCAAAAGTATACTGAAAGAATAATAATCTAAATAATAATCTCAGACCTAGTAACCTTATTATTGGTTTGATTGCTCAAGTCATTAAGTTAAAATGAGAATAATCTTATGTTCACCCTAATAGACTTATTTTATTTTATTAAGGTGTAGTTGGTTTATAATATTGTATCAGTTTCAGTTGCACAACATAAGGATGTAAAATTTTTGTAGATTGTACTCCATTTAAACTTATAATACGTATTGTCTGTATTCCCTATACTGAACACTATTTCATGTAGTAAATCTGAAAGTAAATCTAAAGAAAAACTGATGGAGTTAAAATAATAAAAATAATATCTTTGCAGGATTAATAAATGTTGTGATACCTGACACCAAGAGCATGTAAGCCCAGAGTGGTGTGAATGGAATTAAAACATTGTACAGTCCTTTTTAATAGAGCAGATACATTAACTAACTTGAGACCTTAACAGGAAAAAATAATGCATATGAAAATTTCTGAGCTAAGTAATAAAAGAATACCTTCAGATATTAGTTTCAAACCAGTAGATGACTGTGGTGATGTACTTCCAACCATTCTTCTATATTGCCTTCCAGTATACTCTTACGGGGTTAGAATATAATAGGTTTTTGTAGGATGATGGTTCTCCGAGGGTGATGCATGGGACCCTTAGGTCTCTAAGACTTACTCAAGTAATCTTCAAGGTCAAAACTTTTAAAAGTAATTCTATGATGTTATCTGCCACTTTGGCCGTGTTGACTTTTGCATTTAATGGTACAAAAGGAAATGTTAGTTTAAATTATTGGCACCATAGAGTGAGTCAAGCCAGTGGCAATAAACTATACCTAGTAGTCCTTGTGTTTTTCAGCATCACATGCATTGTAATAAAAAAGGGCCATTACACTTAAGAATGCCCTTGGTGAAGAAATAAAAATTTTTTAATTTATGAAGTTTTAAGCCTGTGTTAGACATTTTTTTTTAAATTCTGTACAATTAAATTTTAAATACTCAAAATGTTTCTGTTGCATACCAAAATACATTGGCGTCTTGAGGACTAAAGACTTTGTTAAAGGCCTTAACTCATAATTTTGACATAGCATTTATTAATATCTGTGTACCAAATAATATAGCCAACACCTTCATAAAACAGAAACCAGAGACAAATCAGGGTAAAGGACAAACACTCAGAAGTTTTAACATGTCACTTTCAGTTCAAGAGCAGTGAGTGAAGTGGATCTAAAATAAGTAAGGATATAGAAGACCTAATATCATAGGGATAGTTTATGGGTATAAATCGAACTCTCTCCTCAGATACTATAAACTGTACTTTCTTCTCAAGTATATATGGAACAGTCACAAAAAATTTTATATACTAAATCAAAAAGAAATCCTGAATAAGTTCATAAAGTAGAAATAATACCTTAAAAAGGTATTTTTTTACCATGGTACAATAAAGATAGAAGTGAGTAACATTAGTTTAAAAAACTTGTCTTATCCACCTGCAGTGTAAACATTGTTTTAAGTAACAACTTTTGTGTGAAAAGGAAGAAAAAAATTATAGAATCTCTTTAAAAATATTAATAATGAAAAAGTTATATATAAGAATCTAGGGGATATAATTAAAACAGTGATTAAAAGAAGATTTAGCCTTAAATATTTTTATTGATAAAAATTAAAGAATGAGAATGAGTTAAATTCCCATCCAAAAGAGTTAGAAAAAAATCAAAAACATAAATCATAATAATGAACACGGAGGAAATAATAAAGATAGAAGTAAATATTATTAAGGTAGAAGACAAAAACATTAAGACTGAAAAACAGGAAAAATGCTTCTTCTTTAGGAAAGATTGCAAAATAAATAAAGCACTAGTCAAACAATTGGCCAGGGAATAGGGGAGAAGGTAGCACAGAGAGAGAAAGCAGAAATAAACAAGACGTGACGGGGAAATAACCGCTGAAGCACAGGAATTAGAAAGTCATATATTCTCTTTTGTAGAACTTAGTTGAAATGGATAATTAATAGGAAAATCCAGTTTACCAAAATCATCTCTAAAGAGATAGATTTAAACAGGCCTTTTTTTTTTCTTTCTAAGAAATAGAAAAATATAGCAAGAAATCTCAACAAAAGCACCAAGCCAGGAAGTTTAAAAGTTATATTTCACCAAATTTTCTAAGATCAGCTAGTCTCTTTCATAAAATTTTTCAGAATGTAAAAAAGTTCCCAAGTATTTTTTAAATGACTATGATATTGATCTAGATAAAAATCTCATATAGTTCACACACAATTACATAATAATCTCACATCAATACAAAAATACCAAACCGAATTCTACTCTTTATTAATAAAATAACACGTCATGATCAAGTGTTCTAATAATGCAAAAATGGTTCTATTTTAGGGAATCCATTAATAAAATCTACCTGTTAAACTAAGAAGGAACAAAGAGTGAAGTTTATCTTTACTGATGCTCAAAAGATCTTTGAAAAAATTTAGTATGTTCCTGCTAAAAATATTTGGTAAAAAGGGACTGATGCATATGTATTTAACCTGATGAAACACATAGACTCCCATTTTTTAAATACAGCTTAAAATGTGGAAATTTCTGGCAGTATTCCTACTAAAATTGGAACAAGATAGGATTGTCTTGTTTCCACTATTTAACTTATTGTGGGAGGTTTGGGTTTGTGCAATTAGACAAGAGAAAACTGTTTTAGATTCAAAAGAATTGGAAAAGAAATACAACTAATTCTTTTGGCAAATGATATCAGAAGACTCAAGAGCATTGATAACAAAACTAATTCAAGCAGTAAAAAATTCAGTACAGTATTAAGATATAAATCAAACAACCAGTGACTTTGTACACACATAAGCAGATGAGAGAAGTCCGTTTACAGTAGTTTTTTTTTTTTTTAAAGACAAGTACTTTGGAACAAACATAGAAGCAATTTCAGTTTTCCTTAATATATAAATTTAATATAGTTACTTTAGAAAATCTCCCCCAACCTTTTGGAACTAACATATGGAAATACAAATAAGAATAGATTTTTTAAAAAGAACTAGTACTGGCTCTTCCAGCTGTGAAAACCTCTGCAATTAAAACTGGTACTCTTACCTGACTGGACAAGTAAACTCATTGAGAAACAGGCCCACACACCTAAAATGATGAACTGTTTTATAACTGACTTTAGGATAACTATAAAACCAATTAGAAAAAGATAAAATTATGAGTTCCCATCATGGCTCAGCAGTAACAAACCTGACTGGTATCCATGAAAATGTGTGTTCAGTTCCTGGCCTTGCTCGGTGGGTTAAGGATCTGGCATTGCTGTGAGCTGTAGTGTAGGTCACAGACACGGCTCAGATCTGACATTTCTGTGGCTTAGGCCGGTGGCTGCTGATTTGACCCCTAGCCTGAGAACCTTCATATGCCACGGGTGCAACCCTGAAAAGACATATGTATACTGGAATAAATTTCACATTGGATAAGAGATTTATATATAACATAAAACAATGTAACCATGTATATACTAGCAGAAAGATATCTGTGAATTCTGTTGTGACCTGGAATGAAGGTAAAAAAGACTATCTATGACTTACAGTCCAGATACAATAAAATAAAATATGGACTTCATTTAAAATATTTACATTTTAAAAAATTGGAGTTCTTCTAGTGGCTCAGCAGGTGAAGACGTTGTCTCTTTGAGGATGCGGGTTTGGTCCCTGGTCTCACTCAATGGGTTAAGAGTCTAGCGTTGCTGCAAGCTACTGTGTAGGTCACAGATGCAGCTTGGATCCAGCATTGCTAAGGTTGTGGTATAGCCCTGTAGCTGCAGCTCTGATTTGACCATAGCCTGGAAACTTCCATATGCCACAAGTGTGGCCATAAAAAGAAAAAAAAATCCTTCAGCAAGAAAGTCTCGTAGTCAAAATTAAAAGACAAACTGAGAAAAAATGCCTTCATTGTGTGTTACAAATAGTTAATCTCCTAGTACATAAGGGAATTTTTTAAACTAAGAGGAAAATAAAAGGACCAAATGCTTAATGGAAAAATGGACAGAAGGCATGAGCAGAATAATACACACAGAAAAAAATAAGGTATTTAACAAATCCGACTAGGAACCATGAGGTTGCGGGTTCAATCCCTGGCATCACTAAGTGGGTTAAGTATCTGGCGTTGCCATGAGCTGTGGTGTAGGTTGCAGTCGAGGCTCGGATCCCACGTTGCTGTGGCTGTGGTGTAGGCCCGCGGCTACAGCTCCTGTTAGAACCCTAGCCTGGGAACCTCCATATGCTAGTGCAGCCCTACAAAAGGCAAAAAGACAAAAATAATAATAATACTACTAATAATAAGGTATTTAAATGCCCTTAAATTTATACTAGATCTGCAAATGAAAATAATATTGAGTTATTGTTTCTCTTCTTATTTGATTAGCAAAAATTCAAAAGCTTGACAGCACTCTTTTAGGGAACCTGTGTGGAAACAGTCACTTTCATCAATTGCTGTAGCAAGTACAAAATGATACACTCCCTACAAAGAGATATTCGGTAGTATTAAAACTACATATGTATTTATCCTTTGATTTAGTAACCTCACTTTTTAGAATTTACCTGATTGTGCTTGTTTAGCAACGCAATAATAGTAATGCACAAAATTATTCATTGCAGCATTATTTGTAATAGCAAAATATCACATAAACCCAACAGAATACTAAGTCATATAAAAGAATGAAATTTACAAAAGCGTAGGTGGACTTGGAGATTATACTACTTCTGAAATAACTCCGAGAACAAGAATACTGGATACCACTTAAATGTGAACTCTAAAAAATAAAACCAACTAGTGGATATAATGAAAAAGAAACACACTCAGATCTAGAGAACAAAGTAGTGGTTATCATGGGATGGGAAGTGGGAGGGGCAAGATAGGGGTTCGAAATTAAGAGGTACAAACTATTGTGTATCAGATAAGCTGCAAAGATCCATTTACAATACAGGGAATATAGTCATTATTTTATAGTAACTGTAAATGGAATATAACCTTTAAAAATTGAGTCACTATGTTGTACACCTGAAACTTATTTAATATTGTGTATTAACTATACTTCAGCAAAAAAAATTTTTTTTAAGAATATCTCTTGAACTGATGAGAAAGATTAACTCATTATTTTTTATGGCTGCGTTTGCAGTGTATGGAAGTTCCCAGGCCAGAGACTGAATCTTAGCCACAGCAGCAACCCAAACCTAAGCCACTGCAGTCAGATCCTTAACCCATTGCACCACAGAGGGATCTCCTAACTCAGTATATATTTTTAAGTGAAAAAAGCAAGAGGAGATGATATATGTAGTATGTTAACTTTTAAGAAAGAAGAGGAAAGAATATACAAATCCGTTTTATTTTTACCCCCAAAATGCAAAAGGATAAACTAGAAACAAATGAAACTGGTTACTTTGGAAGTGGTGGAAAATACAGGAAAATAATTGTAAGATGTATTAATTTTGTACATTTTTAAAAATAAAATTATATCAGGGATGGGGGAGGGAACCCTGTGATTGAAGCTTGCTGTATGTCTTAATATAATATAGAACACAGGAAAAATTAATTCAAATAACTAATATAGTACACTGACTCTGCTCGGTGGAATGTATTTTAAGGATAAATATTTTTCAGTCATAGTATTGGTGTAGTAATTCTGTGAGTTTTTACTGTGGGAGCAGGAAATAAAAATGTGTAAAAGGGGAAGAAAAAGAAGCACTCTGGTAACAGAGGTGGCAGTATGAACTCATGATTTAAATATGTATAAATATATATTTAGCATTTATTAACTTTATCTACTTAAGATTCTAGAAGCAAGGACACCACAGTAGCAGTGATCACACTTATCAGCCAGACCTTGTTGCCTAAATACCAGTCCCTACCACATGAAGGAAAAATAAGATATTTAGAATAGTGGTTGATTCCATGTTAGGTAGAGGGAAAGTAGGAGGTGGACATGGAATATTTTTTGTATGCTAAAAAAATAAGTCATCAAAACATCAGATACATCAGAAGGATACAAGAACCCACATGAAGGGGTTTCCACTGGCCAAATTTAAAAATTTGTGCTTTAAAGTGAATAATAAAGGCATAGATAACATATTGAGTATCAAGAAACAATCTATGAGTTCATGGTGATAAAAACAAAAATTGAAAGGTGAGGATCACAGAAGAGAAGGCATATCCTTTTTTAAAGAATGCTGCAGAAGGGAGTTCCTGTCGTGGCTCAGCGGTAATGGACTTGACAGTATTCATGAGGACACAGGTTCAGTCCCTGGCTTTTCTCAGTGGGTTAAGGATCTGGTGTTGCCAGCATTGCCGTGATCTCTGGCGTAGATCACAGACGAGGTTTGGTTCTGATGTGGCTGTGGATGTGGCAGCTACATCTCCAGTTTGGACCCCTAGCCTGGGAACTTCCATATTCATGTGCCGCAGGTGCGGCCCTTAAAAAAAAAACAAAAACAGAATGCTACAGAAAAAAGAGAATGAATAATGGAATTAACGAAATTAATAATTTGTAACCACTGGTGTACCAGTTGATTCTGGCAAGAATTATTAATGGACACTAAAACCATTGAGTAAATATAAGATTATTGGGGAAGAGGATTGTCACATTCAAGTGTTACTCCACAGTTTACTAATTACAAAAGAGAAAAGGTAACTCTACAATGGAAGTATTTGTCGGATACCACCTTAAAGCTAGTGATCAACAGCATGACTAACACAAACCGGTATGATACACCAAGGAGGCACATATCACCTATGTACTATTTCTGTTGAAAATGATTAACCTGAAATAACTCATAAGGAATCTAATCCAAATAATGGGATATGCTACAAGATAAATGACATGGAAGTTGTTGGGGGGCAGGGAGGCATGAGAAAAGACTAGGGAGACATTACAATCAATACAACATGTAATCCTAGATTACAGCTTGAAGTTGGGGAGGAGAAAACTGTAAAGGATATAATGGGGAACTTTGGGGACATTATTGTTTGTCCTCAATTATTTGAAAGGGAGGGATAATGGCATTATAGTTATGTATCATAATGTTCTTGTTCTTTATTACTCAAATAGAGTTAAAACTTCAGATATCCACAGCTTTCAGTTGCTTTACCCATAAATAACCTGTGCATGTGTGTCTACATGTAAATTAAGTGACACAAAATGTCAGTAGGTGCAGAGTCTATAGAGGTAAAACTTTGTGGAAGTATATTGTATTCTTTTGCCTTTTCTGTAAACAGAAATTTTTAATTTTTAATTTATTTATATATTTATTTATTTTTTAGGGCCGCACCCATGGCATACGGAGGTTCCCAGGCTAGGAGTCAAATCAGAGCTACAGCTGCTGGCCTACACAACAGCCACAGCAATGCAGGATATGAGCTGCGTCTGTGACTACACCACAGCTCATGGCAACGCCAGATCCTTAACCCCCTGTGCGAGGCCAGGGATCAAACCCATAACCTCATGGTTCCTAGTCAGATTAGTTTCTGGTGCGCCATGACTGGAACTCCTGAAATTTTTAGAAATGAAATATTTGGAGAAAAATAAAAGGCAAGGGCAAGAACTGTACACGGTAGGTGGTTCTATAGGACTTCGCTTTCCTTCTTGCCTTTCATTATATCATTATCTGCACTAATATGATATTTATCATTAAATGATACCAATGTAAGAATTCTTCATGTTCCATAAAATACAATATCTCAGTGTTAATTGTTGTTAATACATATCAAACATGAAGAGAAGGGAAATGGAGAAAGAGAGGATAACAGAGACATCATCCTGGCCTTAAATTTTTTTTCTGGACTAGTCTTATATTTTCTACATTGACAGTCTCACAATTGAGACAACCTATGCAGATATTCTTAGATTGGTCCCAAGAGAAACTATCTCTCTAGGTTAATAATAGTGTTATATGCTACCTATCATTGTGGGAGAATACTTACCAAAGGAGTGAATATGAGGAGGTTGGAATCAGTTAGTTCTGATGATTTACATCTCTCCTGTAGGGGAAATACACTCACTCTTGCCCAAGATGTCCAAAAGTGTTATTACGGTGTCATCCCAAAAGCCATACTCTTGTTATCTCAGTTTCAGGTACAAATGAAGTTCCTTGGGTGTTATTCTTTAAGTACAACACTTCAGGTACAGTTTCTTTTGATCTGTAGACCTTTGAAAGTAAAAAGACAAATTACTTGCCCACATATACCCAATATACAAGTTAAGACAGGCATAAGATAACCAGTATAAATGTCTGTTCAGAAAATAGGGAAATGGAAATGGGGTGCACATAGGAGTCACTGTTCCATAGCAGTTCTGAAATCCAGCTGGGCAAATACTGGAAGTTATTTGATTAGATCTTAAAGCCTGGGAGTAGTTCTTTATGACTCTTGGATCTGTCCTCTGGCCTCTAGGTTCTACTGAGTTATCTTTTTTTCTTATTTTTCTTTTTTAAATTGAGATATAATTCATAAACTATAAAACTCACTTTTTTAAAGTATAGAATTCAGAGGTGTACTCATTCACAAAGTTTTGCAACCATCACCACTATCTGATTCCAGAACATTTTCTTCACCCTAAGAAAGAAAAGCCCATTACTAGATTAGCACTCATACCTCGTCATTCTCCTACCCTTTCCAGACTCTGGCAACTACAAATTTTTTTCTGTACAGATTTTCCTATTTTAGATATTTCGTGTAAATGGAATTGTACTATGTTCAGCCTTCATTTAGCACAGTATTTTTAGGTTCATTTAGCACAGTATTTTTAGGTTCATTTTTGTTACAACATGCATTAGTTCTTCACTGCTTTAGCTGCATTACATACCTTTCAGTATGTTTTTCTTTTTGTTCAATTTTTAGTGTATCCTAATATCCCTGTGTCCCTATCTTTTATCCATTAGATGTTGGGGAGTATTTTTTTTTTCTTAACATTTGTTTCTTTTTTACTTAAAAATTTTTTTGGCCATTGCCAAGCCCATGGCATATGGAAGTTCCTTGGCCAGGGATCAAACCTGCATCACAGCTGTAACCATAGCGATAGCAATGACACCACCAGATCTCGACCTTCTGAGCCACAAAGGAACTCCTTTTCTCACAGTGAATTTCCCAAATTTCCTTTTATTACTGATCTCTTGTTTCATTCCTTTGAATACTTTATGTTTTTTAATCTTTTTAAATTGATTGAGACTTATTTTGTGGCTTAACAGTCTGTCTTGGAGGATTTCCATATATACTTGACAAATAGATGTACATGTTCAGATGTTTTGGGTTGGAGTGCTCTATATATGTCTCTTAGATCTGGTAGCTTTATAGTGTTGTTGAAGTCTTCTACTTTTTTATCTTCTAGTTTTTCTATTCGTTATTTAAAGTGGTTTATTGATGTCTCCAGATATTTTTATTGAATACTGTATTTCTCCCTTTAATTCTGTTAGTGCTTTCTCCATGTATTTTTAGCTTCTGTTATTAGGTGTATGTATGTTTATAATTATTATATCTTCTTAATAGATTGAACCTTTATTATTCTAAAATGACCTTCTCTATTTCTAGTAGTGATTTTTGTCTTAGAAAAGATTTTGTCTGATACTAGTATAACCACCCCAGCTTTATTTTGGTTACTGTTTGCATAATATGTCTTTTTTTCATCCTTTTTCTTTCAACATATTTGTGTCTTTGAAGAATCTCTTTTGAAAGCGTGTAGTTGGATATTCCTTTTAATCCATTTTTCCAGTTTCTGCCTTTCCATTTATATTTAATGTAATTACTTATAAGATAGGATCTACATTTGTCATTTTTCTATTTTACAGTGTAGTATTCTTTTTCTTTTTTCTGTATCTCAATTATTACCTTCTTTTGTATTAGATTTTTTCTAGTTTGCCATTTTAGTTACTTTGGTTTGTTGTCCTGTTTTGTTTTTTTTTTTTAATTATTATTATTATTTTTAGTTATTAGTGGTTTCCCTGGAGATTGTAGTTAACATCTTAATAGACAACAGTCTAGTTCAGATTAATACCTACTTAACCTCAGTGATATGCAAAAACTTTGATCCTGTATGACTCTGTTCCACCTCTCCTGTGTGCTGTTACTCTCAATTGTGGTACATCTTTATACATTGTCCACTGAGATGATTTGTAATCATTGCTTTGTGCAGCTACCATATAAGGTAGGGGGAAAAAAGTTATAGACAAACAACACATTTATAATTTACAAACAAAAATACATTTATATTGTATTTTACCTTTATAATTATGGTACTATTGCTTATTGTTTGAGTTACTGTCTGGTGTCTTTTCATTACATTTGGTCTATGAACGATAAACTTTCTGTTTTTGTTTATCTAAGAATGTCTAAATTTCACCAATTTTTTTTAACAAAAAAAGAGAGCAAAGACCAAATCTGAATATAAATTTCTGAATACATTTTCTAAATATGGAATTCTTTGTTGACAGTCTTTAGTTCCTTGACTGTGTCATCCTTTTGGCTTGATAATGGTTCTAATGTAATATTGACTGCTAATCTTATTGAGGATCACTTGTATGTAATGAGTTGATTTTTTTTCTTGCCACTTTCAAGATTTACTCTTTCTTTTGGTTTTTGACCACATAATTAGGATGTATCAAAATGTGGCTTTCTTTGAGTCTTTCCCACTTGAAGCTTGTTGAGCTTCTTGGATGTGTAAGTAAATGTTTTTCATCAAATTTAGAATGTTATCAGACATTATTTCTTCATCTATTCTTTGTGCCTCATTCTCTCCTCTCCTTTTGGGACTACCATTTGTGAATCTTGGTACACTGGATGCCGCCCCACAGGTCTCTGAGGCTGTAGTCATCTTAACTTTCTTTCCTTTTTTTCCTTTCCTTCCTTCTTCCCTCCCTCCCTTCCTCCCTCCCCTCAGACTGGGTAATTTCAGTTGGCTTATCTTCAGGTTTATTGATTCTTATTTCTACCAGTTCAAATCTACTGTTTTATCCATCTAATGAATTTTCATTTTTGTGTGTTTTTCAACTCCAGAATATATCCTGTTTCTTTTTCAAAGCTTCTTTTTATTTGTTTTTACTTGCTGAGCTGTTCCCCTGATAGTTGTCTTTCTTCTTTTTTGCTTGGTTTCCTTTAGTTCTTTGAATGTATTTAAAATGCCTGATTTAAATTTTTTGTTTAGTGAGTCCAATATCTGGCCTTCCTCAGAGATATTTTCTGTTGACTCTTTTTTTCCTGTATATGGTCCATAATTTCTTTTTTTTCTTTGCTTTTCTCATAATGTTTTCTTTTAAAAACTGACTGTTCTATGTAATACAGTGTGACAGCTGTGGAAATCAGATTATCCCCCTCTTCTGGGTTTGTTGTCACTTTGTTTTGTTGTTGTTCTTGTTCTTTGTTTAATGACTTCTGAACTAATTCCATGAAGTCAGTATTCTTTGTATTATATGCCTGCTGATATCTCTGCTTAATTAGTTTGGTGGTCAACTAATGATTGGACAAAGATTTCCTTAAATGTCTGGAATCATAAGATTCTCAGTCTTTGCCTAAGAGCTTGTGTGTATTGAGGAAGGCTGCTTCAGAACTGGGGAGGGAGGACGGGAATAGCAATTTTAAATGCCATATATAGTTTTGCTGTTTTTACCAAGATTTAGACAATATCCTTGAACAGAAGCTTCCTGGAAAGCTTTTGGTTAATATCATGGTTCTTGTGCTTAAAGAAGGACATCCCCCTACAACAACAACAACAACAACAACAAAAGAACCCCTAAAATTAAAGTAATAAATTTACACATGACCTACAGCATTATTAAAAGAGCTAATATTTGAAGAAATCTCATCAGCTTTCTGAAGCATATTTTCTTGGCTGTCCCGTTGATTTGTTTTTTTCTTAGCCTTTCTTAATTTTAGCCTCAATGGCTATCTGTATATAGACTGAAATTTTTCAAACAATTTTTGTTTAGTAGTCTGTCTGTATATTTCTCTTTCTTCTCACACTTTATAGTTGGCACAAAGGAACTCAATGCTTCGCTTAGAATTTCCCTAGATAGATCCCATAATTCATTCATTAGGCACGTTTTCTACTTTCCAAGGTAATACAGACAACAGTGTTTTATAACTTCCTGCTACTACATAATGATTATATTTTTCCACTTTCCAATAACGTTTACCTCATTTTCCTATAATTCCTTACCCTGCAGCCTTGTCAAAGACTGTAAGGCCTTTGTTAACAGCTTCTTCAAGGTACTTTCGGCTTACAGTATCACACTCCGTGAAGCTTACTGTCTGGTTCTAAAGCCACATGTACATTTTAGGTTTTTATTATAGCAGCATCTAACTAACATGAAGCGAAATTTGTGTTATTTATCTGTTAATACTTAACAAATTACCCCCCAAATTAAGACATTTAAAACAACAGACACTTATTATCTCACATTTTCTCTGAACCAGGAATCTGAGAATTGCTCAGCCAGATGTTTCTGGCCCAGTTTCTCACTTGACTGGAGGCAAGGGGTCTGCTAGGGTTGCACTCATTTGGGATTTGGGGTCGGCTAGGGTTGCACTCATTTGGGATTTGATTGATTTTAAGCACCTTCTTCCAAGTTCACTCATTTGGCTGTTTGTGCGAAACTTCAGTTCTTCTCTATGTGAGCCTCCTCCTAGTGCCACTCATGGCTTTTTCCAGAATGAGTGATGAGAGAGAGAAGACAGTAGTGGGGGCACAGGGAGCAGGGGGAGGGAAGAGCAAACATCAATGTTCAAAGTATCCGGGATAGGAACCACATTGTTTTCTAACCTAATCTCAGAAGGGAGATACTATTTTTTTTTCTTTTGGCTGCACCCAGGGCACGTGGAAGTTCCCAGGCCAGGGAGCAAAGCTGCCGTGCCACACGGGAACTTCCAACAGTATGCTACTGTTAATCAGACATGCCGCCCCTGCTGCAACATGGAAGTGGCTCCACAGCACCATGAAACCAGGAGGTGGGAATGCGAATCATTAAAGACCATCTTGAAACTGGCTACCACAAAGAGCTTGTGAAAGTTTTGAATTAGTAAAATGTGAAAAATGAAGAAATAGAGCAGAAATAATTTCTACCTTTTCGGGGTTAATGAATACCATTTCTGTATGGCAGCGTATTTTCTCTTCTAGCCAAATGTTTGTTAGTTGCCTGACTTTTGAAATCATTTGAGTTTATATCCATGGCCAAGATTTTTAGTTAACCAAACATTTGCTTTTTTTGTAGTTGTGACAACTTCCAATCTACAAGGCTCAATAGCTAATCGCAACTGAACAGCATTTTCTTTGTCTCTTTCTTTTTTTTACCCTTGTTTGTTTGTTTGTTGGAAAGTCCTTTGTCTCACAAGTAGACTTATTCTCAATATAAACAGAAACTGAGTAGATGAATAGAAGAAAGTAGCATTATTATTCTGCTTTAAACTTAGCTCTAAATGCACCTCTAAAGTATACCCCTAGTTATAGATGTGAGTCTGGTCCTTTTTTAATAAATCGTTTTGAATCTATAAGGTGGCATTAGCCAGTAAATTGTAGGACAGTTAACCAAAATGTCTAGAAGTAAATCTACCATCTTCTTTTAACACACGATGAATACAAAGCAAGATTAGTTTTGAAAAAAGGTGGGGAAGAATGTTCACAGAAGCCTTCCAAGATTCCTGAAGATAGTAATCAAAAAAAAATATAAATTGGGAATCCTTTTGTGTAATATGGCAGTTTGTTGTTTTGCTATAAATCCTTTAGTTAGGTTACGTGAGCTAATACTATCTATTCTGGACCAAAATATACTACATGGACTTAGAAATTTTGTCCTTTGTATTTTCCCAGCTAATTAATAATTTTATATTAACCTAGTTAATATTTTTACTTATTTGACATTTTATGATTTAAAATAATATATAACTGCTCAGCTTGTATCTCTTTGTTCTCTTGTTATTGTCACTATAACCTAAGATAACAGCATAGTAAATGTCAGCTATTAAAATGCTAAATACAGGAGTTCAGTATTTTACCTACCATCTCATATAACTGTAAAATATCCAGTGAACTGTTATGATTTCTAAGATTTTATTATCATTTCCGTTTTTATGAACAGAGAAACTAAAACATGGAGAGGATGTGTAACTAGCTTACATTCATAAGGATGGCTAAGATTCCAATCTGTAGCCAAGTCTTTGTGTTTTATTAAAATATAGTTGATGTACAATATTATTTTAGTTTCAGGTGTACTACAGATTGTTTTGACATTTGCATACATAGTCACCACAGTAAGTCTAGTGGCCATCTATCCCATACAAAGTTATTGCAGTATTAATGACCATATTCCTTATGTTATATAGTCTCACTTATGTGTAGAATCTAAGAAATAAAACAATCAAACTAAAATAAGTTGAAACTCAGTTACAGAGAACAAACAGGTCATTGCTAGAGGATAGGGGTGTTGGGTGACAAAATAGATGAAAAGAGAGGTTAAGCAGTACAAACCTCCAGTAATAAAATAGATAAGCTACAAGGATATGATATACAGTTGACCCTTAAGTGGTGGTGAGGGGCACTGACTCTTTGAACAGTCAAAAATCTGAATCTAACTTTACAGGGGGTCTGAGGTTCCACATCCTTAGATTCAACCTACCATAGATTGTGTAGGACTGAGTACATATTTATTGGGGGGGAAAATCCGTGTCTAAGTGTGCCCCACATTTCAAACCCATGTTGTTCAAGGGTCAGTTGTATAGCCAAGTCTTTCTAGTACAAGAACGAATAGTGTCTCTCTCCCCTGCTGGGTTCTAAACAAAGAATAAATATGAGAGCTAAGATATTACTTTTTTTAGTCGCACAGTCCCTTCTCATGTTTTTTTCAGAATTCAAAATTCTCTTTTTTTTTTAAAGGGGCAGTGTAATGGAAAGAACGTATTATGTAACATCTCCAGATGGTCAAGAACAATACCCATTGATATTTCTGCAGGACCATAAACAGATTCATGTTGGTTTAGGTCACATTTTCCTACCAAATACAACGAGAATCATGGTGGAAATTGTTTGTTGCCTTTCCTCTTCTCTCAGTAGTATGTTTTCTATCCTTCTTGCATTTTAGAATCATAGGTCTATGAAACTAGATGCTAGTTGGAGGACTTGTCTTCAGATCTGTTAGATAAGTGCTGCAGCTAATACTGAACTCAAAAACTTAGGATATTTAACCCTTCAGTCTAGATAGCCCTGGAATAGGCAGACCTAGTCTCATAAGACTGATCTGTATGGATAAGAATTGATGCATTTAAGGAGCAAAGAAGTAATACCTCTAGAAGTAGGTTTACTTCTAGTAGGAAGGAGTACGGAGCCTAACCAAGTATGCTTAGTCATCCTTCCTAGTTCACTAATTATTCTACCTGTGAAAGAGCAGAGTAAATAAAAGCATTGCGGTGAGTCCAGAAGTATGTGTGTAAAAAACCACCACCACCGCTCAATATCAGAACACTTTATCACTTACTGTGTGCTATGTTTATGAGTGGTCTATCCTTATTCCACAGCTCTTTACTGTAAAATCATTCACTTGCTTTTACTTCTTATACAAGTCTCAGGCAGAATTTCGTATTACTGCTGACCTTTATTTTGGTTGTAGCTAACTAACATGTTTTGGAATCCAGGACTGATTCAGACCCTCAGTAACGAGTTCCCTCTGTGGCACGGGATCCATGGCGCCTCTGCAGTGCCAGGATGCAGGTTCCATCCCCACCTGGCACAGTGGGTTAAAGGATATGTCATTGCCGCAGATGCAGCTTGGATCTGATCCCTGGCTCAGAAATTCCATATGCTCTAGGGCTGCCAAAAAAGAAAACAAGCGGGGGCGGGGGGAAAGACCCTAGCTAGTGGTATTACTATTTTATAGGGGGATCTTAGTAGATGTGTGCTGAAATATTTAAGAGTAAAATACCATAATTCTGCAATTTACTTTTAGTAAGTCTGCACACCAAAGAAAGTAAAAAGAAGGAAAATATGGCAGAAAACTAACAATTTTTGAATCTTGGTAAAGACTGTCTGTTGTAGTGTTTGTTATTTTTTTCCTTATGATTGAAATTTCAGCAGGAAAAGTTGAGAGAAGAGAAAAATACTTGATGATGACATTCAGGCCATGTTTGAAATGCACATTTGACAGAATTGAAGAATTACTAATAATTAACAGCTATAGAGTTTAGGCTTTTTTTAATAGTTAATGTGTGTACCTACTCTTTTAGGTTGAAAATTGCTTGGTTACTTAACAGTTTATGTTTACAACACTAAGTATTTTGATAAAAATACATTTGAATTAAAACTCTGAAAATAGCTGTCTGCTTTTATGTCTAGTTCTTTGTATTTTAGTTTAGGACTGAAAATATTTATTTTTAAGAAGTAATTAAATATGTTAAGTTTGAGGTTGATGTATTACTGATTAAATATATAGGGTTTCTATTGCTAAGTCTAAGAAACCGTTGGCAATTATGGAGTAACTCCAAGAGACTTCTAAGTCATTAATCTGTAATAAAAATAAGATAAATTTAAATGTTGGTGTTTTACATTCTCATTTTTAATTCTTACTGTATTTATTTTTTCCCTAGATCTTCCTCAGAACTGTGATCCTAACATTCCCCTAGTTGCTCAGGAATTAATGAAAAAGATGATACGTCAGTTTGCAATTGAGTATATTTCAAAAAGTGGTAAAATTCAAGAGAATAGAAATGGTTCCATTGGACCGAGTCTAATATGTAAAAATATCCAAATGAATCAAGCAGAAAACTCCCTTCAGGAAGAGCAGGAAGGCCCGTTAGACCTCACTGTGAATCGAATGCAAGAACAAAATACTCAGCAAGGTAAGATCTGTGTGCATGCATGTGTGTATGATATGATTTTGTATTTTAATATTCTTAAATATATGAATAGCCTTATGTTCACAGAGAAATTTATTTTAGAAGCAGTGTCACTTGTAATTAGCCTGCGTAGTATGGACTAGAAAGAAGTTCTAATTTAGAGCTTTTGTATTGCATTTGACTTTGTTTATAAAAGAGAAAATGAGCGTTCCTCTCAACCTCTTTTCACAATAAAGTGTATGGTTGAGAGCCTTCTGATTAGCAACCTGAAAGCAAAGTATACAAATAAAAAGATGTATATGATTTAAAAAGTATTTTATAATGTAGAGCTGAGAGCATTCATTAGGTACCTGCTGTTCAGCTTTTTGCATGTAGGTGAAAAAAGGAAATAGATTATCTTTGTTTATGCTGTAACTAGGGAAAGAGAGAGTTAATACAACGTAATCATGTAATTAACTATATATTTTTCATAAGCATGAATTGTGAAGCTGCGTTATTCTTATCTAATTGTTAATTGAAGGAAAATCTGTGATTCTCAAAGGAAAGGAGGGAAGAGCCTTGATGTGCTTGTGGAGGATGCCAAACAAGTGTTTGCTGAGAGAAGAGAGAATAAGTAGCTTTTATTAATACAAGTTAGAGATAGTGTTGTCAGTCCTTCAGACCAGAAAAATATCAACATTAAGTTTGCCTGCCAAAGGCAGTGTGGTGTTTAGGACTCTAAAGAGGAGTACACTAATCAGTGTTTAAAGAAGATAATCTTTTCAGTATGTAAGACAGATATGTAAGGGGCTGAAATATGGAAATACTTTTTTCTTTTTGCATCCGTCATTTTAGGTTATATGAGTTAATTTATGTAGAAAGATCTAAAAAATATTGAGATTAGGATTAGATGGGTTATAAGACACAAAGAGGGAGTTCCCATTGCAGTGCAACGGAAATGAATCCAACTAGTATCCATGAGGATGCAGGCTCCATCCCTGGCCTGTCTTAGTGGGTGGGGGATCCAGTGTTGCCATCAGCTGTGGTGTAGGTTGCAGACGCAGCTGGGATCCTGCATTACTGTGGCTCAGGCGTAGGCTGGCAGTTGCAGCTCCAATTGGACCCCTAGCCTGGGAATTTCCATATGCCACGGGTGTGGCCCTAAAAAGCAAAAAAAAAAAAAAAAGACACAAAGAAATGTAGAAGATGATTACGATATAGGACTCAAGGACAAAAGTATATCAGTACATTGAATTTTATAATATAGAAAGTATAGGGGTTTTAGAATTTTTATTGTTTTTCTTGTTTTTATTTTATTTTATTTTATTTTTGCTTTTCTACTTTTTATACCTTTTCATTTATATCTCTTCTCCTTTGTGGGAAGCAGTTCAGTGTTCTAGAGAGACTGAAACACAGGCTTTGGTATCTGTGAGGGACTTGTGGTTAAAATTAACAGTTAACTTTACCTATCAGAGCTCTAATTTCTTCATTTGTTATTTGGGCAATAATAATAACAAACTCATTGGAAGAGTATGAAGTTTAAATGTAAAGTAACCAACTAGTAAAAGATACTCAAGCACTAGACTCTCTATACTCTCTACCTTCCTTTCCTTACCTCCACAGTGAGAAGCCTGGGAAGTAACATGGTAGTTATCTGTAAATATTTGTACGGCTATTTACACTAAAGTAGGACTGAACTTTCTCTTAATGGCCCAGTGAGTAGAATTAGGATCACTAGCTAGAAGTTAAGTGGCAAGAGATTTCAGGTCCATATAGGAAAGAATATTTCTAAGGATCACACATTTTTTTCAAAGGAAAAGGGGGTAAATGATTCCCTGATCACTAGAAGTATTCAAAAGCATCAGATGAGTGGTTGAAATGGATGACATTTTAAAAGTAAATTTCCAAACCTTACCTTCTGTGATTCTGT
Organism: Catagonus wagneri; assembly: GCA_004024745.2. Lineage (NCBI taxonomy): Eukaryota > Metazoa > Chordata > Mammalia > Artiodactyla > Tayassuidae > Catagonus > Catagonus wagneri. The sequence continues at coordinate 5,761,860 of PVHT021183710.1, read as the reverse complement.
GAACTTGTGATAAGGCAGACCCAAGTATATATAGAAATAAGTAATGTACTTACTGTTTAAATTATTGAGATATTCTAGACAAAGTGTATCAATAATTTATATGAACATTCTTAAGTTGAGAAAAGTAATGATGGTGAATATAAATCTATATTTTAGTCTTCTTGAGGATTTTAATTTTGAGGGATGACTTTTTGTCACATGAGTTCTTAGGACAGGAATCATTCAGTTTAGTCTGGCTTGTAGTGTAGTGACCAAGAGGGAGAATGGTAATAGATGAGGCTAAGGAAATAGGTAAGGAAAAGATTGTGAGAAAGCCATGTAGGAAATCAAGGATTTTGACTTTTCTTAGGATCTGCGTTGCTTAGAAAGCTATTAGATTGCTTTAAGCAGATAGTAATGAAGTCAGACTTTTTTTTAGAAAACTATTCTGCTCTGGTAGATTGGTAGGCTTTAACTTTGCTTACTTTCACACTCAATTTTTTTTTTAATGGAGCAGATAACCTTTGATGTATTTGTGTTATGTGTGCACATGTGTGTGTATGTGTTGTATATACACCAGTACCTTATATGTACTAATCTTTCCACAAATTAAAAATTTTAAAGTTGAAATAAAGATGTTATAAACCAATTTTTTTTGGAGGGGGGCATGTCTTTTTAGGGCTGCACCCATATGGAAGTTCCCAGGCTAGGGGTCAAATCAGAGTTGTAGCTGCCAGCCTATGCCACAGCCACAGCATCATGGGGTCCAAGCCTCATCTGAGACCTACACCACACAGCTCATGCACGGCAACACCGGCTTCTTAACCCACTGAGCAAGGCCAGGGATCAAACCCGCATCCTCATGGATACCAGTCGGGTTCATTACCTCTGAGCCACGATGGGACCACCTAAACAGTTTTTAAATGTCTTGCTAAATGTGGTGATTTCACCCCCAGTGTTTTATACAGTCCACACTGTAGACTTTGGAGCATTTCATTAGTAATAGTACAAGGTATAAATCCTTATTTCAAATGATTTCTTAAGAATTAAAGGCATTTTTGGACTGACCTCACTCTTCTTACCTTATAGTTGGATTTAATAAGATGCTCATACTTGTAGCCACAGGATTAGTTCTGCTTTTGTTTATTATTTGCTAGTGATTACATTTTTCATGTTATTCTCACTATAATTTTGCAACAGTACTCATTTAAGTTCTCATTTAAGTCATTTTGTGTTATTTTATTCAAATTTGATAATGTAATCTGTAAATCCAATAGATAATCTTACCATAAATAATGTGGATAGTTTATGGATTGTTGAACCTATAACTATATAAAATTATTAATCCCAAATAGTTTTACAGGTAACCTAATATAACCTTAAAGCAACAAGTCTTATATTTTACTATTTTAAAGAATAGAAAAGAAATAAATATTGCCAAAATGAGGCACACATAGCAAAAGAAAAAAAAGTTGCAAACCTAGGTACAAAAATTCTAAACAAATATTAGGAAACTGAATATAGTGAAGTATAAAAACATTGTAAATAATGACTGGGAAGGCACAGATGATTCTGCATTTGAAAAACCTTTATGATTTTCCACGTTACCAAATGAAAGAAAACTATATCATGCTAGTAGATACAGAAAAAATTTACAGAAGCTGACACATTTGTGATTAAAAAATGCTTATCACATCAAAAATAGATGAGCACTTCTGCTACCAGGGACATTATAACTTAATGATTTAGAGTAATAAACACGAAGTTTCTGCCGTGGTGCAGTGGGTTAAGAATCCACCTGCAGTAACTCAGGTCACTGTGGAGGCCCAGTGCAATGGGTTAAAGAATCTGGCATTGTTCGGTCCCTGGCCCAGGAACTTCCGTATGTTGCGGGTATGGCCATAAAATTAAAAACAAAAAAATTTTAAAAACAAAGTAATAGACATGACTAAAATGCACACTACCACCAATTTTCAACATTTTATGAGAGGTCTTGACTCTTGTAATAGCATGATAGAAAAAAACGGAATATGAAAATAAACATAATAAGCAGCAGCCTATAAGGAAAGAATGAGCAAAATTGAAGTTGCATATGAACACTATGGTTGTATATATAGAAAATATGAAAGAATACATAAGATTTTAGAACTGATTAAGGAGTTCAGAAAAGGTACTACTTATAAGATTAGTAGGTATTACAACATCTGATTAGAAAATCCAAATTTTAGGGAGTTACTGTTTTGACTCAGCAGGTTAAAAATCTGACTAGTATCCATGAGGATGCTGGTTTGATCCCTGGCCTCACTCAGTGTTTAAGGATCTGGCATTGCGGTTAGCTGTGGTGTAGGTCACAGACACGTTGCTGTGGCTGTGGTGTAAGCCGGCAGCTACAGCTCTGATTGGACCCCTAGCCTGGGAACTTCCATGTGCCACAGGTGCACACCTAAAAAAAGTAAAAAAAAAAAAAGAAAAACAGATTTTAGAAAAATCTCTAATGTGGAGAACATTATAAAACTTTATTGAAGGACTTCTGAAGGAGTAAAAGAGGACTCCTAAAGTGAGTGATTATATTTTAAATGAATGCAAAGACTCTAAAAGATAGCAGTTCATCTTTAATGTACTTAAAAATTCAGTGTCATTTCAGTCAAAATTCTGATAAATTTTATTGCGAAAAATGACTCGCCAATCCTAAAATTTATGAGCAAAACTTAAAGAGCCAAGAATTACCAAGTCCAGATGGTGTCGAACTCTAAAACAAAAAGGTGCAATGACCATAAACAAAATACTAGGACAGATTAACAAGCCCAGAAACTCTCCAAACATGTGTGGAGTCTTGGTACAAGACAGAGAGATGTCATATTAAATCACTAGGCTGATGGCCTGTCACTAAACAGCTTCCAGGCAATTGGTTACCCATATGGAAGGGAAAAAAAACAGTCCCTACCTCACACCATTCACAAAAGTAGTTTCAGTTGAATTAAAGGGCAAAATGTTAAAAGCAAAACTAAAAGTTGGAAATGATAAAGGATTATATCTCAATTTAAAATAAAGAAGAATTTAAGATGCAGAAATAACAATCCATGCAACAATTGTGTAAATTTGAGTATACTAAAATGTAAAACTTAAGTATTTTGAAAAACACCTGACTAGTGAAAGTTCAAGCCTCAAATTTGGAGACAGTATTTACAACTGATGTAACTAACAGCTGTTCAGCCAACGAAACAAAACTGTAGCCAGTGAGGAAAACACAACTCCATAGAAAAATAGATGAAAACAGTCATCAGAAGATAATAGAATAGCCAAATACGCAAAGAAAAGATGCTCAACAGAATATCCTACTCAGTTCTCATCCCTATATAGGGTTCTTTTATTCTATCATAAGAGATGATAATTCAACCTCTTCTTGACAGTAAATACTTACAAAAAAATCTTTGACAGCTGTGACAGTTAAGCTCCTATCTCTGAAACATTCACCCTTCATTTTATATTTTTTCCATCTGAAACAATATTTTACTTAATAGTACTGTAAGTATTTGTAGAAATTATTGTATCTCCAGGACTTCCCTTTTCCATTGCTAATCTTTAGGGTTTTCAGCTTTCTTTCCCACCTGCAATAAAATGAGGACATTTTTCCTTTTACTTACCAGTGCTATATATATGTATTTGTTGAAACTTTTTTGTTTCTCTAAACATCTGTTTTCCATGCAGATCTTTACAACTTCTGTATTTGTTCTTCATAAATCAATTTTCATACTTCTCGTTTTCCTTGCCCTGTCTTCTACAAACTCTAGACTGAAAATATTGTTTTACCCCCAGGGGTACATTCCTATTTGCCTCTCCATTGTACTTCCTAGCCAGGTATTTCAAATATTAGGATATTTCTTTGTGCACTTCTATTTCTGCAGATTTGCATACTCTGAGGCTCAGAAACTAGGAGAAAAAGGCATTTGTTTTTTTATCCTGGAGCACTAACTTTAAAATAGGTTGAAATAATATTAGCACGTCCAAAAAAATGTTTTTTTCAGTTTTAATATGGACTTAAAGTAAAAACTCCTGAATTCCAAAGTAGAGGAAGAAATTTATAACTTATTATTGTGAGAACCATGAAGAATTTACCAGTTCTGTAGAAAACAAGATAGAATGTGGTCAGGGATGAAACAGCAGCACTTCAGTGGCCTTGCTGGTATCATTTTCTTCCATGAAGTCCTGTGAATATTCTGGTAGAACTTTCGTTTTAATAAATTTCTCAATTCATTGTAACTGTTGCTGTGTTTATCTCCTCACTGTAATCAACCTTTGGGAGCTGGAACCTGTCTGTTCACTTTTGTATCCCCAGTATACGTATGCTTCATGACATTTGCATTTCCTGGATTAAAAATCTTCACTATTTTCAAATGTTATTGGCATCTAAAATAGAAATTGAGACTTGATCATTGGATTTATGATTTTTTAGCAGTAAAATTTCTTATTTTAAACATGTTAGAGGAGTACCATCGTGGCTCAGTGATTAACGAATCTGACTAGGAACCAAGAGGTTGCGGGTTCGATTCCTGGTCTTGCTCAGAGGGTTAAGGATCTGGCGTTGCCGTGAGCTGTGTTGTAGGTTGCAGATGCGGCTTGGATCCCATGTTGCTGTGGCTGTGGTGAAGGCCAGCAGCTACAGCTCTTGTTGGACCCCTAGCCTGGGAACAACCTCCATATGCCGCGGGTGCGGCCCTAGATATGGCAAAAAGACAAAAAGAAAAAAAAAATGTTAGATAGAAAACATCCTGAAATATCTTTATTAAACAACATAGAACATTGTGTCATGATGAACATTAATTATTACACTGCATTATGGTGACTTAACATTTTTAGTATCATTTTCCCTTAAGCTAATTGACAACAGGTTAAGTTAAAAATTTTTAAGAAATTTTAATTTAAAAATTTAAGATTTTACATTACTATCAGTAGGCTAAACTTTGGAAATTATATTTCCTAGTTTGAGTAAGACTTTAAAAAAAAAAACAAATTATGAATGAAACATATAAACTGGCCTTCAAGTGAGCATTTGGAAGATTGTATTGAATAAAATATATAAATATATAAATTTCAGTGATATGTTAAATTGTTATTAAGTATCCTTTGTTTTTGCTACTTCTGCCACCCCTAGTCTAGTTTCTTGGCTGAGATTAAAGTGATGTCAGCTGAGATGTTAAATTGTAATTAAGACAGCCAAGTATCACTTTATGATATTCTGTATTATAAACTACTATAAACTGCGCTGTTTAAAAATGAAGTTCATTGTTACTCTATAAAGAAAATAGTGGTTTTCTTTTTTTAAGTTCAGTTTAGAAGGTATTTCTTTATCAACTAATGAAGACAATAAAATTATCCAATTTGTTTTTCTATGCTGAACTTTTAAAGACATGTGGAAGAGAATGTTATGTTCCATGCTTGAGAAGATACCATATTTTAGTAAACCTGAAGAGTAAAATATATCTAGTTGATCCATGTCCCTAGCAATCTAACCTTCTCTGACTCTAGGGATAGAGGAAACAGGTGATATTAAAAAATTTCAAATTGAGGCATACCATTCATCTGCTGAAGACACTTAGTGGTTTTAAATTGTCCTTAGTATAAAGTTTAAAATCCTGAATTCATTAAGATCCAGACCCTGTCTACCTACCTATTCAGTCTCATCTTGCATCTCTCTTTAGTCTTCATATTGGTTTTCTCTGTTTCTTGAATGTGATACACTCTGGCCTCAGAACATTTATACATGCTATTGCCTCTCCTGTAAAAGCCACTCCCTACCCCCACCAATTTTTTCTAAATAAGTCTTACTCTGTTTTTCTTCAGGCTTCCGTTTGAACATCACTACTTAAGAAAAGCTCCCCCCATGCCTCTTAAATTAGATGCACACGGACACACATACAAATGTTCTTATTACTAACCACCAAATTTTATTATGTTTTTCCCATAGCATCCTCTGTTCTTGTGTAGCCTTATCACCCTTGTAATTGTTTCCACCATCTTATTTTGTGCTTTCTGTTTGTCCCATTTGTTATAAGCTTTTTTCCTCCTATGTTATTTTCTTTTAGATTACATTTTTTTCTCTTATTTTTTCTTCTTTTGCTAATTTTGAAGTTATATACTCTACTGCTATTCTGTTAGTAGTTCCGATAGAAATTTTTTAATGTTTAGTTAACTCAACAATTAATGTAAAGAATATTTTAACTTTTTACTTGCCCCAACACATATAGCCATTTTATCAGTGCTTTTTTCTCTTTTATGATATCACAATTAAACATAACTATTTTATATCATGAATTTTTGTTTAGATTTACGTACATAATTGCCTTTTTCCTTTGTTCATCATTTGTTCTTATATCTCAAATTTTCTTTGGGAATCAGACATTCTTTTAATAAAAGTCTATTGGTAGTATCTTGTTTTTTTTTCCACCTTTGTTCTTAAAAGAGGTTTTTTTTCTGGGTCACAAGTCTAAACTAACAATTATTATTTTCTCAGCACTACTACTGTGATAGTGTCTTTATTTTTACTATATGTGCCCAACAGTCTTTCCTTTGTAGGTAATCTTCACTGTCTCTGTTTTAGCACCTTTCTGTCTCTGTTTTGTTTACACTGTCCTCAGATATGTTTGGGTGTATATTTCTTTTATTCATTCTGTTTGGTACCTCATTTCTAAAACTGAGCTGTGCTTATTTTAGCCACTATCTTTCAGTATATTATAACTCCCATTATATCTTTTGTCACAATATACTGAGACATGTTTTGGATCCTCTCATTCTAGATATCATATCTCTTATCTTCTCTTTCATATCTTCCACTTTTTTGTCTCTTTGTGTTATATATTGATTAGTTTACTTAGAACTATTTTCAGATTCACTGGTTCTCGCTTGAGCTGTTTAATCACTGAGTGAGTTTCTAAGTTATTATTTTTTCATTTCCAGAAGTTATTTGTTACTTTTTTGAAATATGCCTGTCAGAGTGCCCCTAGTTTTACAAAAGATTCAGTAAGCAAGGTATCAAGAGTAATTTGAGAGGATTATTTTTAGGTAAGGTGGTCAGGAAAGCCTCCCTGAAGCAGTGAGTTTGAACAGAAAATTGAATGAGACGAAGTCCTCAGTGTAAAGATCTGAGTGCAGGGCATTCCAGACAGAAGACAAATCAAAAACAGATACAAAAATATCAGAAATCAAAGAAGGCGGGAGCAAATTCAGTATGTTTAAGGACTGTGTGAAGATGGTCTCAGTCACTTAAAAATCAAGAAACTAGTCAAAGCTGTTTCCATAAAGTCAGATTATAGTGTCAGAAAATATAGTTGTTACAGTATATTTAAGCTAGATTTTTCTTTTTTAAAGAATATCACAAAAAGCCGTGCACTTTAAATTCAGAAGTTCCATAAATGTAACCATGTAAATCAACCATTACTTCACTAACCTACTTAGCTGTATAAAGTATAAAAAGAAAGAAGAAATCAGTTTCTTTGTAGCCATTAACATTTTCCCTGAATATTTTTATAGTTTGATATAAAATTGACTACTCTTTCACCACATGGTTTCCAAGTGACAGTTCATTGAGTTTTTGTTTCCCTTGTAATTTTTTCATGTATTTTCCCTTCAGATATAACTTTTATAATATGTACTTTAACATGACCTTGAAGTCATCAGTGTGCCAAAATGGAGTTCTCATGCTTAGATTGAATAATGTAAAGCTGGTATTACTTCTATATTTAAATCTTCCTCTTAGTTGTCTTTTACATGAAGAACAAAACTTAACTTTTCTTTCCATGACTTATATGACTTTGCTAAGATGATATCTCTGTCTACCTCTCTGGACTTTAATCCCTTTTCCTCTCTTCCTAGCTTAGTGTGTGCAAGTCACACCATCTGTCTATTTCTGACACATGCCAAGCTCACTTCAATTCTGAACCTTCACTCTAGCCAGTTGCTTTGCCTGGATTACTTGGCCTTCGGATCTTCTTGTTTCTCTACTTACCCCTCTTCATCATTTATATCTCAACTAGAATATCACCTTAACAGTAAGAGAATGATAAATTCAAGTGTATAGAAATATCTTCTGTGTGATAAAAAGAAAGCAGCATTAGAAAAATTGAAAGATAAATGGCAGTCTGTGAAAAACTATTTGTAACTTCTATTTTAAAATAAAGGACTAATAATCTAATACATTAAAAGTTTCAAAAAGTTGAGAGCTGGAGTTCCTGTTTTGGCTCAGCAATAACGAACCCAGCTAGTGTGAGTGAGGATGCAGGTTCAGTCCCTAGCCTTGCTCAGTGGGTTAAAGATCCAGGGTTGCCGTGAGCTATGGTGTAGTTCACAGCTGTGGCTTGGATCTGGTATTGCTGTGTCTGTGGTGTAGTCCACCAGCTGCAGCTCTCAGTTCCACCCCTAGCCTGGGAACTTCAATATGCCACGGTTGCGGCCCTAAAAAGACCAAAAAAAAAAAAAAAAAGGTTGAGAGCCGAAAGATCAACCACCAGATAGAAAAATGAGCACTGTTTTATTATCAATTCGTAGAAGTTTTAAAAGCCTTTAAACATAGGAAAACATGCTCATAAGCTCATAGGAAATATACTCATACATGGTTATACCTGTTAGACTGATGAGAATTTGAGTTTAGCAAAATAACCCATTTGATGAGGCAGTGAAGAAACAGGCAGTCTTAAATTACTAGGGGAATACAAATTGAAACAAATCCTTATAAAGGGGAATTGACAGTATCTATTAAATTAATATATAGATTTACCCTTTAAGCCAACAATCTCAAGGAATTGAGCCTATAATTATATAATTATCAATGCTATATATTCAAGGTTATTCATTGGGGGCATTGTTTATAATAGCAAGGAATTGAAAGTAACCCAAATGGTTAGCTGAATGATTGATTGTACATCCACACAGTGGAAAACTGAGATTTTGAACAAAAGAGGTGAGAAAGATCTCTTGATAGTGACCTTTTCCAGTTTTCATTGTTAGGAGATAAAAGCATGATGCCAAATAGTATATTTTTTTTAATAAAGAAGAAAAATAAAAACTAATAAGCATAGTTACCTATAAAGGGATATGAAGTAAATGAGGCAGAGGGAGCAAGATGGAAATGCTATAAATGGAACTTGTTATGTGGTTTTATGTAAATGTTCAATATATCACAAAGAAAAAACATTTTTAAAAAAGCAATCCCTAAAATTTGCAAAAGAATATAGCAAATGAACCTGGTTACATCAAGTTAGTAATATACTAACAGTGAACAAAGAATTAGGTTACTTTACCCAGTCTGTTTGTTTATTTGTTTGTTTTGCTTTTTTAGGGCCAAACCTGCAGCATGTGGAAGTTACCGGTCTCAGGGTCAGATTGGAGCTGCAGCTGCTAGCCTACGCTACAGCATCGCCAGATCCGAGCCACATCTGCAGCCTACACCACAGCTCATGGCAACACTGGATCCATTCACACACTGAGTGGGGTCAGGGATCAAACCCACCACATCCTCATAGATACTGGGTTCTTAACCCACTAAGCCACAATGAGAATTTCTCTACCCAGTGTTTTGACTATATATTCTTGGTGGAATGAATTCAAAAGACAAGCAGTGCTTCAAAGAAATCCTGAACTTCCTCTTAGTATAATATTGGTGGAATGAATTCAGAAGACAAGTAGTGTTTCAAAGAAATCCTGAACTTATTAGTAATAATATTGCCATTGTTCATTATTTTGAATCTGTAGGATAAATCTATAGGATAATATTGCCATTGTTGGTTATTTTGAATCTATAAACACTGTTTTAGGAAACAGATTTTTAGGGTAAAAGAAGAAACAAGTGTAAAATCAAAGAAGTTAAAAACCCTGTAATATTATAGATTGGAAGTGTCAGTGCAAAATCACAATTTCTTTTTCTTTTCAAAAATACGGATTTTTTTGGTCTGACCACTGAAATATTCTAAAAGCAATGTCATGACAGCTCAGTGGCATTGAACTTAGACCTATATTGTGGTCTCTCAACATTATTTTCCTTTAAAGGGAAGCAGGCGTCCTTGGAATCCAGGTCTGGATCAGAAAATATACAAGATGAGCCTGGAACATCTAGTGCCAGCAAGCAAGAAGTGCCAAGGACTAATTGGTCAACCAAATACAGGAGGCAGTGTTAAGAGTTTTCCATTGTCCAAACATGAGAACATTTAAGCATCAAAAGGAAGAATGATTGCAACTGAAACATGTTGAATGTTTTAAAGTCCATTAGTTTATGATAATCAAAAAAACAAAAGCGCCCCTCAGAGTCATTAGTACACATCAGTAGAACGTAGCATACTAATTTTTTATTTAGAAAGTGAGTAAAGAATTAAACATTTATTCTGCTTTTCTTCTACAAATTGTTTTTCAAAACAACCAAATAGCCTTCTTTTAATGAAGATTCCTAAAGAAGAGTTTCAGCTAATAAACAATAGACTTAAAATCTTACTGTTTCACAACTCCTAATAAGATAATAGAATCAACAGCATCATCAGAAGATAAAATTATTAGAGGCAAGGTTACTTTGGGAACTTTACAATGGAGAGTCAGGCTGTTGCCATCACAATACGCTGATTGCTTGAGCATCATTGAAAATAGACTTGTGAATTATTCTTGCCAAAAACATTGAACATGAATCTAAGCAGTTTTTTAGTCCAGTTTTCAAACGTGGTTCAGGAAGCCCACAGCGTCCCTGCAACTCTTTCAGGGGATATACCAAGTCGAAACTCATAATTACATTATTTGTCCTTTTCACTCTCATTCTTTCACAAGTTTGTGGTGGGGTCAGCCAGAGGCCAATGTGTGATGTTTAAACACATTGAATGCGGAAGCATATGTGAAAATCCAGCTATCTTCTATTAAGCTAGACATTAAAAAGACTTGCAAAATTATTTTGTGAAGTTCTCATTTTATTTTTCATTAAAATATTTTATATACATTAACCTTTATAGAGTTATCAGTTAAGGATATTAAAAAACATCTGTTTAATTTATAATACAGTAAATATAAGTAGATACAACTCTCCTAACAAACGCTTTTTGAGGTCCACAAAAATTTTTGAGAGTGAAGAGATTATGAGATCTAAATGTTCGAGAATCATGTGCTTTAGAGCTAATTCCAAGTTTATAGAAATTATTGGGAAATATAAAAACAAAGTAAGTGACACGACAGGAAATAAAAAATAACAAACCATAATGTAAGGAATTTTCTAATAGAACTTCTTTTAAAAAAGTCAGTGTCATATTTAAAAACGAGGGAAAGGGCTGCTATAAATTTTAGAAGACATAGCCGTCAAATATAACATAGACAAATTAACTCCTAATTTGAACATAACAACTCTAAAAAGAGCTTTCGGACTCACTAGAGGAAATTTCAGGACACACTAAGAATTAGGTTGATAGCAGGAAATTGTTACAGTTATGTATGAAAATGTTCATATGTTTAAAAATGCATAAGAATGTAGAAATGATGTGACAGCTGGATTAAAATACTTAGTAAAGAGGGATAAATAGAGCAAGTGGCAGAAGTCTAGGTAAATGTAGAAACCAAAGAGTTAATAGAAGGAGGGGGAAATCATTCTATATTTTTGTATGTTTGAAATGTATCACAATAAAATTTTTTAAGAACAACTTAGTTTCCTGGTGGCTCAGCAAGTTAAGTATGGTTTTGTCACTGCTGTGACTTGAGTCACTGCTATGGTGCGGGTTCAATCCCTGGGCAGAAATTTCAGCAAGCCATGGGCACTGTGGGGGGGGGGGCTGTAAAAAGAAGTCACCTTCTTGGAGGCTTTGCCTAATTATTTATTCCAACATAGCTTAGTAACTTCTTCCCACTTGCAATTGTTGTTATTCTGGCTTCTTACTGTGTTTTGTTTTCATTATAGGTCTTATCACCTTATAAAGAATATTTTTAATGATTTATTTTTTCTTTATCTGCCCTACTAGAATGTAAACTCCATGAGAGCAAGAACATTGTCTTTCTCCCTACTGTTTCCTTTGTGTTATTTAGAAAAATGAGCTGTAAAGCTGTGCATTGACCTTTTATTCATCTACCCAGAGGTAACTGTTTCAGTTAAGCTTTCAATCCTTCCAAATCATTTTCTGAAAGGAACACACACACACACACACACACTTACTCTCACTCTCTCCTCCCAGAGCTCATTTGCACAAGTCATTCTTTATATAATCCTCTGTAATTTCAATTTTTAAGATACTTTTTTTGTCTTTTTTTTTGCCATATCTAGGGCCGCACCCGCGGCATATGGAGGTTCCCAGGCTAGGGTTCTAACAGGAGCTGTAGCCGCGGGCCTACACCACAGCCACAGCAACACAGGATCCAAGCCGCGTCTGCAACCTATACCACAGCTCACGGCAACGCCAGATCCTTAACCCACTGAGCAAGGCCAGGGATTGAACCCGCAACCTCATGGTTCCTAGTCAGATTCGTTAACCACTGAGCCACGATGGGAACTCCTTAAGATACTTATAAACATACATATGTTACTGTTTTTTCTGCAGATCCATTTTAATAGTTAAATTGATTTACTTAGCTGAATAGTATTCTGTTTTGTGGAAGGACAGAAGTATAGTTAATTCCATTTCTTCAGATATATAAGTTAAACATGCTTGAACCAAGATTTTAAACATGCTTGAGCTGAGAATTCGGTCTTAATTTTTACCCTAGGCTGAATTCCCAGAAGTGGACTTGCTGCCTACCTAAAAGAGCATGTGTAGAGCTGTTAGCAGTTAAGATAGTGTGTATGGGTGCAAATTAGTGACCATAGGAGATATGATGGTGGGGGGAGGGGCTTCTGGGTTGATGGTGGTGTTCAGGTGCTATTTATACTGAAATGTTCAGTTTGTGAAAATTCATTAAACTGTACTTGTGTTCATTCTTGTTATGAATGTCATATTTCAATAAAAAGATTTTGAAACTTCATAAATCATTTTTGGATGATCATGACAAGGGCAAGCAAATCTAAAGTCTCCCAATATGATGTTGTTGTAATAAGTGTGCATCCCATGTTTTAAATGTTTGGTTCAAATTTAAAGAATAAAAATGTACGGAATGAAGTAGTACAATACACGAGATAAAAGAATAATGTGTTTTTAAAAGTATTTCTCAAGGTATTAACTGGAAGCCTTTTGAAACATTGCTTTATTTAGTTCAATACTTGTAGAAAAAAACTGAAGAAAAAAAAACTACAATGAAATTCTAAAATGCCATTGGTGAAAGTACTGAAGCTTTGTTTAATTTTACCAGTAATTTTTTCTGATTAATTTTAGAATGAATTTTACATTCTAAATTTACTATAAGCACTTTATGCTGATTTATTTTGTCCTTTATCGTTATTAATAAATAGTAGGTGAATGAATTCTGTGGGATTTCAGCTGTGTATGCACTAATTAAAAAAACATCAAGAAAGTTTTAACCCTTCCCTTTAAGAAAAAAAAAATGGTGTGCAGAGGAAAGCAAATGAAGGAAAGAAAAATCATTGTTAAGCCTTAATTGATGTACTGCTCTGATATTATATTCTTTCCTCTGTGACTCTGAAACTTTAACTCAATGGTTAAACAAGTAACAAAAACAGTTTTAAAATAAAATTTGGATTAAACCCAAGTGATTGCTTTTATACTTTGGTATTAAGTTTGTGGGGGGGATTTCATTAATATGTTCTCATTATGGCTATTTTGGGGAAAACAAAAATAGAGTGAGATTATATATATTAAGTGTGTATATTATACTGAAATCAGTAGTACTGAAATCTTTGGTTTATCTTTGTATATAAGACCATTTTCCTGTTAAATATATTTTTTAAAACAGATACCTAAAAGAATGAACATTTTTAAGACTTCTGATACCGTATTACAGAGCATTTCCGGAAGCATTGTGTTCCTGAACTGATACTGTTTGACAGTGGCAATTCTGTTACTCCATTACCATCATTGTAACTTGTCTTTTTAAAACATGACACAGATTAGAATTGTAGTTGAATGCCGACTCTAGAATATGATTGCCTAAATTTGAATGACACTTCACTACTTACAACTGTTTGACCTTGGGCAAGATAATTAATTAACCTTTTATTTCACTTTCAGCTTTATTAAAATTTACAGATAAAATCTATTTATATATTGGGTTGTGTAAGCCCTAAATGGGGTTAAGACATATGCTCTTGGAGTAGTGTTCTGCACACTTAATATACAGTGTAGAAAAATATTATAGATTTATATATTTAGATCTTAGGTAAGTTCTGTTTTCTAGAGATCAGTTGAATGTAAATGATAAGTATTGAAATCAGGGGAATCTCCTAGAGAGTACAGTAGGGGAAAAGCAGAAGGAATGGAGGCCGGACTAGCACAAAACATTGAGGAGCTAAAAGAAAGACAAAAAGAGCTGAAAGGAGATAGATAAGAAGTGATCAGAGAAAGTAGAAATAGTATGAAGGTATTTATTTAAAACTGTTAGTATGTGTTTGCATCAAAAGTATTGTGTTAAATTGCAGTGGCTTTGATAAAAGGTTTATTGCTGGTGTTATGAAATTTCACTTGGAATATTTTCCTCTTATCTAACAGCATAAAATGTATATGATATTTTCTTGTTAAAATTCACTTGCTTTCATGTACTGAATCTTAGTGATATTTACATCTTTAATATTGATGATAGGTGACATGTTTTTAAACTTATGTTCATACCCAGATAAGGACTGAGCTTGATGAATTTGTCATGTATGACAACTGGAGACCGATAGTTTTGTGAGGAGTTAATAAATATGTTTTTAATGTACTTAATGTCATATTTAATTAAGTTATTGATCATTAAGCTAGTGATCATCAGTCTTGACAACATTTCTAAAGAACAATCTGGTTGTTAGAATCTAACGAATATAGATGTTGATGATTAAAAATCATTCTTAGCCTCTTTAAGTGGAGTTTTCTTCGTGTGAAGCTAGCTTCTTTCTCATCTAGATGTCAACTTTTTGACTGTGCTGTCATTTTCAGGCCAGCTGAACTAAGCTAATTGATTTCATGATTATTTTGTCAGTCAGGGTCTGCTGTTTACAGTGCTATATGCTAAGGATTGGTGGGACAGAACTCAGCAGGTCACTGATGAGTCAGTGAATTGGTGTTTATTGAGGTGCTGTTCCTTTCAGGCCCTTGTTTAAAAGTGAGTTTTGTGAGACAATTAGCCAAGTAAGTATACTTAATTAGATATAAATTATAAATTAATTCTAAACATAGTTGCTAATTCCCCACAATACTAAGCTTCAGTTGCTTAGCAAAGCAAATTATAACATGTCATAAATACAGTATGGAAGAATACAAGAGGCACTAAGGGAGTATGAAAGAAGGCTGGGGACAAATTAGGAAAGCCTTTGAGAGGATGGTCCTGAAGGATGTGTAAAAAGTTAGCCAGGCCAGGAGAGCACAGAGCATACTTAAGAATGAACAGAGGTCAGGTAAGAGATCAGAAAGAATGGTGTCCTTGGAGGAGTGAAAGAAAATTCTGTAGTTGAGGGTTGTATTTGTCTGCTTTCAATAGATTCTTTATCAGGAACTTACAGGAGAATACAGAACTGAGAACAATTTGTAAACAGTAATTCAGATCTTGGTTTTGGAACACAAATTCTTAAAAAAATTAACCCAATAAAAATGTGGATATGCAAGAAATTACTTAATTTGGTCATGGTTTTAATTTTTCAAACACCAGTCTGTTTTCAGAGTTATCTCTCACAGTGTTATGTATACAACAATTATCTGACCTTGTTGAAAGATACACACCAGCCTCTCTTAACTGTATACCTTTTGCATTATTTGATGAGAAATAATTACATTGTGTTGCTAATGCTCAATCTACAACCATTAAATGGAAACAATTTGTGTTTATTATTGGGAAAACATTCATACATACAGCAAAATGCAGTGTAATAATCATATTCCTAGCATGCAGAACTAATAAATGTGTTACCTGATCATATTTGCTTCTGACAGATTTTCTCTTAAGGAACTATCTCTTTTTTTTTTTTATTCTTGGAAGCAACCTCTGATTAATACCTATTTGTCCATCTGTAAGCAGAATAGTTTTGTGTGCTTTAGAGATTCACATAAATACGTACTAAGTTTACTCTTGTTCATTTACTCCAGCAGCTTGCTCTTCTTACTTATCAGAAAAGCAAAAAATTTAAAATCTCAACAACACTGTGGGAAAAAAATTGATAGTATCTGCAGAAGTTCAAAATGTATACCCTGTTGTCCAGCACTTACACTTCTTTGGTGTACATCTTAGAAAAATTCTTACACATGAGGATTTCCCGTCGTGACTCAGTGGTTAAACGAATCTGACTAGGAACCATGAGGTTGCAGGTTCGATCCCTGACCTTGCTCAGTGGGTTAAGGATCCAGCGTTGCCGTGAGCTGTGGGGTAGTTTGCAGATGCGGCTCGGATCCTTCGTTGCTGTGGCTGTGGCAAAGGCCGGCAGCTACAGCTGCTGTTAGACCCCTAGCTTGGGAACCTCCATATGCCGCAGGTGCGGCTCTAGATAAGGCAAAAAGACAAAAAAAAAAAGAAAAATTCTTACACATGAACACAAGAAAACCCTTAGGAGGATTTTCACATCAGCATTGTTTGTTATAGTAAAAAACTAAAGCAATCTAAATAACTACCAATAAATGAATGGTAAATAAATTTTAGTCTCTCTCTTTCTCTGTTTTCTACTTATTTTGTATTGCCCTGCAGCATTTAGTGTAACAAGTGCTTAGTTTTCATCCAGCAATTTAATTATTAGACTTTGAAAATATAGATACACGAAATAATCTAGTTATAATATGCTATCTCCATTGTGAAGGATGCTGATAGATGTAAATCAGCAGCAGGAATGAGGAAATGCCCTCTACCTCCTTTCCTGGTTTTTCTTTTTCTCAGTCCTAGTGCCCAAACTATTTCTCCCCTTCTCACTGTTTTTTTTTTTTTCCAGCTTCAGTTTTTCTAGATCTTGAGCTACAGCCTTTGTAGTGGGAAAAGGAATCTTGATATCAGCAGAATATTTTAATATAGGTGATAAAACTGCTAACAGAAAGTGAGATTTCTGTAGATAACATGGGCAGCCTAGGAATGGAGAGAGAAAAGCATTTCTCACCTGGGTCACTGAGGAGTTCCTTAAAAAAGAGGAATCTGGAATATAGGCTTGATTTGGGTAGTTCTCTTAAAGATGGAACAGGGCTTAAGTCTAGCTCATCTTCAGGATTGAAATTAGCTGTAACCAGGGCCATATGTGTCTATCAAACCATCAGTCTAGTAGTGGTCCAAAAAAGGACAAGAATACCTTTATTGCCTTAGCTAGGGAGCTACAGACTAGTTGGCATAGTTAATGTAAAAGAGAGAGGAAGGTGTTCCTTTCCTTATTTATGGTTTGCGGAATAAATATCTTAAATCATATCAAAAGTCTAGAAGAGTTTATCACTGGAGAAATTTCATTAATTTATTCTGTAACATTGACAAGAAACAACAGACTTATGAAAAGTGTTTTATATGCTATAAGCTACATAAAACATGAGCAAAATCAAAATGAGTGAATTTAGTGATAAATCTGTGGATTAGATAGTAATGATTTTTTTGAAGATGGTCTTGTAAGATCTTAAAATACTAAAATTTTAATTGCTGAAGAAGGGAAATGAGGTAATAAAGGAGAAGACAGCACTCATTTCTTCTTTCTGTAGGCTTATAGCACTCTATTTTTGTTTTTGAAATACAAATAAGTCAAGATCCCTAACCTTGAGAAATTCAGTTTCATGGGAGAAAAGGATAGGTAAATCAGAAATTGCATGAGAGTATCAGAAATGTTATCGAATGCTGTTGACAAGGGAGACATTAAGCTGCTACCTGGCGAGACATGGATCTTAAAGATGAGTTTGGGAAGTTGAAAAGTAGAAGGATCATTCTTGGCAGAAGGAACCATGCACTGCAGTTTGAGAGACCTGACACTGCATAGCACATTTGAGGAACTGCAAGTGGTTTAGATGCACAGGAAGTTTGAGTGTTGAGATGAGTTAGAGACTAAGCATTTGGGCTGAATTGTATAAACTGGAATAAGATATTTCATTTAACAATTTTTAGGGTACTATCATATACTTCGTCTCTTCCAGTCTCCGTTTTTATCTCTTCAATCTAGGCATACTAGCTTCTAGCAATAACTGAATGTCTTTTAGTTCTTCTAAATTCTGTTCAGTAAATATATATTGAACACTTACTGTGTGCCAGCCACTATTATAGGCAGTGGAGATACATCAGTGAATAACATAGACATGGTCTTGCCTTCACATAACTTATAGTCTGGTAGCTAACACTAGAATATAGCCTGCTAAATGCTAAATAATATAGTTAAGTGTTGCAGTTATAGGGTCCTACAGTAATAACAACCAAGTTCAAGTTGTGTCCTGATTGATGAGTAAGGTTTGGAGAGAATTAGGATAAGTGCGGGGGTAGAAGGAGGAGAAAAGACTAGAAGTCTTCTAGCCAGAGGAAACTAATTGAAACTGTGAAAGCTCTGAGATGAGAAATAGCATAGTATTTTCCCAACAGGTTTCCCTTTTCCACCCATAGCCCCTTGCAGCCCATTCTCCCCACAACAGATTGATCCTCTAAAAACAAAATTGGGTCATCTTATGCTTGGAATCCTCCAGTGGTTTCTTGTGCCTTTAAAATAAAATTCAAATTTCTTACCATTGCCTACAAGTCCCTTTGTGATATGCTTCCTTTAACATTTCTTGTTTCTTCTTACTCTTACTTCATTTCAGCCACCTGGCCTCTTTGCTATTCCTTAAAAATTCCAGATATGATTTCCTTGTAATAGCCTTTGCACAGGCTGAGCCTTCTACAAGCTTTCCCCCAGATAATCTGCTTGGCTGGTACCTTCACTTTGTTCAGGACTCTACTCAAGTCAAAGAGGCCTGTACTGATAACACTTAATAAAATAGGAGCTGCCTTAGCCCTACGCTCATTATCCATCAGCTGACTCTGCCTTATTTCTCCTAAGTAGCACTTAACGTCAGCCTGAAATATGGTTGTTGGTTTTGGTGTATGAATTATCTAACTAGACCATAATAAGCCCCATGAGAATAGTACTTGGTATGCTTTTTTACTGCTACTTCTTCAAATTCCTAAAACAGTGCTTTGCACATAGTTGAATTATTTTTAAGCCCAGTTGAAGTTTTTATATATTTTAAACATTAATCTTCTTATAATGATTTCTCTCTTATAGCTTTAATTTTCAGTTTTTTGGCTTTCAGTAGTGACTTATTCACAGTATTTATTGCTGTGTTTTAAATACATAGTTTATTCTTTTTAAAGTTTATCAGATTAATATATCTGAATTATTAAAGTTTTATTTATGTAAATTAAACATAATAGTAATAAAAATACATTTTAGTAACAAACACGTAGGCAGTTTTTTTCTAACAGGTTATTTTTCCTAAAATGTTATATTGTTGTGTCTTCCCCCAATCACAGATACAGTTTATTACCTAGGTAGTGATTCCACCATTCCGCATTTCCATTATTTAAAACAGTAAAATTTTGTACTGTGAATTCTAAAAAATAAATTGGTTGTACATAGAGTCACAGATTACTTAATACGTGTTCCACGTTTTACTAGTACTGGTAAACGCTAATTGTTCTCCTTTTCATCATCATATTTTTTATGCTGTTTTGTTCGACGTACATTATTCCTGCTTTCCTAAAGCATCACCTGGGCATTCTTGAATAGAAAACAGTCATTTTTCTGTTGAATGAGCAGTCAAGTGGTTGTTCACTGCAGAACAATGGGAAAGAGGACCAATGGTGGATTTTAAACAGATTTTTATCACAGTCTGTTTGTTTCTTTATGTCACTTGCTAGTGCCAGCTCTTCCTCTGTTCTTTTTTCCTATGTAGTGCCTTCCCAGTCATGTCCTGTTGCTAAAACCACAACATGAGTTGGTAACAGCCACATATCAAGTGCGAGTGTTAATTTTTAGGTCATGAATTGGTAGATCATCAAGATATGAAATGTTACAAATGTAAGGATTACCTATCTGTCACAAATATAAAGTTTTTTCTCTTGCAAAAATTATAGGGGATGGAGTGTTAGATCTCTCTACAAAGAAAACCAGCATAAAATCTGAAGAGTCATCCATATGTGATCCTTCTTCTGAAAATTCAATGGCTGGGTAAGCAATATCTAGGAAATATAATTTAATATTAATATAAAATTATACAGAGAACTCTTAAAACTACTCTGAATAGACTGACATACATAGTTTTCTTCCCAAATTTTTGTCACTCATAAGTGTGTGTCTCTCATACCTCTCATTTGTCTTTTCTCTTTCTTTTTTATTCTTTCTGTTAAAGAAAAGTTATCAGAACAATCACCAAACTTCAGTTCATGTTACTAAAATGAACTACCAACTTAATCATAGAATACAAACTAAGAAGCAGGACCAAGAGAATTTTAAATTCAATATTTAGGAGGCAATTTTAAGGAAAATATGTAATTTCACTATTTAATAACTTTTTAAAACAATCAACCAATTTTAAATACTGTACTTACTAATTCTTGTAACTAACTTACAGTGTTCAGATTTTTTTTCATTGTGTTTTAGGTGTGGTGGCAGACTACTTACCTAGTACTCACCACAGAAAGTCCTTTCATGCTTTGAAAGCTGTTGTTAAATAAATAATTGATAATGAAATGCTGTTCTGTTGGATTTTTGGATTTTTTTTTTGTAACTTTTGCATCTTCCCATTAACAAACTGCATAGGAGTTTTTTAGTCACATTTAAATCTCAGATGTAGAATGTAATTTGCTTCAACTAAGACTGTAATAGCTTTTTGAGTCATATAGTAAGATTTCTGTTTGAGAAACTTTGGAAGTTACAGAGATACATTAATAATAGAAATAACATGTATAATATCTAAAATTATTTTACCCGAATATAACTGATCTACTTGTTTCAAATTTTAAGTTCTTATCTAGAGAAAAATTAGTCTTGTGGAAATATGGGGTGTTGGTGTTTGGAAGTATTCTTGCTGCTACAAATTTCCTTTAAAGGGGTTGACTCTTTTATTACTTGTTTAGTGGTAACGTCACGTTTCTACTAACAAAAACTCCTTTAGGGTTTGGGTATTTTATATAATGGAACTCTAATTGTAAAAAAATTTAAAGTGTTGCTCTGCAAGCATCTGTCAGAGGAATAGCAACATCATGAGAATATTTTTACAAATACTGAGTTAGGATTTTATGTTCTTGGAAGGTTTGCCCGTTGAGGCCACCGTATGATTGACACATTGTCCTACCAGGACTGTAGCGTTTGCTTTGATAAGGAGTAACTACTACATCTCACAGACTTAAAGAGTCATAAGCAGTGATGTTACCTAAGCAAGGAGTATAATAAAGGAGTGGACCCTCCCCTTCCATAGCTGTGTGAGAGTCTCTCATGCATCAGTTTACCATCGTTTCATTCCATCCATCCAGGAGACTACACAGAAACAGAGAGGACTATGTGGAAAGAAGTGCTGAGTTTGCAGATGGTTTGCTCTCAAAAGCTTTGAAAGACATTCAGTCTGGAGCACTGGACATAAATAAAGCAGGCATACTTTATGGCATACCTCAAAAAACTTTACTTCTCCACTTAGAAGCCTTACCAGCAGGGAAGCCTGCATCTTTTAAAAACAAAACTCGAGATTTCAATGATAGTTACTCATATAAAGACAGTACAGAAACTTGTGCAGTGCTGCAGAAAGTAGCCTTGTGGGCAAGAGCTCAAGCAGAGCGCACAGAAAAAAGTAAACTCAATCTACTTGAAACCTCAGAATTAAAATTCCCAACAGCTTCCAGTTACCTCCATCAGTTAACTCTACAGAAAATGGTTACTCAATTTAAAGAAAAAAATGAAAGCCTACAATATGAAACTTCACATCCTACTGTACAATTAAAAATTCCACAGCTACGAGTAAGTTCTGTTTCAAAACCACAACCTGATGGTCCTGGTCTTCTGGATGTTATGTATCAAGTTTCCAAAACCTCTCCAGTCCTTGAAGGATCAGCTCTCCAAAAACTGAAAAATATACTTCCTAAACAGAGCAAAATAGAATGTTCTGGGCCCGTAACTCACTCAAGTGTTGACTCATATTTTCTACATGGGGACCTCTCTCCTTTGTGTCTTAATTCTAAAAATGGAACAGTTGATGGAACCTCTGAAAATACTGAAGATGGATTGGATCGAAAAGATAATAAGCAGCCCAGGAAAAAACGTGGCCGTTATCGGCAATATGATCATGAAATAATGGAAGAGGCTATTGCAATGGTAATGAGTGGAAAAATGAGTGTTTCCAAAGCACAAGGAATTTATGGGGTACCTCACAGCACTTTAGAATACAAGGTAAAAGAAAGATCTGGAACACTGAAGACTCCTCCGAAGAAGAAACTCCGATTACCAGACACTGGGTTATATAATATGACAGATTCAGGGACTGGCAGCTGCAAAAACAGCAGCAAGCCTGTGTAGATTACTTGTTAGGAAGATGTTTGTGTGTATGTGCGTGCGTGTGTGTATGTGTGTTTGCTTGTGTGTATGTGCACAGGTGTGTATTTGTGTGTCTATATACACACACGTGGGAATTACAGATGCTCACTCTGACAGGAGACATGAAATTTTACAGTTCAAAAACCACTTACATGCCTTTTGAAAAAAAGTTTTATTCAGGGTTTTCACTGTGGACAGAATTATATAGTTGCTTACTTAATTCCGATAGTTTGTATTTAATCCTTGTATAAATAGGTGAAAAGGATTCAGGTTTTCTTTAGTAGTCAATAGCATAAAGCGTTGTGGGAAAACAAGTAATTGTAAAGTGAAACATTTTTATTGGTGAAAGACCACTCCAGCCATTCAGTTGAACCATCTTATAATGAAAATGTGATATTAATAACTTGTAAACATTTTTGCATAACATACTTACA
This sequence comes from Catagonus wagneri, assembly GCA_004024745.2. Classification (NCBI taxonomy): domain Eukaryota; kingdom Metazoa; phylum Chordata; class Mammalia; order Artiodactyla; family Tayassuidae; genus Catagonus; species Catagonus wagneri. The sequence continues at coordinate 5,738,862 of PVHT021183710.1, read as the reverse complement.
GTTATTGTAAGTATATCAAACAACCAATCAAAGTTTAAATAGCTATCTCCACACAATATAATTTAATACATACAGTATTAGTACACTACAGTGCATTCTATGAAATATGAAATGCACTCAAGTGCATCCACCAGGAATATAAAAGAAAACCTTAAATGATATGTATAATGAAATTTAATATTTATCATTTAATAGTTGATTTAGCAGGAAGTTGGGGTTTATAAGGTAAATACTTTAAAAAAAAAACTGACACATAGATAACCCCAGCAGCTATAGAATCCTTTAATATAAGATGGAATACTAAGAACAAAAAGTAATTTAAATTTAATTATTAAAATAATTTAATGTTGTTTTTCATTTGAAAAATAAGCTAATGTGTAAGGTTAGAAAAGAAAGTTGGAATGCAGCTTAGAGCATGTTTATAATGTGCACAGAAAAAGCTTGAGAATGATAATTTTGGTTTAAATGTGCTGGTTAGTTGATGTTATGACTACTTTAAATTTTAAGGATTGTGACACACTCCTACTATTGAAAAACCTCAGTGTAACTTTAATATATTTGCTGCTGTGACATTTCAAAACATTTTCAGTTTATCAAAATGAATTACAGATTTCATTTTGGTGGGCGATACATTATCATTTTGCTAATAACCAAATTTGCAGTTTGTTCAGGGTCTTGAATAGATTTACAGATATTTAACACTGAAGCTGTTTTGAACTTTCAGTAATGTAAACTCTCTACTAATTGGGTAGTTAGAAGCTGGGCAGTGCATTTTAACTTTTACTAGACTCATAAGAGAGACCAATAATTTTATATAGCAGTTTTAAAATGTGGTTCAGAGTATCCATGTTGGATTTATGGAGTATGCAGTTTTAGTAGTAAAATGTTATAAAGCATGTGCCTCCATATCAAGAATGGGGATTTGCTTCATAAATTCAAAATTCTCTTAGTGCCCCTTTTCTCTGTTAAAATTCAGGTTCTGATCGTTTTTTTCTAAAGCCAGTTTTCCTAAGTACAAAAGGAATGCTTAAAGCTGAATTTTAAAAATAAGTGCACCTTGTCAAATACATGTGTTACTACACTTGTGTTTGTGTGTATCTAATAATCACACATGTACATGTAATACTAAAGAGATTTTCAACTATTACATTTAAAAACTGCTTACATATGTTTAAAGAAACTGAAGAGTGAGAAACTACACAACCAAATAATTATTTGGTCTCTTAGATATATACTGAACCCTCTTCAGCTGTTAATGTTACCTGCATATTAGGGTATGAATCCTCTTGCTCTCTGCCCCCCCCCCACAAGAAAGTATACATATAATAGATTGCAAAACAGCAGATGTCAGGGTCATCTTTCTTTTTAAAGAATTAAGCCATATTTTGTGAGGGCCAGAACTTGGATTATTTAATATATTTCCCCTTCCCCCCCCATTGAAAAACAAAGTTAAAGTAAATGTTTCAACACAATTTTATTGACCTCTTTATACAGAATTTACTTGCAAAAGTTTGGGGGCTTGAATGCATTACATAATATTTATATTGTATTGAGCTTTTTTATTCCTCACACTATATTTACATTAATAAATTGATTGAGAAGTTTATAGTAAAGGGATACTTAACAGAACACTTTTATATCATTTAAAAGATGACCTGACCAAAAACTTTACAGGATTCATAAATCAGGGATCATTTTGCTATTGACTTCACAGTGATCAGTAGTTTTATAGGTAATATTATAGTTAATTTGCAGCATTTTAGTACTTGTATTATTTATTTTTGGTCAGAAATAGTAAATTAAATATTTTTTGATAGTTTATAGGTAATGATCAACCCATAACTTTTAAAAGAAACAAAATGTTTCTAATAATTGAGTTAATTTTGATTATACAAACTAGGAAAGGCAGGGAAATTTATGGGTTCCCCTTCTCCCCAGTGATTCTATTACGATGTTCTTTATCTTCAACTTTCAAAGTACTTTATAAATTTAGTTACCAGTTACTACTTATAAATTGACAATTTTCTGAAAATCCAGTTTCAGCAGACTTTTAATGAAGGTGAAAGCAACCCTTATGTGCTTTCTACTTATTTGAATGTTCAAGTATTTTATATTTAAAAAAAAAAGAAGGAAAAGAAAAAAACAGTGCCTCTGTTTTTAGAAAACTACTGCTCAGTAAAGTTGTTTAAACCATTTCTGGTAGCTAATGACAATTTTATATTAAATTGTATACTAACTTTAGTGAGACTGATTTTTTTAGTTGTTTACAGTACAAATACTTGTATTTGTTTTTTAATTGCAGTATTTCCATTGTCGCAGTAATTTAGTAAAACTCTGTGGCTGCCTTGATTTTGACAGATTTTGTTAATATAAACTGATTGTTAGGCAATTAGTTATATTTATGCATAAATCAATTGCACTATAATTCATGAATTATTTATTACAATATTTTCTAATGAATTCATGTATCTGTCTTGTGTTGTAAATGTACTGTAATTCTGTTTCTACTTTGTGTTGTTATATATCTAAATCTGATTGTATGAATTTTAATTGTTCAGTTAACGTGTTTCTAGGTTGTAATTTGTAGTAAAGCACTTCAATGCTTTTGCACTTAAATTTACAACACTGTTGGTGTGTGATTGATTTACTCATTCAGTAAAAGAAAAAGAAAAGAAAAGAAAAGAAAAAACTGACTACACTGGCTTCTTTGACTCACTCCAGGAAGCAGTTTTATTAATATTAATGTTAATATTAGAAATTGACTTTTCTCCAAAGAGAACAATTTCAACAGCAAAACTTGTAATGGGCAAAATGGATAGTAACATGCAAAAAATAGGCAGGATTTTTTTTTTTATAAACAAAACAGGAAAAAGAAAAAATTTTAGCAGTAAGAACAACGGGGCTGTCAAATACAAAATTTTAGAATATATAGTCAATTGAGAAGAAATTCTTAATTGGAGGCTTATATGTATTTACTATTTATTCATATTTTAGGTTTTTCTTTGACCTTATAACATAGAAGGAATATGGGAAAGAAAAAAAATTGAAGCCAAATAAACATACTGTGGAGTTTTATAATTTGAGAACTTAGTTTTCTAATATCTGATGCATATGTAATCTTAGTACCTAAATATTGAATTAATAACTTTTTAAAGTTATTCTTCATATGGTATTAGATAGAAATGACTGGCCACTGTTATATTTTTGAAGTTAAATTATTAAAAATAATAAATGAGTCAAGAAACTCTTAACGTACTTCCTTGAAATGTCAAAAGAGAGACATAAAAATCTTGCAGTTTTCAGAACAGTTAACACATCATTAATTTTTATTATTTCTACTCTATACTAACAGAGAAAAGCATTTGAGCATTTCAGGAACTATTAAAAAGCATATTAATTTTAAAAATATAGTGCAATGTATTTTTCTAAGAAACATGTAAAATCTGTCTTTAGTTACTTAGTCACAAATATGTTTAATAGACCATAATATAACTTTAAAGAAACCTGTTAGAAGTGTGTCGATAAGAACTTTTTTGTGCTTTCTTTTGCTTATGTGAAAATTACAATTTTTAATTTGCTGGAAAAGAGTATAGTATCACTTATATCTTCTTATTTGATAGTTAACATTTTCTTCTATTTTCTCTACATATGTTTTTTGAATTATCTAATAGTGAATACTTGGGAGTCAGTTCAATCATTTTACACTCCCAACCATGACAAAATTTACAAAAAGTTATTTTCAGAAAGCAAGAGATACTGAGGTCATGTTTTGTCTTCATCTGTCTAGAGATAGCAATGAACGAAAAAGTTTTATTATAATTTTGTATCTCTTCTCACTTTGATAGCTACTTTATGTCAAATCACGTTAATTTTAGTGAAACATTCATTGAATCTAGGAAACATCCTTTTTCTAGAAAATTTTTTATCTAACTTGTGAAATTTGCTTTGGTGTTTTTGCTATTCAAATAACAATTTTTATAAAATGTAGATAAATATTGCAGACTTATTTGTGAAGTAAGCTAGTTATAGGGAGGAAAATTTAAAAGCTAATTTCGCTTTTTATTGTAAAAGGAAAATTTTAATGTTTTACCTTCATGAGCATAATAACCCTTTATTTAAACAATATACAATATTCTGTAGTAATTCATAATTAGCATGTTTCAATTCCAATCCTAAATAAAATTTCTGCAAACTAGGAACTAACCAAAAATACAAGAGATCATGAGTGGGAAGCTATTTTCATGTACAGAGTTTGGTGATGTGTTTAATTTAAATAGATACTTTTCTGAAACAGAATTCTTTTAATATATTTTATTCTTCTTGCTGCTGGTATTGGATTAAAAAGATTTTTTTGTAGACTTCTACACCGGTTTTAGTTAACGTTAGATGTATGTTAGTTTCTGCAGTGGGACACTTCCCAGTATTTGAAATTAAATAATTAGGTAAGTAATGCCTTTAGTTTTGATATAATTACTTTAATATTTAAAATCAATTTAAAATAGATTTCATTTTTAAATAGCTTAAATTTTTAATTTTCTTACTAGGTTAAAATGCCTGCAATTTAATCTTAGAAAAGACATTCTTTTATTTATGTGAAATCTAAATCCCTTAATTTTCCTTTGTGACTGTGCAAAACTTCATTAATTTATTTTTACTACCTTGAAAACAATATCTATTTTAACTAAAGATAAGAAAGATTTTATCCTACTCCTTATTTTTTTTCATTGGCACTAATATGGACTGATAACTGTCAAAATAACTTATAAAATGTCTACTTTACAAAAATTTTAACTCCTTCTGAAGCACTTTCATTAAATATTCTTAATATATCAAAAGCACTAAACATTAGCAGTCTTTAAATATAATCATATCTATCAGCAGCAGCTTATATATCACAAAATGTAGGGCTTCGCTTTGACTCATATTTTGTCATAGGAAATTAATTATCATCAGTGCTTCATTATATTTTTGCTAAACAATAATTGAGATGTCATTATTACAGCTCTCCATAGGAGTTAGGAGTCCAGCAATACCAAAATATCTTTTGTTCAAACTCTGTTAAAATTAAAACTCCTTATGATACTGGTATTTTTGCTGTAATTCATATTTTGTTTGATTTTTATTTTTAGTTCAACTGTTGATGCAAAATCAGAGGAAGCTACTAAAATGGAAAAAGGAAAATCAGCATTAAGCAAAGTTTTGGAATCTTTGTGCAGACATCATCAGCAACAAGTTTTGGCTATGTTGAAATTTCTAGCCCCAGAGCAGAATGCTGCTTCTCTTTGCTGTTGTAATACATCATGTACTGTGTCTTCAGAATCTCAAAATCCCCTAATTGAAGATGATTTAGATGGTCTGTTCTGTAGTTGTGAATATAGGCTGGCAGAAAGAGGGTGTTTACAAAATGAAAGACAAAGCCCTGGTTTTGTGCCTCTGCCAGTCTGTATTAAAGATTTACATTGTTTATCTTGCCAAACTGTAACTACTGAACACATTAAGACAGTAGTGACTAGAGGAATTGCAAACAGTTATAACTCTCACAGGTGCTGTTCTGGATTCTTACCAAACATTCATTCCACAAAATCAGCCTGTCAGACTCCTTTTTCATCAAGGGAAGTACGTGATGTTTCAGTAAGTCTTAAAGATGTTTGTAGATCTCGAAGTCCCTCCCCTCCACGATTGTCACCTGTACAGACTGAAGGATTTGAAAAATTGAAAGATGTCATCTCAGAGCTTTCAGCTTTAGAAAATAACAGACTTGAAACAAACATTAACCAGCCTCCATCTCTCACACCAGCAGAAATAAGCAGTGACAAAGATGATGATGAAGGTAAAATGCATAAAACTAAAAAATCCAGTAACTCTAATTCTTTGCTCTTGGAAGACAGCAATAATTGTACTACAAATCATGAAAAAGGTGAAGCTACTGTAATTTTTCAAGATTTAATGGATCGTATTAATGAAAAATTAAAATCAATAGAAACCATAGATAAGACAAACCTTATAAAGTTATCCAGCAGTGATTGTAATACAGATAATGATTTAAAACTGAGAGATTTAATAACCTCTCTCTTGCATAAAGCAAAAGCCAGTGATTACAGTTTTATGGAATTACTGAGTCAACATGATAAGGTAGAAAATAAAATTATTCAGACAAGATTTCGAAAACGTCAAGAAACCTTATTTGCAATGCACAACTCTCCTGATTCACCCATATTTAGAAGGCAGTCTTTACAGATAAAAAGGGAACTTGCTAGTCTTGATGAAAACTTTATGAGAAAAAAATACACTGAAAAAAATTCAAGGAAATTTCCATGCAATGATGAATTGTTTTCAGCAGACAAAGAAGAATTCTGTCATTGCCAAGGGGCTTCATCACAAAATTCTAAAAGCCTTCAAGATAAAAATCATGCAGAAACAGTTTCACCAGATTATGAGTTACAGTCATTGCAACTACCTCTTCATAATTTAGGAACTAACTTGGCTTTTGATGCATTTTCAGAAAGCTTTAAAACGACTTCCCCTGAGAAAATGAGCATAAGAAGATCACAGGAGAAATCTGTGGCTGGAAGAAATTTTTTGCAAAATCATAAAGTGAATCCAAAATTAGAGAATACTCAAGCTCCTTTGAAAAATGATGTCTCTGGACTTTTGAACAGAACTAAACGAAATATTGTACCTCCAGGGTGGTATTCTATCTATGTAACAAATAATTATGTTTTTAAAAAATCCCCTAAGGCCAAAAAAGTTTCTGAATCTACAAAAAAAAAAGATCCAGTAAAAAATGTTCAGATTGAAAGCTCACACAATATAGATCTAAACAAAATTGCAATGAATTCTAATTTACAAGTTGTTGTGGAACGTTTGGAAGATACAATAAATATGACAAAAAAGTCTTGGAATAATCAGTCATTATCAGAAGGATATAAAGCATCCAAGAAATTGACTGAAATTGATGGTAAAGATCAAAATGCTGGTAGAAATCTGACTCTTCCTAAAAGTAGAATGGCATGCAAAGAGCAGAGTTTATTGAAATCTGTAGTACCATCCACCAACGTTAAAAGCAACCATATACCTATAATAGATTTGAATAATCAAAGACTTGATAACCAGAAAAAATCATCTGTTTTAGATACAGGTAGCTTGATTTCCAGTGTTGAAAATGTACCAACAAAATATAAAGCCATTGAAAGCTCTTCTTTTTCCAACTATTGTAGTCCTGTCAAACTCATGTTTTTATCTGAGGTTAAAAGCAGTGAAGGAGTGAAATATACTTTAACTTCAGTCGGTACTTCAGAATCAAATACTGATCTACAGTCTGAAAAACTACTAACCCATCAAGTAACTGGAAAAAAGAAAGGAACAAATGAGACTATCCCAATTGCTGACCTTGAAAATTACACTTCTAATCTTAATGACAGTGACACTATTCAAAGAGAACTAAACAAATTTAATTGTGCAAAAGAAACTATAGAATCCTCTGTAATGTTTATAGATGATATGAATAGTGATAAACCACAAGAGGAACCTAAGGAATATTCAAGCAGTGCTGTTGACTCATCTTTTAAAAGAAAACCAGGTAGACCTAAAAAAATAGGTCCCCAGGTTGTGAAACAGATTAAGCGACCAATTGGAAGGCCACCAAAACCTAAAACTGACCAAACAGACATCACCATTTGCCAGAAGGAGTCTTTTAGTGCTGAAAAGAAAAGCCCAGAGTCTCTCATATCAGAAGTAGAAGAAGGTATATATAAAAAGAGTATTATAGTAACTGTTATTTATGGAAGGTCAAGAAGAACTAAAAGGCATGTTTCTGAAGGAAGTGTAAACATAAGCAATGTTATGTCTTTAAACAATGTTGCTGATTTTCCAACAGAATATAATAGTTTCAGAAATATTAGAGAATATAGAATTGACCCGGGTGAAAGAACAAGTGCTATTTCAAGTTTGACTACTGAAAGTGAGATCTTGGGGTCTGGCTTTGAATATGTTAGACCTATCAAGAACAAGTCTGTGATACCTCAACCTTCCAAGAACATTGTTCAACCAAATCAGAAGCCTTTGGCAATTCGGAAGCCTGGTAGGCCTGCAAAAGTGAAAATCTCTGGCATATCTGTGACTGTTAATAGAATTTCACCTCAGGAAAGAGAAGTAAGTATTAGCAGCTGCTTACCTCCTTTAGAACAAGAGAATATATTAGAAAAAAATCTGCCAGAAGAAAAGTATGATCATCAACACACCATGGATACAAGGCACACTGAAGCTGACGAATTTAAGAATGAATCAAAAAGTATGGTTGCTACTATACCTTTGAGACATTCTGTTAGGGACAGAAAACCATCTCTGCATTTCCTACATTCATTAGCATCTTCTAGTTCACTTATTTATAGAAATGCTCTGCTCCATAAGTCATGTAAACTCCATTTGCAGACAGGTAAAAGTCACAAGGACAAACATAAGCAGTCAAGGATTAAAATAGCTTCCAAAGGTACCCGAGGAGCTAGAAATTCAAGAAATGCAAAAAAGCGTTTGGAAGATAAATTAATACCCATTTCCGAAGTATCCTTGGACCCTATAATTTCATCAGATCCTTTGCTCAGGTGGTGGGCTGCTTCTACTCCAAATGATTCCTTATTAGAGGAATTAAACAATAGATTTGAACAAATAACAAATGCTTGGGTGCATGTGAGTGGAGATGAGGCTGAAAATTGTGTTCATAAAAAAAGAGAACAGATTGAAAATAATAACTTCAAAATAGCAAGCCCTTTGGAAACCTGTCTTTTAGAACTTGAAGTTTCACCTGTAAAAATGCTTTTTCAGAAAAAGTATGATTTGAATGAGCTCTGTACCTGGTTTATGCAAACAACAGAAACACAGTCTCTTTCACTAGTTAGAAAAGCAAATGCTCGAAACCCTTTGGAAGTAATAAATACCAGAGGAATTAAATTAGGGACCAAATATTCTGATTTTAATACCAGTCCCTTCAGAAAGCACTTTAAAAAGTTTGCACTATCTTCTCCTTCAAAATCAGCAGGGAAGTTGCATATACTGCATAAAATGGTTAGCTCTCCACTCTTAAATGTGAAAAGTAATTTAACACTAACTAGGTTAAAAAGAACTGAGTTTAAAAGGTTGCAGCATGAAAGGTGGAGAAGAGAGGGAAAGCTGCACAGCCATGGAACAGGTGATTGGATTTCTAAAAGGAGGAACTTAAGATTTTTTTGCCAGAACCAATTTTTAAATAAGACTAAGGGGGGAACAAATGCTGACATCCCACTCCAAGGAAAAAACACAGTAGATAGTCAGTTTATTTTGCCACCTGAGATCAGGGATGACTTTTTGCAACAGAAGGTGGCAATCTCTGACTTCAAAACACATGCTAGTGTAGAGACTAAATTTAAGTCAGAAGCAAAGGAGAATGGAAAAAATTGCAGCCAAAAAGATTTTGAAAAGGGACCAGGACTAGGAAATGTATGCCCAAATAATTGGAGGTCGAAAACCTTAAAAGATTGTAGAATATTTTTGAGGAAGATCAACTATCTTGAACACAGGAATACTTTTAAGCTAAATACAATTATTTACTCTCCTGAATCTGTTGACAGTGGAAGTAATCATCAAACTCACATAGAAGAGTCAAAGCGCTTTACCTTAAGATCCCATTCTCCTAGGCAAAATTCTTTTAAAAAGCAGTCTAAAGAAATAGAAAATGCTAAAGCCAATAGTCCTTCAAGTGATAAATTTCCTGGCCAACTTGACAATAGTAAATTAAATAAATGTGTTAACTATGACAAGAATCCTCCTGATAATTCTGAAGTTCTTAGCAAATTGAACAAAAGAAAAAGACCACCGTGGAAGACCACAGAATTGTCAACAAAAAGACATAAACGACAATCTTGCAACAGTGGACAAATGGCAAACTATTATTCAAAATCCCAACTAGGTAAGTTTTTCTCTACTTAATTTTAAAGTTTCATTGTAGGTGCCTTGAGTAAAGTATGAGATAATGGGTAGAAAAAGAATAGCCGATTTAGTTTTATTTCCAAAATATTTGGATAACATAAATTTCTTGGCACCTAGTATGAAACTCATGAAATTAGGTGCTGCTAAATGTCCCAGAGCATTTCCCCACATCTAAATGTGTCCAGGATTTCAAGCAAATGAAAGTGTATTTGATAGCAACATAGAAAGCTTCTAAATATACATCATTAATGTAAATGTTTTATTATTGGCTTTTGCACCTGATCTAATATAAAATACAGAAAACAATTTAACAAATAAATATGCCCAAATAACTATCTAAAAATTAACTACTACACTACAGGCTAATATATATTTATTGTCTTGATAAATTAGTAACTTTGAGACCATCTAGAAAGAAGTAAAAATATCTCATGGCTATTGATAAACACTAGGACATATGTAGTAATGCTAGGTTATCAGTCTCATATTCTTCATTAAGTTGTTTGTTGCTTTGGTACTGTTTTGGGAACCACTTTAAGACTGTATTATTTAAAGGGTGTCAAGGAACAAGGTTTTTTGTGTTTTTTTTTCCAATAAATCAGCAAACTTGTTGAATAGTTTGTTCATTGAACTAAATTCCATGGATATAAAGATAAATATTTCTTTCCAGAGATAATTTGTAACCTAGCAAGAGAGAAAGTCATATACGGGTAATTTTAAGGTAATGCTAAATTAGAATGCAAACTGAAGTTCCTGTAGCAAGTAATTAAGGGTTTTAACTCCATTATATTGGTCTGATGAAATGGGTGCCTCAGGGGGACTATTACCACTAGAACCTAGCAAAAAAGGGACATGAACACTGAAGTTGCCAGTGTAGTTAGTTCCAACTCGACTTATTCATAGGTGCCAGACAATTTAGGATATGTAAAGTACGGTAGTGCTTGTGGGTTACTTCCCTGATGTGAGAGAGTGCCAGGTTAAGTTTGGGAATTTAAGGATATTATAACATAAGGTTGCATTGATACATTGTGTATTTTAGGGGAGTCTTTTGTGGAGTCAGGGAGGTAATGGTGGCTTAATTTCTGCTACCTTTTAAAAAACTATCAGGTCTTAGATTAAAATATTAAAAGCAGGGATTAAACTCAAATTTTAATAGGTTAGAAGATTATTATGACCCTCCCAAAATTCAGTTACTTAACTGAATAACTATATAACACCTGTTTCAGTAATATCTAACATGCAGTAACTATCTAACATTCAGTGATTAAAATTGTAGGAGTTCCCACTATGGTTCAGTAGGTTAAGAGCCCAGTGTTTTCTCTGAGGCCGTGCAGGTTCAGTCCCTGGCCTGGCCTAGTGGGATCTGGCCTTGCTGCAGCTATGGCATCGGTGGCAGCTGGGGCTCAGATTTGATCCCTGGCCTGAGAACTTTCATATGCCATGAGTACAAAAAAAAAAAAAAAAGGAAAAAATACGATAAAATATAAAATGATTAAAATTTTAAAGGTGATCAAATTAGTCTCTCCATTATGAAAGATGAATCAAATCTAAAAATAATGCCCTTTGTTTCTTGCCCTAAGGATAACTAAAAATAATAACAAATAGTATGTCATAAAAAAGAGAGGAGTCTGATAGTGATTTTTTAAAAGGACTTATTATAATTTACCTTAAAATATTCACACATATTTTTAAAAGACTACCATGAATGGAGATTAAAGTTTAGTGTTTCGTTTTTAATTCTTTATACCATGTTCATTTCATACTAAAGATAGTTTGCATTGTCATTTTTCAACAGAACTGTATTTTGTTCTTCCAGCTTTTTAACCACTGTATCTTTCTAAGGTATAAATGTAAATTTTATTTTAATATTATTCATCTCACTGAATGAGATCACCCTAGAAAAATCAGATGGAAGAAGACTAATTATTACTTTTTCAAAATAACTTCTGAGTTTCCTCGTGGCTCAGTAGGTTAAGGGTCCTGCATTGTCACTGCTGTGGCTCTGGTTACTGCTGCGGCACAGGTTTGATTCCCTGGCTGGGAACTTCTGCATGCCTAGTTGCAGCCAAAAAAACAAAACAAAATTAATTTAAGATTCTTCTGTGATATTTAAAAAAATATTAGTGTCACACTGATTTTTTCACCTTTTCTCATTTTTAAAATTGCTACAAGTAGTTCCTGTTCTGCTTAAAGTTTCATTTATCTTTTACTGATAACTTTCCTTCTTTATTTTTTAACATTCTTTTTTTTTCACTCAACAAGGATGTTATTTTTATAAAGTTGTATTTATAGCAATATTTGTTATATTATCTGGTTTTTAAATATTTCTTAAGATTTTTTCTCATTATTCTTAATATTCCATACTTCTTTAGGCCTTTTTGGAAATAACACTGAAACTCATTGTTAGTTTTATATGTGTTTTTCTTCTTCATAGACTTGTGACTGGAAATTTGAGAGAGACTTTCAGCAACAGGACTTTTCTAGGAGAATTCCTAGGGCAATGTCTGTGGTGAATTATGGAATATTTCTATTGATGAAGAGTTTTGCTTCTACCACAAATGTCTTGTTTTCATACATTTCAAGGTTAAGTTTTGAGATATAGTTTAATACATAGGAGTTTTAGAAGTTAATAATTCACTACATTTGTACTGCTATATATCAACTAGACATGGATAGGAAGAAAAAAATTAATTCTGTTCTATTCTTGGTTCAACAAATAATGAATGCCTGCAAATCTGCTTTTATGCAGTGTAGAAGGTTCAAAAAAGTTCTTTTTCCATCTAAATGAGAAAACAGGATCCCATTTATTTAATAAAGAGAATGTATCTTCTATTTTAAGTGGGATGTTATATGTTTTAAGGGGATGGAAAGTAATGGTTCCTACTCTTGTGGAAATTACTGTCTCACTGGGGGGAGTGAATAGGCAGTTCCGGTAGAAGGATGAGTGCTGTGATGATGGTTGAGAAAGGTAAGCTGCAGGAGCACACAGAAGGGAAATTGAACCCAAGTTTAGAGAATTAGGCAGGGATTCTTACATCATCACATCTAAATGAGATCTGAAGAAATGTATTAGAAGTCCAGAGAGTTATTTTGGGCAGAAGCGGATTGCATGGGGAAATTTTGGATGACAGAAGAGAACAGGCTTGTCTAGAACAGTGAGTAATTTAGTTCATATAGCTGAGGCACAAAAACAGCAGTGTGAAACTCTGATTAGAGGTCACTTAGGCCTTGAAGTATTCCACTGAATATAGCCCAAGAGGTTACTTTATAGAGATTTGGGAGAGAGCAGTTTTGGTGGACTCATAGAGCCAGAAATCTTAGAGTAACTGCAGGAAGAAGAAAAATGTAAATGGCTGTGATTAGAAAGGAAATAAGGAAGTAGTGAGAGGAAGCCCAGTTGAACAATGTTTAGATGCCAATGGGAAGAAGCCAGTGAAGAATCAAAGACTGAAGATAGAAAATGAGACGGCAAGTAGTGGAAATGGAGTGAAGCCCCTGACGTGATTATTGGGTATTATGGGGCATCATTAGAGAGAATGGTCTTGGCTAGAAGAGTCACTTCTGTCCTAAAGCATGTAAATCTTGGGAACAATATGTGAGGATGCAAATCAATATATAAGTTTACGGGCAGAATGCTGAAGAGAGTTAGGGTCTATTTTCTATGAATCAAGAGGTAATCTAAGAGTAGTACAGTGGGAATTTGAGCTATGTGGATAACATTTGAAATGCTGTCTCAAGAAATAACAGTATTGAACAATTTGCGATTTTATATCAGCTGCCAGAATACTAATTGGGTTCACCAAGCAGGTGTAACAGAAGGACAAAGAGATCAAGCCAAGAATTCATTCTGTGAATTGTGAGAAACTATATGATCAAAGTGTAATTGTAGGGTGTCTCTTTCTAATAGTTGCACACAATATAGATTTGAGGGGGGAGAGCAGATGGGGTGTATGAAGGGCCAATTGTAAGAGATGATTCAGGGGGTGATCATGGCCTAAAATTGTTTGTGGCTAGTGAAAATAGTAATACAAACCTCTTTAATGTCTGTGTCTTGAGTTCCCAAGGCAAATGTGTGCCATTTCTTAATTGACATATCTGGATGTAATAAATGGGCTTTGGACATCTCTGAGGAAATTTTAAGACTAGAATAACCTAATGTGTACTTAAAGCTACTATCCTCATAGTATTTTTCCTACTATATTAAATTTTCTCATAAAAATTTAGAACTCAAGTTGACTCTTTGAATTGGATTCTGAGATGAGTGAAAACAGTTCAGTTTATCAGCTTCTTCAGCTTCTTCTGTTTTGTCATGTAGCCTCTAGAATGGTTTAATATACATATATCTTTCCCATTCAGAATAGTGGTTTTCACTCAAGTATGTAACCGATGGGTGATTTTTGGTTAATAGTATACTCCTTTAACTACCCAGAACTGAGACTAGCCATGCATCCATGAACATTTTACCATATTTTTTGAGTCCTAACTCGATATATTATTTTAGATTTGAATGGTTGAGGCAACCCTCAGCACAAAATATCCTTAAACTTAAAAAAAAAATTAGTGTTAGTTTCTTCATGTGCTGTTATTTAGCATCATAATTATTATGTAATGGGAAAACTATGATGAACCACAGAGTAGATGATCTTTCATTTTGGTAGAAAAATGTTTCCAGATGATTTAGTCACCTTGATCTAGTTTGCTGCACAAGCATTCCAAAGTGTGTTCCAAGAAACACTAGCCTACCAAGATGTTCTGTGTGTAAAGGGTTCTGTGGTCTGATAAGATTGGAAAGGGCTCAGTCTTTTTTCCTGGGCTTCTTAAGTTACAGTGTCCCATTGGCATATTAGCCTGAATTCTCCAAACATTATTTCCCACAGAACACAGTTTGGAAACAGTGCTCTGCATACTTTCCTGCTAGGCTTTCTCTATGCTTACTGTGATGTTCCCAGAAAGAATTAAATGATTGTAAAAAAATAATTTGTACACTGGATTTGGGCTTGTACATAAATTGTTAGAGTAATCAAAATTAAGTTGTAAATGCTCTACTAAGATTCACCATTTAAAGAACACTGGTAAACACCTATAGGCCAAATGATCACATGTTGATCAGTCTATTTTGTAAGTTTCACTTTTGTATTAGAATTTATTTCATAATGAGTTAAGAAAAGAGCTATGCTAGCAGTCAATTCAGGTAGCTGTCCTATTTTACAAACCTGAGAAAATATCTTATGAATTTGGAAGAACTGTACCTTCTCAAGTCTTAGTTAATCCACACTATTAATTTATTCAGAAATGGATGAAACAGAAATGGATATATTAATGCAAAAAAGAAATGCTTTGACCTCTTCTTTTTTGTGTGGGGTTCATATTACTGCTTTGTTCCTTGCCAGTGCCATAGGTGAAACTTTAAAATTGTGACCCAATAATACAAAGTATTCTATTGAAATCAAGAATTTTTAATAAATATCCATTCTGTTTACAATTGGGTTTTTTCCCAATCATTGTAATTTTCATAGGAACTGAGCAAAGAGAGTTTAGGTTTCAAAGAGTTTCAAACTCTTGCCATAGTACTTTATTAAAAATATGAAACAGCTGCTATTGTAATTCCATGTCTTGATATTTTTTCTTAGAATTTTTCTTGCATGTCTTTTGTCCCATTGTCTTTTCAACCATTACTGAGTTTTCCAGGATATTCTGCTTTACTGATCGCCCCATAGCTTTCCTGGAAAGCTATTTAATTTATACAACAAATGCTGAATATTTTTTTTTGGATCTACCAGGCATAGTTAGACAGTAGAGTCACACAGGAACTCAGAGAACTTATCAAAAAATATTTGAAGTTGTTTTTTTACTTTGGCAACGTAATTAGTATAACTTGAAGAAAGATAATTTGGTTGATTCTCCTTATTCGTGGATATGGGGTATAGTACTGTTTCAAACAAAATTAACTTTCTAATTTGGGGTTTCTGCTCCCCCCCCCCGCTTTGTAAGTAGTTTTATTGGAACATTGTCATGCTCATTCACTTATGTGTAGTCTCTTGCTGTTTTTATGCCACAGAAGCTGAAGTAGTCACAGCAGACATAAAGCCCACAAAGCCTAAAATAAATATTCATTATCTAGCCCTTTGCAGAAGAAAAAAACTTTTGCCGACCCCTGTTTATATCAGTAGAATTTTGATATGGTGTAACTAGGGGGAAGAAACGTATTGATTTTTTTTAGTAAATCAAGATTTTTCTCTCCAGTTCATCCCCAGCACCCCATCCGCTCCCTCCCTCTGTCCACTTCCTCCTCCCACGCAGCGCACTTCATTTCTGACATGGAGTTTTTTGTTTCATTTTGTTTTATCTCTGCGGAACAAGACCTGTCTTTATCCAGCAGAGTGGTGCCATGAATGTCAGTTTTATTCTGTTTTGTAAATCTTTATTCTCTCCCTGCAGCCTCCAGACCTGCTTTGTCTCTCTGAGGTAAGTTCAAGGGTCTCCCTTCTCTTCCTTAACCAGCTGGTACCACCTGTTAGGAAGAAATTGATTTCAGCATTTCACACCTTAAATTTCTTCCTCAAGGGTTCTCTTCCTCCCTCTTCTACCTCTTATTTTCTTCTCGATTTCTTCACTTAGAAATTCATAATTCTTAAGTCTGCTCTTCTGGCTGCCGTATTTTTTCCTCGTTTTTCCAGGGCAGTGTCTTCCTTTGTGGTAGAGCTGAGTTTCTGTGGTTGTCGTAATATTAAGCCTACTGAGTTCACCTGTTGTTTAAAAAAATGCAGATTAGGAGTCTAAATGAGTTCATCCTGCTATGTTTTTCCTTCCTTGTTTTGTTTAATTTTAAACAAGACCTTGACTCCTAATTTTCTCACCTCAGTTCCATTTCCAGACAACGTGGAAAATTCATTTGTTTGCTTCTTCGTCTCTGTGTTACATAAACTTACAGAATGCTAGATTTTAGAAGCATGTATCTGTAGACCCCATTAATTTATTCTTTCAAAAATGTTGTTTTCCTATGTGCCAGGCAGTATGTTAGACATTGGAGGTGTAGTGGACAAAACCAGATGTCATTCCATTTATGGTCCAGGTTTATTTGGAAAAACAGTCACTGAGAATAATACAATTATGCAGAATCTTAGGAGTCCTTAATTAGTAGGTGCTTCTATAAGAATTCCTTATGGGGAGATCTTGTGAAGTCAGGGAAGTGAAGCAAGCCTTCTCTGAGGAAATGGCCATTGGGCTGAGCTGTGAAGGGGGAGTAGGAATCATCTGGGCCAAGGGGCAGAGAACGGGGAGGGGAGGAATGACCTTCCAGGAAGAAAGAACTGAGCGTGAAAAACTCTGAGCTCTGATATTCTTGGCAGGTAAGAGGGATAAGGCATGACTGGTATGTCTTGAGTCAAGAGAGAAGGGAGCAGCATGGTGTCGGGTGTGGTGAAGATGGAGCAAGTGAACTGTAGACCACGCAGGCTCTCGAAAGCCATGTTTATGTACTTTCAGTGGCTAGTTTTACCTGCTACTGAGGCAGTACCAATACCTATCTGAGGACTCTGTGTCATGCCCGAGGTACTAGATGCTCTTTCCATTCTTTTTGGTGGGAATACAAATTATATCCAGTCCTGTATGGCTCTAGGTATTTTCCACCGGTCCTTTTCAGTGGTCTTTTTCACAGCCTTGGGGAACATCCATGTACTGATCAGCATCTCTCTAGACTCGCGGGGGCCTCCGGAGCTAGCGCTCTCTGCAGCTCTCTTTCCTCTTGTTCTGCACACACTTTCTAGTCACCTTGGATTCCCTCACCTCCAAACTCTGTCTTCTCTTCTCAGGAAGATCTCTGAGATCTCTTTGGGCTCCCCCTGTATTGCAGCCTAGACACTCTCCAAGCAGGAAGCCAGGGCGAATTTAAGGACTTAACTTGTTTGTTGCCCTTTCCTCAAGAATCGCTGTCATCCTGTACTTCCCGTCATCCATTGTCTTAGAAACATTATTTCATAAATTTTGTGGGGTTTTTTAAGTTGTTTAGAACAAAAGGCAAATTCATTTTGTTACTTCATCATGGCCAGAAACAAACATCCTAGATTTAATTTTTTAACAAGTATTTATCCAATTTCTATATGCTAGATACTGGAAATAAAATGCTGAAAGAGACCAACAGGGAATTGTACTCTCATCAAACTTGTATACTGGGGGAAGGGGAAAAAATAAAATAGAAAACAGAAGTCAGTGGTAAATTCTGTGTTAGTTAATGAAAATAGATGACATGAGTTTTTAGGGAGAACTACTTTAGGTTGAGTAGTCAGGAAGCTGTGTATGAATGAGAGCTAAAGAGAGAGTATGAGAAGTTCCTGTCGTGGCTCAGTGGTTAACGAATTCGACTAGGAACCATGAGGTTGCAGGTTCGATCCCTGGCCTTGCTCACTGGGTTAAGGATCTGGCGTTGCCGTGAGCTGTGGTGTAGGTTGCAGATGTGGCTCGGATCTGGCGTTGCTGTGGCGGTGGTGTAGGCCATAGCTCCTGTTAGACCCCTAGCCTGGGAACCTCCAGATGCCACGAGTGCAGCCCTAGAAAAGGCAAAAAGGCAAAAAAGAAAAAAAGAGAGAGAGAGAGAGACTATGAAATAAAAAGCCTGGGATTCAACCTTGAGAAATTCCAGTTTGTATTGGCCACATAGACTGGGACGACTTGCAGTGACAGGAAGAGGCAATGGAAAGCCAGTATTGTGTGTTGTCTTAAAAGTCAAAAAAAGTGAGTCTCAAGAAGCAGAGTATCTTATTCTGCTCAGGCTGACATAACAAGATAATACAGACTGCATGGCTTAAACACCAGAGGTTTGTTGCCTCACAGTTCTGGAGGCTAGGAAGTTTACGATCTGGAGGGTCCCGTTTCTAGTGAGAGCTCACTTCCTGGCCTGCAGGCCACTTTCCTGCTCTCTGGTGTCTCCTCCTCGTATAGGGACATCAGACTTGGTGGTTTCAAGGACTTGATAGTAACTAATCAGATTCCAAATCCTTTATCAGAATTGTTTATCCATGCATACGTCTGACTTCTTCCTCCCTTTGAAAAGATGAGCTTGGGTTCCCTGAAACCCTCGACCTAAAGAGTACTCTCATGGTATCTGTTATGTCAGGGCCGCGTTAAGAGTATTCCTATGGCAGGCCTCGTGTCAGTCTGTGCCCATATTTTTCTTTATGCTGAGAAATTAAAAGATATGACTGGCAATTCCCTCTCTAGTTAAATATAAAGAAACTGTGCTCTACAAAATAAACTATGCTCTAAACATATACATCTCTTGGATGGGGTCATGGCCGTAGACCAGACAGGCCGTGTAATGTTAAGTATTCTAAAGAAATTGGTAAGTGGGTATTAGTATGAAGCGAGACTCGTGACAGAATCACAGCCCAAGAGTTAGTGTGCAGGATAGCATAAATAGATCATCGGCCCTGAAGATTGTCACTTAGTCGTGTGACTGTTGGTAAGGCATTTTACTTCTTTGAGCCTCAGTGGGTAATTGTTGGAACTGAATGAGGTCATATAAAAAGGGCTTTCAGCATAGTACCTGGCTTGGTAGCAGCTACTCTATAAATGGTATCTTCAGGTCTGTCCTGATCACACTAAAATGTATTTCCTGCAACGTGGCTAGCTTACTTTATTTATTTTTGCTTTTTAGGGCTGCACCTGCTGCATGTGGAAGTTCCCAGGCTAGGGGTCAAATCGGAGCTATAGCTAGCTGCCCAGCAATGTGGGATCCTAGCACGTCTGTGACCTACACCGCAGCTCATAGTAACGCTGGATCCCTTAACCTGCTGAATGAGGCCAGGGATCAAACTAGCATCCTCATGGATACTAGTTAGGTTTCCACTGAGCCACAACAAGAACTCCAGCTAGCTTACTTGAATGTTTACTCTCGGTATGAAAGAAATGAATCATCACACATCTCCAGTAATAAGTAAAGCTAGTTTATGTTAGAGTTGAATATATTCAAATTATTTCTGTTAAAATTAGAATTGTCAATAATCATTAATTAAAATCACAAATTATAATTATTTGGATTTCCATGACCCACAAAAGATTTTTATCTTTTATAATTTCCAAATGCACATATTTTGTAAACTTCCATTCAGATGGTAGAGAAGAGCTCTATTTCAAGGTGAGTGAAATTATTAAAGTCTTGAAAATAGGCTTATCTGTCTACATAATCGTATCAGGCACCCTTTGTCCTTGTTTAGCCCTCACCTACCATCTGGGTTCCTAATTTGATAGAGATAGAAGGGGCCTTAGGGTAAGTACGTCTTCCAGCTTCTTTCGCCTTTCACCAGAGTATGTGGTGTTCAACTAAAGCTTTGCATTTGTCTGCAGCACCATTTGGTTTTTAAAGCATGTTAACTGATTCTCATTAGATCATCAGAAACACATAGAGGAAACAGGGAAGATGTCATTTAATATTTCTTTCTTACAGATGAGGAAAACGAGGGTGCAGGAGGCTAAGGTTACTCTTCTAAGGTCATAAGGCTGATTATTAATATCGTCAGAATTGGAACCCAGGTCTTTACATTGTTTTCCCTAATTCTTTACTCTCAGTAGTACCACTGGATTCACAGTTGCTGAGCTTTCATTAGAATCCTGGCTATGGTCTAGAAAGCCACTTCATCAGATGATTCGGATGCTGCTGCTTCAGCATTCTAATTATGACATGAAGCAGAGAAACTGTGAAATAAAAGACTGATAAATTTGATATAAAATTTAAAATGGATTCGTGACAAAATCAGTATAAGCAGATACAAACAACTAGTGAACTAGGCAGGGTGGGGAGGGGATAGGAGTGTAAATCACATAGAGCACAGGATTAATCCTGATGGCCTAGCAGTAAGGAAAAGATCATCGTCTCAACTGGCAAAGAACACAGAAAAGGAAATGAAAACAGCTTATAAAACATGACAGTAAGTTTAACCCTACTCAGAAAAGCAAGTTAAACCATGGCATACCATTGTTTAAGCTTCCCTTAGTTTTATTATGCATCGTAGGAGTGACGGGAGGAAAACTTCGTCGGCCAGAGTGTAAAGTGGTATGCAGGGGACTTGGGTAATGTCTGTCAAAATGTTCAAAACACCCTTTGACCGTAGCTGGGTCGGTCCTAGACATCCCTGTAGATGGCCTATAGAGACACGTAGAAGAGTAGTACGTTGACATTTTAAGCAAAAGATTGGAAAAGTCCAAAAGTTTATCAGTTTGAAGACTTGGTAAAGTCAGTTATGACATGTCCATAGAATGAAGTTCTCTGTAGCTGTTGAGTCAAGTATTCACTGTACAAATATGAAACAATTTCCAGAATATACAAGGAAGATACAGAACATTATACATAATTGTATCGGGGGAAGGAGATGTTTGAAACAGATATGATATAAATGTGAAGAGGACAGCTGGTAGAACTGGCATCAGTAGTTGCTCCTGGAGAGGGACTAGGAGAAGTGAGAGACTTCCTTGTGTAGCATTTTGTAGTGATCTATTTTTAAAACATAGAAAAAAATCATTGTTTGTAAGGTACATCAAGAAAAGTTGAACAATTATTCATCTTTCACTTGGTACTAATGTAATTATATGACAGATTTCTAACATTAAACCCAACTAGATTAGACAAAATTTTAATTTCCAAATATAAAGGGGTATTTATTTAAGATTCCTCTAGATTGCAAATTTTTTGAAAGCATGGACTGTATCTTCCTCATCTTTGTATCCCAAAAATGCTTTCTGGTGGGTATTCAATAAAGCTTGAATAATTTAGTAAAGAAAATGGAATTGAAAAGTGCTCTGATAAGTGCTAGATTATAGAGATCCAGATTCCCTTTGTTTTTTTAGACTTTTAAATTGTTTTGTTGTTTTGTTTTTATTTACTTTTGTCTTTTTAGGGCCACATCCGCGACATATGAAGTTCCTAGACTAGGGAGCCAAATCGGAGCTGTAGCCACCGGCCTACGCCACAGCCATGGCAACACCAGATCCGAGCCCCCTCTGTGACCTACACCACAACTCACGGTAACACTGGATCCTTAACCCACAAAGCAAGGCCAGGGATCAAACCTGCGTCCTCATGGATACTAGTCAGGTTTGTTACCACTTGAGTCATGGCAGGAACTCCCAGATTCTTAATAGTAGTCCAGATACATCTAGTTAGGATGCTCTTAAAAAGAGCCATTTATTTTTCTATTATATCTTGGTTTCCCTATCAGAAAAGCAAGGTGGAACTGACTAGAAAGGTCTCTTCTAGCTCTGTTGTTCTAGTAGCTATGTTCTATTTATAATACTATGGAGACAAGTAGCACCCAAACTTCAAACACCGACTAGTTTATAGGTATACATGAATTAAGGATGTCAATCTGTATATTGGTACTAACATTTAATAACATTTTTCTTTACTGATGCTTTCTTTCCATGCATATGTATATAGTTTGTGCATCCCTGGAGTTCGTGTTGCCAAATTTGGAGTACATGCTCTAGAAAAGTAACTTTAAAAAATTGTCTTTACAGTTCCTGTCATGACTCAGTGGTAACAAACCTGACCAGTATCCATGAAGACCCGGGTTCAATCCCTGGCCTGACTCAGTGGGTTGAGGATCCGGCGTTGCTGTGAGCTGTGATGTAGGTCTCAGACGCAGCTCAGATCCCATGTTGCTGTGGCTGTGGTGTTCGACCCCTAGCCTGGGAACCTCCATATATACCGTGGGTGCGGCCCCAAAAAGACCAAAACATTGTCTTTAAAGTATTGAAAAGAATAATGTACTTATTGCATATTATTCTCTGAATATGCCTTTGTCAAAAAACAGAAAAAAATCAGTGTTGTACTTCAGAGTTTCTCAAAGAAGTATACATCATTGTTTTGAAAATACAGTTAATAAAAAAAATGACTAGCAATCCTTGGAGGAAGGAAAAACATTAGTTACTAATCATATTTCTAGGTTTTGGCTTTTTTAAGTGATTTACCATTTCTGATGAGTAATCTTTTAAGATGTCATTTTGTTTCATATCTATTTATAAAAGATATGTCATTCAGTGGAACTGGGACTCTGCCTGGAGGAGAGAATTCGATGAAAATATGAGAGCTGTTAAAATGTGGTTTAACAGCTTACATCTCTCTGGCTTATTGAGTGGCAAATGTGTCAGCTGAATTTACAAGGAGGGATCGGGAAAATGCTACTTAAGTCTGGATGCTGCTGCCATTTACCAACTCTAATAAGCCACTAAAATACTGCACAGCTCAGCTTCCTTCTTACTAATGGAATGAGAGGAATCATTGACCTGTGGTTGGAGAGAACTCAGGAACAGTGTAGTGCCACCGAACTAATCATTTGTGTCAAATGAGCTAATGTATAGGAGGTTGCTAGTTTCTAACCATAAGGATTCGCATCTGAAGATGTGAATTGACTTCCATTAATATTACTTAAAACTTGGGCTTGTATGTGTGTTACATGTGGAATGGCTAGCTACACTTTGGACTCTCAAGTTTCTGCAGTTTAGAGAAGCTTGTCATCAGAGAGCTAGTTAAATAGGCCTAAGGAGAAGAGTAAGGACTGTATTCCACTTTCATGACTTTAT
The DNA here is from genome assembly GCA_004024745.2 of Catagonus wagneri. NCBI lineage: Eukaryota > Metazoa > Chordata > Mammalia > Artiodactyla > Tayassuidae > Catagonus > Catagonus wagneri. The sequence goes on along the minus strand of PVHT021183710.1, from coordinate 5,715,330 downwards.
TCGTACTTTAACTCTCTACAACTCACTTTCATTTTCTTATGCACTTGGATATACCGCCCTTACTTGGTTGTTAGAAAATTTAAGTGAGATAATACATGTGAATGTGCCTAGAATATGGCAGGCATGCAGCAAAGGGTAATTCCTTGTCTCAAAGTGGCTCTGATCCTAATACATTATTAAAGGAAAAGTTAAAAGGGTTGAATCCAGCCAAGCTCAGTAGGTTAAATATCCTTTCTGATGTATACTAATGAAATCCATATATGCTGATTTTGTCCACTGCCATCTCAATTGCCTGTGTTGTTTTCAGTTCACAAACAACATCTTGTTATTAACTTTTAGGTTAATATTTAATGTTTAGAGGTCCAAACAAAACTACTGAAGAACATTTTACAAAGTTGATAATTTCTTTGAAATTAAGTAAAACTAAAGTACTTTACACTTTTTTTTTCCAGCATGCTACAAGTGAAAACTGATGAGAAACTGAATTTGTCTGATGGGAATACAGCAAGTTGCCCTTTGAGCCCCATTAAGATGTGCCTTAATCGTCCCATTGAATGGAATCTGAATTTGACAGCAGCGTCTCTAGCGAGCTGTACAGTTCATAACCAAAATCTCGAAGAGAAGTAGATTGCAGTTCTTCTTGCACTGTCCTTATTTTGTACGTCAATATTCTTTCTGCCAATAAGCATTTATCTATTGACTTAAAAAATATTTCCAGTCCTGTGATTTGTCTATATATTAAATCATTAGCACTAATCATTTTGATTATATTCTTTTGTATGTTTTTTACATGTTTTACACCAGACCATTGTGGAATTTTGCAGTGCAGTTGGATTTTGATGTTTCTCTTTTTAGTGACATTTTGTGAATTTTGTATGCCTTCAGTTTAAATATATAATTGTCCCGTTTTATTTACGTGCACAAAGTCTTAATATATAATGCATTGTGAGACTTAGAAGAGTAGAATTGTAAAGATTTGTGATGATGACCTGACCCATTGACAGTTGTTTAACAGATGGATACCAACTACCTCGAAGCAAATTGGTGAAAGGCAAAGGTATCTTTTAGAAGTTTATCTCTTTCAAAGTTATATATGTATAGAAAAATTGATCATAGTTTATCAAGTAGCATGTTCACATTCATAGAATTTGAGCTGGTCAGTTATTTCTCTGTATTTTTAAACCGATAAAGTCTGTGGGCTTTAAAAGCAATGGCACCATCGCATGTTTATTCTTCAGCAAATCTGTGCCTCCTGCAGACAAGAATACTGTTTGGTTTCTGCAAGGTAATCAGTTTTGAATGAAAAACGGTAAATGGATTTACATCTCTTGATCTTATTGTATTTTAGCCATTTATTTTAAAATGTGAAGGGATGTCTTAAAATCAGGATAACATTTTTTACCTTTAATAGTGCAAAAGCATAGCTTCATCATTGGCTTGTGTGATTGTGTCTGAAACTTGAATAGTAAGAATACTCAAAAGTTCGGTGCTTAAATTTATTTTTCCCATGCCAGAGAAAGCAAGCGTTGGTATGGCGGTCCATGTAGGGCGTAAGAACACGCCCCCTCCCTTTGGATAACCTCGCTACAGGTTTAAGTGGAATTTAGGAATTATTATGTTTCTAAAGACTTTTACTTATGGCACATTTTGTGTACCTTTTGAGTCCTTATTTCTCCCTACCTACCCAACCCCGCAAATTATTTTTAAAAAGACAGGGATTTAACAAAAAGATTTAACAATAAGGAATCTGAAGCACAGGAAGAGACACAGAGCCAACAGAATGAAAAACAATCATCACTTTGATATCACTACCATATCTGCCTTTTCCTTTTTGCTTATTAATAAGCATTCAGACTCCTTTTATATTTCTAAGTTTTATAAAAGCACATATACATATATAATGTAGCAATCTGGTTCAAAAAAGCACAGCAGTCTTACTTCGGCTCTTAGAGCATCACCTTAAATGGCCTCTGGTAAATAAACCTAATGAAGCACAATTATTAAAGCAGATCCAATGTTAGGGTACCTCTATTCTGAATAATAAAGAGAATGATCATCAGAGGGATAAGAAAAGGTGTTTTGTTGGGTGTTGCAGAAGGAAAGGAGACTGATTTCACACAGTTTAAGTCAGGCAAGTGCCAATTTCAAAAAATAAATTTACAGTGAAGAAATAGTGCTCATAAATTGTTATAGTGGACTTCCTGTCACATTCTTTTCCTGTTATTTTTTATTGTCCACAATAAACATTTTGTTATGCCAAAACATAGAAAACTCTATGATTAATATGTGTATGTGACCATCTCCCTAACCCAGGAAACACTGTAAGCAAACTGGGCTCCTTTATGCAAATATTTTGGGAAAAAAATTACATACGCAAGTAGCATTATCAAACTATTTGTAAGAATCACAAAATTATCAGAATAACTGTGGAACTTGGATGCTGGATACTTTGGTTGACTATACTCATCTTCCCTGGAAGTAAAACCCTTTCTAAATAACCAGTTCATGGTACTTCATTTGCCCTTAAGATGTCATTTTTTTAAATGTGTTCTGAGGTATTTTCACCTATGTTGGATCTGCCAAATCAGAACTGTAAACTTCTCAAATGCAAGCTCTACCAGCTAGTTACACTTAAAAGCTGTCCACAATGCCAGGATTTTAAACATAAGAATTCCTAAGCATCACCTGGGGTAGGCTGTTAAAAAGCAAGATCCTGGGTCATTTAAGTAGGTTCTGATTAAACGCACCATTGATGCAGGTGGTCTGTGGAGCACACTGTCTTAATGCTTCAATACAGGCCAAAGAGCAGGATCAGAAAGTTCTCTAAGAATCACACTTTTTTTAGTTTTCATACAAGGGTGACTTTATTAAAGCAAAGAACTGAACATAATCTTCATAGACATTTTTCAAAGGACTCCATCTCCATCACCTCTTCTAACTTTAATCTTCATTGAGAGACTTTGCAAGGTTAAGTTTACTTTTTTCTCGTGCTGCTGTTTTGGCTCGTCGTGGTAATCTCATCTTCATTTCTGATTCTGGCTCTGGAACTTCATGATCACTAAACAAAAGTTGAAATATACCAACTTAAATACAAGCTTTAAAACCAGTTTATAAATAAAACTTTGTTTCTGTCATTCTATCAGTGTGTGATTAATAATCCTGATTCTGTTAAGCTTAAAACTAAAATCTTAAAACCAAAAGACAATAACTGGCTATCCAGCAAAGTAAACCATGGAAAACCTAGCTAATTTCTTAAAATCTACACGGAACTTGGTGTTACACAGGAAAAAAAAAGGCAAAAAACACAAAACTTCTACAATGAAGCTTATACCTGAACAGGAACTATAACTGAACAGGAATTATAACAACTGCTCAAGAGTTTTTGGGCGAATTCAAGTACTGAAAAAATTAAGTCCTATTTTTTTAGGCAAAGAATTCCTAAGACACAAAGCAGCAAGTTTCCAATTTTGAAAACAGGAGTTTCCTGCTGTGGTGCAACAGGATTGACGGTATCTCTGGAGCGCTGGGAAGCAAGTTCAATCCCCCGCCCAGCGCAGTGGGTTAAGGATCTAGTGTTGCCGCAGCCACAGCACAGGTCACAACTGTGGCTCGGATCTGATCCCTGGCCCAGGAACTCCATATGTTGCAGAGCAGCCAGAAAAAAGAAAAACTTGAAAATATATACATTTTCCCAATAAATGAATGAAAGCAAGACGTAAACATTCAGCTTTCAACAGTGGCTTACTGGCAGAAACCAAAAATACACACTATACCATACCACTAATATCCAAATTATAGGAAGAATTCTATCATTACAAATGTAGAGAACCCATGGAGTTCCCATTGTGGCTCAGCGGTAACGAACCCTACTAATATCCATGAGGACTCAGGTTCGATCCCTGGCCTCGCTGAGTGGTTTAAGGATCCAGCATTGCCATGAGCTGTGCTGTACGTCACAGACACAGCTCGGATCCCACATTGCTCTGGCTGTGGTGTAGGCCGGCAGCTGTAGCTCCGATTAGACCCCTAGCCTGGGAACTTCCACATGCTGCAGGTGAGGCCCTAAAAAGCAAAAATAAATAAATGTGGAGAACCCAAATCTAAATCTCAAGTTTGCTATTCAAGTTCAGAGAAGCCATACATACATGATCTTATAATTAGAGGAGTACATGGAAATAAAATTTGAAAGAACATACTATAAAACTTACTACCTTAGTACTAAAGGCTATGACAATGAATAGGAAAAGTACACAAGCCATAGAAGTCAAATGCTCTTGGGTACATAATTTAAAAGCTATTTATAGTTTTCACTGATTATCTTGTTATAACCACAGTATAAGCAAACTACAATTTCTTTTTTCTTCTAAACTTTTTTTTTTGTCTTTTGTCATTTTAGGGCCACACCCATGGCACGTGAAGGTTCCCAGGCTAGGGGTCTAACAGGAGCTGCAGCTGCCGGCCTTCGCCACAGCCACAGCAACGTGGGATCCGAGCCGTGTCTGCAACCTACACCACAGCTCACGGCAACACCAGACCCTTAACCCACTGAGCAAGGCCAGGGATCGAACCCTCAACCTCATAGTTCCTGATAGGATTCGTTTTTGCTGAGCCACGACGGGAACGCCTAAACATTTTTATTTTTAATAAAGATTAGGTTAGGCCTCTGTATATTCTAGACGTACACGGCATACACACCTTTCGGAGTCAGTCTCAGCCTCAGTCCGACGTCTCCTGCTCATTCTAGCTGAAGCTGTCACTTTTCTTCGTCCTTAAAGACAGTATAATTCATCGTCAAAATTTATTTTAAGTTGCTCATATTTAATCTATTTTCTGAGCTACCCAAACAAATCCTTTATTTTCCATCTTCAACACAGTTCCTCCTAGTTCCCAGCCACCATGGTACAAATTATCAACATGGAGAAAATCCAAATAAAATTAAAATTTTACTAATTTCTTTTGTAAGCTCTGATATTAGGCAAGCGAAAATATAGACACTGAATTATAAGCAAGCAAATTTTTCCTAAATTTATTTGTGAGAAAGAAGCATATAAAAACATGTTACATAAAGAAAGTACCTTTTATTGCACAAAGTACATGGAGAAACTAATTAAAAATTAAGGTTAGATAGGTCAAGTCCATAAAACATCCTAAAGAAACAACTTTAATCAGTAAGTATGGTTTCTTGTAAAATATTTTAAAACATACATGGTCAAATTCAAATGTGTGCTCTAAAACATTTTGGTATAAAAATTAAAGCTTTTATATGCTAGGGGGAATTACAAAAATTCTACTTGCTAGAAATTTACAAGGTTAAGAAGTAAAGTGGTACCACACTTACGATAAATACAACAGCAGAAGTTTCCTTGTGCAGCGGGTTAAAAAACTGGCATTGTCACTGCAGCGGCCTGGGTTTGATCCCTGGCCTGAGAACTTCTACAGGCTGCAAACGCAGCCAAAGAAAGAAAAGAAAAGAGAAGAGAAGAGAAAAAAGAAAGAAAGAAGAGAGAGAGAGAGGAAGAGAGGAAGGGAAGGAGGGAAGGAAGGAAGAAAGGAAGAAAGAAAGAAAACAGCATATATAAATGAAGTTTGAGCTACTGGAAAAAAGAAAAGAGGTAGGGTTCTCATGGTCTATCTGACTAAAAGCAATCTAATCAAAACCAAATTATTTGAGGGGAGTTCCTTGGTGGTCAGGATTCAGCACTTCCACTGCTGCGGCCCAGATTCAACCCCTAGTCGGGACACAGATCCCACATCAAGCTGCTGCACACCATGGCCAAAAAAATGAATAAAAACTTTAAAGTTAAATTATTCAGTATGATCATTTGGTTGAAATTTATATAACCTTTTGTTTTCTTCCAGCTTTACATATTTGATTATAAACTTCTAAAGCAGTTATTCCCAAGAAAACATCCAACATGGGACTAATATGGAACAATATCCAGCAATTAGCATTTAAATAAATGATTGGATACAAAACAATAATATGGCCAGATTCCATTTAGAAAAAGAATTAAGTATGCATAGAAAAGGACCTCAAAAAATATTTTTCAGGGATTAAAATAATGGGTCACGGGTAGAATTATTAGCATTACTTATAACAGTTTGCTTGGATGTATTTTCTGATTCTTCTGTAATAAGCATGCATTACTTTTGTAATAAGAAAATAAAACAATTAAAAAAATTGATCCCCTAATAGTGACCCCCAATAGTCAACATTTACATTGTTGCAAAAAATCTCCTATTGTTGGATATCCACTGGGAAATAAATTGTCAGGAAAATATGAAATACAAAGGAAAACAGAAACAAAGAAAAATTCTAGGAGGATAGAAGGGACAAAAATGTTTAATCAAATCAAGACAGACCACAAACTGATAATATAAATAAAAAATCATCATTGATCATTTGATAATAAAAACCTTAATTTAACACAGTCCTTTGTAATATTGTCTTTTGCATATTTTTTTTTCAATCAAAAGCACTTGGAGCCAACACTGATATTATCATCTTTTAGACACAAAGCAAAACCTAGTAGCAGCTGAAACAAAACGAAAAGTTATGTAAGATACTGAAACGTCTTTATTGCTACGGAAAGAAAGTATTTCACTAGATAAGAAAACTGAAAAATTTTATTATAAAGTTAGTTCATGTACTACCTCTGTTAGTCTGTGGCTGAGTGGATTTCGTTCGGGTTACTTTTACATCCTTGACAGGAGTTATATACACATCTTTATTCTTTTCTATTAAAGGAAATAATATAATAATATAAATTAAAAATAGCCTCATGAAATATTTTAAATGATCAAGTCAATGACAACCAGTCCCAAGAGCAGCTATGGAAAGAAAATGCATTATGAAACAGTGTTTCAAAAAATGTGAACACTGGAAAATAGGCAAGCAAAACTCCTAAGAACATAGTTTGGCATGGTCATAAGATACGAAATGTATGCAAAAAAACAAAAATAAAACAAATACTTATCAATAATACACTTTCCCAAGGGGATTTAATTAGAAAAACTTTTCTTCCATTCCTGATATCCAATTGCACACATGTTAAAGGCAGGAAAAAAATGTGTCTCAGTAAAGATGAAAAGGATAGAATCTTACAAGTATGTGGTTACTACCTTCACTTTGAAAAAGAGCAGTGACTGTGCTGTCATCCTGTGCTGCTACAGCTTGGTCACCATTTTCTTTATTTCCTTTTTCTAACTGAATCTTGATTTTCTCCAAAGCTCTCAGGCATGTTCTATCTTTTACTTGCTATAAGAGAAAATATTTTTTAGCGCAGCATTTTCTAATCTTCTTTTAAAAAAAGCTACATACTGATAAAGTTGCTTAAAAACATGCTAAAAATTCTATTAAGTTTATGAAGGCAGTATTTACTTCAAAGAGCAAAGTCACAATATACTAAGATATGTATAAATTACTAGAACAATGTAAATTCTACTTTGAAAAGGATATATACACATTGAGAGTATCTAGAAACTACTTACCTCCAGAATCTCATACAAGAGAACCAGAAGATCTTTAGCAAGATTGCTACTGAGTTCTAAGGAACCCAAGGCTTTCGTATAGACCCGAATTTCTGGTGAACATGGACATGACAGGATCTCATTGCAAATTTTTAGAGCCAGATTGTCATGAACTGTTAACGCCTGGAAAATCAAGAGAAAAATCCTTAAAAACTGAGATGGTATGATCATAATACAATCCTACACGTCATTTCCAACCAACGTGACATAATCCCAAATGCAAAATGTCTAAAAACCAAATTAACCTACTCCCCAAACAGGCTCCCCTTCTTAGAGTGGATGCTGTGGTCCAGGGCCTGCTCCACTTTTAGTACTGAAGCATTCATTCTCCAGGCTAGCATGAGTTTTGGAGGCTGAAAGTTCCCAGATACAGAAGTGATCCAGGCTGAAGACAATGGGCTCTGCCTAGGATCACACCTCTTTCCCAAGAGTCACTACACATTCAGTAACTCATAGATGTACAGCTACAACAGCCTCGCCTTATCTCAGTTCTGGACAAATCAAAGAACTATCCCAATTCTGGAACTTCCTATGAGACTACATGACAGTTCAACTTTGTCCTCTGCCCAATCTACTTCCCTCACTCTTCCAAGATGCTGATCTTAAGGGTATGCCCTAATGTTAACAGCTTCTTTGAGCTCTTCTATCACTCAAACTTCAGGTCCTTTGCCTTGCAAAGCTTTCTCTTCTAAGCGTTTGTATCCACAATTTTTTTTTCTGGTTGCCCCATGGCATAGGGAGTTCCCAGGCCAGGGGCCATGGATCACATCCGAGCAACGTAAGCCACAGCTACAGCAACGCTGGGTCCTTAACCCACTGTGCCAGGCTGGAGATCAGACTTGTGTCCCAGTGCTCCCAAGATGCCACCAATCCCAGTACCCCACAGCAGGAACTCCCACAATTTCTTTTTCTGCAAGCTTTTATCTTCTAATCGTTCAGATTTTTAGCTACTCTCTTTATTCTCTATTCCTCTTACCAATTCACTTCACCTAATGATAATGACCACCAAGTGACACTTCTTAATAATTTTCATCCCATTAACCCTTTCATTACATGCCCTGCAAACACGGTCAACTCCAAACTCCCTATCCTAATGGTCTGCCCTATCAGGCTAATTCAGTATCCTTAGCCTAAATGGTTTCTCCTATAATTCCCCAACATGACTTGTACAGTTACAGCTGCACAGCCACATTCAGCACCTTCACTAAAGTCTTTTCTCTATCCAAACCACCCCCCAAATTCCCACAAGTCCTAAGTAAATAAAGCAGTTAGTAGCTTTATCACCGACCCTTACTAGATTTTGCCTTAATATCCTTGTAATCTTCTTTCCAGTAACATGTAACATAGTAATTTAAATGACGTATGCAGCCACTAAATATCAAAACAGAAGACCAATCCTTTCAACTTAATCAGCTAGTATCTGAAATCAGTAATAACACATTGATTTTTCAATACAGTGAATGAGCAAAGGGTATTAAAGGGTTAAAAAACAGCTTACATTTAAGTTGTGAGAGAGTGTGCACTTACTCTATCTTTGAATTAAAAACAAAACTAAGTTTGAGGTGATTTTCATTCTTTGAATTCTCCTTCCTTGTATTAGACACAGCAGAAAAGCCAACAATTGAGGACTCAAGAGTCCTACATAACAGGTCATGATTCAGAATAATTTAAACATCCCAGCACTAGGTGAAGAGGGGGTACTGAAGTTAGCAAAAATGTTTGTTAGCACTGACTACTACTTTTATGATTCTCCCCATTTCCCAAAAGATTTTTTTATTTTTTTATAGTTGACCTATAAAATATTGTATTAGTTTTAGGAGTACAAGAGAGTGATTCAATATTTTAATGGATTATATTCCATTTAAAGTTATAAACTAATGGCTATATTTCCCTGTGCTGTACAATACATCCTAATAGCTTATTTATTCTATACATAGTAGTTTGTACTTTTTAATCCCTTATCTCTATCTTGTCCCTCCACCTTCCCTCTCACCACTGGTAACCACTAGTTTGGACTCTATATGTGTGTCTTTTGTTATATTTTTTTAGGTTCCACGTGTAAGTGATAGTATTTGTCTTTCTCTGACTTACTTCACAAAGCAAACTACCCTCCAGGTTCATCCATGTATTTGCAAAAGATCTTTTTCTTTGTGTTATGTGCTACCATATAAACCAGGAATCTCAAGGTCAATATGTAGCTTCTCTCAATTTCAAAGAATCTGAAAGGGATTATTTCACCAAAACAGCAGTGACTCCTTACCATCTACAGGCTAACTCACCTACCTGATAATCTTGGGAATTCTTGGCTTTAGGATTTAATCCACTCGGTCTTGTCAAATCTACAAGTAACTCGGCAACATTAGTGATATCTATTTCAGCTAAAGGAGAAGAGGCAGGGGCATTGGCCAGTGTCTGTAGAGTTGGAAGAAAGGCTTCTTCAAAACATTCTTGGTTATTCCTATTGAAAAACAATTTGAGGTATGTTGGCAAAGAAAAAGCATATGACCCTTAAAAAAAAATTTTAGGAGCTCCCATTGTGTCACAGCAGAAATGAATCCGACTAGTAACCATGAAGAGGCGGGTTCGATCCCTGGCCTCACTCAGTGAGTTAAGGATCTGGTGTTGCTGTGAGCTGTGGTGTAAGAAGCAGATGCAGCTCAGATCCTGTGTTGCTGTGGCTGTGGTAGAGGCCGGCAGCTGTAGCTCCGATTAGACCCCTAGCCTGGGAACCTCCATATGCCACGGATGCAGCCCTAAAAAGAAAAAAAAAAGAAAGAAAAAACTAAATATATGAAATGCACCCCATCGAGATAACAGTACATGTTCATCTGGAAAAGAGCCAAATAATTCACGTGGATAGACGCAGGGTACATTCTTCTCATTTCCTCACTTACCACTGAAGAAAAAGAACAGTAACAACAAAATACTACAGATATGACTCATGGGGAGCCTGAATTTATCTTCCAGTTAGATTTGGATTTATTGCTAACTAAATACCTGCTTGCATAAGCAAATAGGGGGAAGAACACGCCAAGGCAATGTCGAAGTCGAACATCCTCTTCAGTCACAGGATTGTACCATAACAAGACAAGACGAGAGAGGATCCTGCTGCTGACCAAAAGCCCAGAGAACATCAGCTTCGCTAGTCCTTCCGCAGCTCCTGTCCTGAGTTCAGACACCTAATAAAGATGACTTTCATTAAAAGAAATTTCTCACTTGTACTTCTGTTTTAAGGCTTACATTACAGCCTGTTATATTTTATATGTTATCCAAACTCATGTTAATATGAACTTTTTAAAAAACGCATAAAAGCTTTTGTTTCCTCCTTTCAGGTTAAGGCTAAGTGACAAATTATTACTCTAGCTATGAAAATTTTAATTCCCTTTGATTTCACATTGTGAAACCAGAAATCAAAACAGTATGTATTCAACACTTACCATGGTGCTAAGATATGGCAAAACCAACAGTAATGGTCTTTGCCATCAGAGAAAGTGCCTATAAATGAAAGCTCCAGAGGTGAAAGTGGAAATATGTGAGAAAAACGGGTAAAATGTGAATAAAGGTGTACAAGTGGAAAAAGGCATTCCTAGAAAGAATAATCAAAACAAATCTAGAGAAGAAAACAGAAAAGAAGATGTGGTGTTATTCAAATGGACATATGGATATAAACGAGTGGTAGTTAAAAATACTGATTATTGAGACAAGTAAATTCAAGCCTTTGACATTTCCTAGCTACGTGATCTGATCCTGCACATATTACTTCATTTCTCTGTACCTCACCTTTTTTCAGACACAAAAAGGGGGTAACAAAAGTACACATGTCATTAACAATTTAATATTACTAATGGAAAGTAAGTTTTGCTCAGTGATCAGAGAAACGTTGAAAAATTAGGTAAAGAAATTCAACCCTAATGAGGCAGAATATGGCTGAAGGTTTTTGAAAGGATTAGGAGATAAGATTTAAATGAGATTTCAGAAAAATTATCTTGACAGGTTATAATCTAGGAATGAAAGACAAGTCAAAACTCAGGGGATAGAAGAAAAATGGAATGAGCAAATACAAGAAATACCACAGACATTTTTTCAAAAGTCAAAAATAAGATACACTAGAGTTCCCATTGTGGCTCAGTGGGCTAAGGCCCCAACGTTAGAAAAGACTTAATTAGACAAATAAAAATGAAAACACAACAAACCTAAACTTACAGGGTGCAGAAAAAACAACGTTGAGGGAAATTTATAGCTATAAATGTCTACATCAAAATCTCAAATCAGGAGTTCCCGTCGTGGCTCAGCAGTTAATGAACCCAACTAGCATCCATGAGGACACAGGTTCGATCCCTGGCCTCACTCAGTGGGTTAAGGATCCGGCGTTGCCGTGAGCTGTGGTGTAGGTCGCAGATGCAGCTCAGATCCTGCATTGCTGTGGCTGTGGCGTAGGCCAGCGGCTACAGCTCCAATTGGACCCCTAGTCTGGGAACCTCCATATGTCACGGGTATGGCCCTAAAAAAAAAAAAAAAAAAAAAAAAAACCCTCAAATCAATAACCTAACTTTACACCTTACAGAACGAAAAAAAAAAAAGAGAGAGATAGAAAAATTAGAGAAAAATCAATCATACCTAAAGTTAGTTCCTTAAAAAGAACACAACTGAAAAACCTTTAGCTGGCCGACAAAGAAAAACGGAAATGCAAATAACTAAAATCAGAAATGAAAGCAGGGACATTACAACTGATCTTGCAGAACTAAAAAGGGTTATAAATGAGTGTTAAGAATAACTGAATATTAAGACTAAAACTTAATAGCTTTATCAAAAAAACATGAGCTAAGTGTTGGCAAGGATGGTAGAGAAAAGGTAATCTTAGAGCACTCTTGGTGGGAATATAAACTAGTGCAGCAATTATGGAAAGGAATATAACGTTCCTCAAAAAATTAAAAATGTAACTACCGTATGATTCAACAATCTTGATTCTCAGTATATATTCAAATGGAATGAAAACAGAATTTCAAAGAGACCTCTGCACTCCGATGTTCACTGTGGCATTATTTAAAAGAGCCAAGATATGGAAACAACCTAAAGTGTCCCTCAATGAATAAAGAAGACGTGAGCTATATAATGCAACATCATTCAGTCATAAAAAAGGAAATCCTGCCATTTACAACAGCAGAGATAGACCCTGAGGACATTATGCTAAGTGAAACAGCCAGACAAAGAAAAATACCGCATGGTATCACTTATTTGTAGAATAAAAGTCAAAATAGAAACAGCAGAAAAGTGATTGCCACAGACTAGTGGGTGGAAGAAATAAGAAGAGGTTGATAAAAGGGTATACTTTCAGTTATAAGATGAATAAGTTCTATTATACCTCAAAAAAGAAAAAAAGGAGTTCCCATTGTGGCTCAGCGGTAACGAACCCAACTAGTATCCATGAGGATGCAGGTTCAATCCCTGGCCTTGCTCAGTGCAATGAGGATCCGACGTTGCCCTGAGCCATGGTGTAGGTCACAGACGTGGCTCAGATCCCACATTACTGTGGCTGTGGTGTAGGCCAGCAACTGTAGCTCCTATTCAGCCCCTAGCCTGGGAACTTCCATATGCCACAGGTATGGCCCTAAAAAGAAAAAAAAATCTCTAGAGACCTAATGTAAAACATGGTGACTAGCTGATAACACTAGTGTATCACTGAAATTCACTGAGAGTATAACTTAGATGTTCTCACTTAAAAAAAAAAAAAAGATAAATATGTGAAGATGTGTTAATTAGTTGGGATCTGGTGCAGGGGTAGAATCCTAAAAATAACAAGAAAGAATGAGTATGTATGTGATCCACTAATCCCACTTCTAGGGAAATAAATACATCTTCATATTCACTATTCACCATAGCCAAAAGATGGAATCAGTCCAAATACCCTTCAGTGGATGAATGGCTAAAATTGTAGTATGTACCTAAGATGGAATATTGATTGTTCTACCATAAGAAGGCTTGCAATAGAAGCCACAGTAGATAAGCCTTGAATACTAGCTAAATAAAGAAAGTAGATGCAAAGTCACATACTTTATGATTCCACTTACATGAAATATCCAGAAGTTACATCCATAAAGACAAAATGAAAACTGGTTGTTATCAAGGGCTACTGGTAGGGGAAATAAGGAGCCACTACTCAATGGATAGTTCCCTTTTTGGATAATGCAAATGTCTTAAAAATCTGATAGAGGCAGTGCTTGCACTATTATTTTTAATGTACCAATGAACTGTTTACTCAAAGTGAATTTTATGCTACGTTAATTTCACCTCAATAAAAAAATAAAAACCTTATCATTTAAATGTTTACCTACGTTGTAAAAATGTAGTTTATAAGTACCTTCAGGAAAGAGATCTAATCCCATACCACATCTTAGAATTTCCATCCATCAATGTAAAATTACTTTAAATTATTTCTTAAAAGTGTGGAAGAAAAAACTTTTAAGTCATAGATCACAAACAGAGAAAAAAGGAGTTTCCTGGTGACTCAGAGGGCTAAGGATGTGGCATTGTCACTGCTGTGGCACGAGTTTGATCACTGGCCCAAGTAAATTCCACATGCTGCAGCCAAAAGAAAAAAAAAAGGACAGAGAAAAAAAATGAAAATATAATAACCATCCCATAATCATTTTTTTAATAGTTCAATCCTCTACACATGTAATTTGATAGTAATAAATCAGGTATAGTAGAAATGGAAGAGGAGTTAATTAGGATATTCAAAAGGCAAATTTTTTAAATTTTGCCCAAGTTCAAACTTTATTTTAAAAATATAAAGAGCATAAACATACATATGCTGAAAATGACATTTCACAATCACCAGGCTATGACTATTTCTTACCTCACTATCTAGGAAATCAGATAGTAGTTTCAGAACATTCTTGGCTGTAGCTGCCTCTTCAGATTCTTTTGACTCTTGCTCTTCATCAGTGTTTATTTCTTCACCTTCACTTTGAAGGGATTTGATTTTTTTAGTTTTAAATGGTTCAAATCCAAATGTCATCAGCTGGTCAAAGATTACCTTTAAAGCACTTATTTTTATGGTCACATCATCAATTTGCAAAACCTAAATTGAAATATCCCCCACCAAAAGTAAATTAGGTATACTTCTACTGTTTATACTACATGAAATTAACATATATCTTATTCTTAATCTAATTTCAACCACAGTGTCTTATGTAAAATATTCCTCAAAACTTAAATAAAATTTTCTTTTCAGTTATGTTTATTTGTACCATAACATTTAGAATTAAATTTCCTTTAGAAAAAGTTCATCTTCAGTCAAAATTCCCTGAACTAGAGTCAGGCTGAATTACATATATTATTTGTTGCTTTTATATAATAAAAATGTATATGTTCAACTACAATTTTATTATTTTTTTAAGATGTAGAAAAACTGTTCAATTATATTACAATTATTTGGGGCCATCTATCAAGATACAAACATTACGTTCTAACCAATGAAAAGCACTCATTAGGAGTTCCCGTCATGGTTCACTGGTAACGAACCTGACTAGTATTCATGAGGATATGGGTTCGATCCCTGGCTTTGCTCAGTGGGTTAAGTATCCAGCATTGCCACGAGCTGTAGTGTAGGTCACAGACATGGCTCGGATCCCATGTTGCTGTGGCTCTGGCGAAGGCCGGCGGCTACAGCTCCGATTAGACTCCTAGCCTGGGAACCCCCATATGCCACGGATGCGGCCATAAAAAGGACAAAAAGACAAAAAAAAAAAAAAAAAAACTCTATTATCACCTGTTATTTTATAAAATTTTTCATTAAAGTATAGTTGATTACCATGTTGTGTCAACTTCTGCTGTACAGCACAGTGACCCAGTCATACATATATATACATTCTTTTTCTCATCATTTCTATCCCAAGAGACTGGACATATATATATATATATAATTCCCTGTGCTGTACAGAAGGACCTCATTGCTTACTCATTCTAAATATAACAGTTTTCATCTACCAACCCCAATCTTCCCATCCATCCCACTTCTTCCTCCCCCGCCTTGGCAACCACAAGTCTGTTCTCTACGTCTGTATCACCTGTTATTTTCAAGCTGAATATGCAAAGCATTCCCATTTACCTGTATGCAATTTGCACTAAAACTCCTTGCAGCTTTTTATCCCATTACATTTAGCAGCACCAAGACACCACATGAATCTCACTGTCTTTTTACATGGGGAGGTGGAGAAAAGTATTATTTTCTAAATTAAGCTAAGCCCAAATGTTAAAAACAGATGTTCAAAGGAGTTAATAAAAAGCTAAATGCAATCCACTGGTACACTTGATTTTAATCCCTATTGAGTCTATTCAATAGCACTCTAATAGCTGCTCTCTCTTCCCTATATTATCAGGTTTTTCCTTTAGATTGGGTCATTCTCATTAGGATACAAACATGCTGTAATTTTCTCCATCTTAAAGTTCAAAGCCAAAAGAACTCTTCTTTTTACCCAGTATTCTCTCTTGCTACCATTCCATTTCTCTGTTACTCCTAACAAAATAAAATCTTGAAAGAGTAGTCTGCACTGGCTATTTCCAATTCCTCTCCCATAATTCTCTTTGGCCCACTCCAACAGGGCTTTGCCCTCCACATAGCTACTCTTATGAAAGTCACCAAATGCTCCCTCACTTGCCCTCAATGATCAACCATGAATCCTTATTAACCTGTCACCAGCACTAGTTAGCTGGGTCATCCTAGCCTCTTCAAAATAGCATCTTCACTTGCCTTCCAGGACATCACACTCTGCCCTTACTGTCTACCTCCCCTTGGTCTTTACTGGTTCCTTCATTTCCTTTTACCTTAAATGTTGCCTGAGCCCTAGAAAGCTGTTGAGATACATTCTTAATCTATACTCATTTGTCAGGTAACATCCAGTCTGTAAGCACTGGATACTATTATAGAATAAAGACTTTCAGATTCATCTCCCCAGCCTGGGCCCCTCTCCTATCTCTAAACTCGCATACAAATGCGTATTCAATAAATCTAAGCTGTGCCTCAAATTTCAAATTTAGCATACCCAAAACTGAACTTCTTAACTCATCTACCTGCCTTAAGACCTGTTACTGTTTTCCCCATCACAGGAAAGAGCAACTGCATCTTTCCAGTTATTCTGGCCCAAATCCTGTTTTCTTCCACTCCTTTCTCTCACACGTCACATCAAATTCCTCAGCAAATTTTACAGACATCATCTTCAAACTTAAATTACTATTACTTCTCATGACACCAACAATCACAATACTAGTCCAAGTTGTCACTATCTCTTTCCTGGATTATTAGAATATCTTCCTTATACGTATCTCTGCTTCCATGCTTATATTCCTGTACTTAATATTAGGAATTACAAGCTATGACTCACAGGCCAAATCCAGTCTGCTGCCTGTTCTTATACAGCCTCCAAGTTAAGAATAGTTGTACATTTTAAATGGTTAAAAAATAATCTCATTACATGCTAAAATTATATGAGATTCAAATTTCAGCTTCCATAAATAAAGTTGTATTGAACTATAACCATATTTATTCATTTATGTATCATCTATGGATACCACCGCAGCAGAGTTGTAGTTGAGAATAACCATAGAGCCTGCCAAGTCTAAAATATTTACTCCTTAACTCTTTATAGAAAAGGTTTGCCAACATTTGGTCTAAATAACACTATATCCAATCAGATCATAAAAATCCTCTACTCAAAAACTTCCATTCCTTCTCATATTATTCACTGTGAAGGTTATATCTCTACAGACTAGAAGGCTCCACAATACACAGACGTCTGGCTGCCTACAAACCCTTTTTCCTACTCTTCTCCCCTCAGCTGTGTGAGCTCCTTCCTGTTCCATGAACATAAGAAGCCAAGTCCTACTGCTGGGCCCCTTTCCTGCTTTTCCCTTTCTTTGGAATCCTCTTACTCAGATCTACATGGTTCATTCTCACTTCCCTCTAGTAATGGACCAAATTTTGACTTATTAGCAAGGTCTTTCTTGACCAAACTGCTTCCTCCCCATAGTCCCAGTCCTCATTACCCTTCTCTGCTTTACTTTTTCCTATCTGACATACCACATGTTGTTTTGAGTATTTCCTCTTCTAAAATTTAAGCTCCACTAGGACCGCAACTTTTATCTTTTTTTTCATTATCTATTTTTTTCTAAGCCTAGAATAATGCTGGGCATATAACATGAACTCAATAAATATTTCCTATATTAATTTTTAAAATACCTTAACTGATATTTTTGCTTTCTTCTACAAAAAAGTTTTAATAACAAAAAACCCCAAAAATAAAAACTGAGTCCCTAAAAATCATCCATAATCACGATCAATAAGCCCTCCAACAAATTAAATTTATAGGACCAGCATAATCACCACAGATTGAGTATTTCAAGAAGTACAATCAAGATCTTAATCACAAGATAAATCCTACCTGCAGTAGTAATACAAAGTGTTTACTTGCAAAATCCTGATTCTGCAGTCCACAGCATCCCAAGCACAAAACAGCCAGATTTCTTACTATAGGATGAACACTTATTATTCCAGGAAGAATCTAAAATGAATTAGAAATTAAAACAAGTTTGACCAGGACAAGAAATTTATAATAGTATGTTTTTAAAAAATGGTCAAAATGAAAATTTCAGTATGATTCCATATGTCTACTTTATTTCCATATATGCTATTAGCTCAAAAAAGTCAATTTTTGCTTAAGAAAAAGGTAAATATTAAATTGCTAAAGCAGAATACAGTCAGAACAAAGCATAGTCTGACCATGAGATTTCTCCCCTCTACCTGCCAGAACTGACTCAGTGGCTTCCCAACACTCAGAGAAAAGATAAAACTCCTTAACATGACATATGATATACCTCATTGTGTAGTCTTCCCCAGTTTTCTTATACCCCACTATCCCTTGCTCTTTGTTTATTCAACTGATCTGATTTCAATGTGTCCCATTCAGTGCTATCCACTAGAAATATAATGGAAGCCGCACATAATTTGAAATTTTCCAGTAGCCAAATTAAAGTAAGAAGAAACAGATAAAACTAATTTTAAATATTTTATTTTACCCAATATAAACAAAATATTATCAATGAAACATGTAACCAATATTTTAAAAATTAAGACAATTTACATTCTGTTGTTTGTACTGTCTTTGAAACCCAGCGTATTTTTACATTTATAACACATTTTAGTTTGGACTTCTTAGACCAGGGATCAAACCAGCACCACAGCAGTGACAACAGATCTTTAATACACTGAGCCACCAGGGAACTCCCTCAGTAATTTTAATACTGAGTAAATGACAAAGTTAGAATACTTGGGGTATATTGGGTTAAATATATTAAAATTAACTTCATACATTTTTCATTTTTTAAATGTGGCTATTAGAAAATTTAAAGTTACGTATGGTTTGCATTTATTTTTAATTAGACAATGTTGTTCTAATGGCTTGTAGTATTTATATCCCTCCGGTCAGTAAAATGGAGATTACCTATGAAGGGTTACTTTCATTAAAAAGTCCTTTAAAATATATAGTAATAAACAAATCCCCTTCACAAAGCTTACACTGTAAATTTCTCACAGTCTTTCCATAAAACAGGATTCTAATACCTAAATATTCCCAATGTGTCTTCAGTGTTTTCTCCTACTATTCAAGAAATGAAGATACACTCTGCATCTCCTTCCAGCATAAAATACTTCTTTCATGCTTTCTAAAGGAATAAACATAATATATACCAGGGTCCTTTATCCTAATTAGAATGTATTATCCTAATTTAAACCTCACAATATGAAACAGCCACTCTTATTATTTTTTAATTTACATTTGCCAGATGTTTAAAATAGTCTTTTCATTCTTCTGAACCTCAAAAAATATATAAAATAAGGAAGCAGTGAACTAAAATGAAGCCTCAAAGGGCACCAACATACCAAAGATTCAATGATGCCATTCATAGTTGCACCTATACCTGTTGATATGGACATCTGCTTCAAGAGTTCATAGCACAAAATAAGACACTTCTGTAGTGTTTCAGCATCATTCTAAAACGAAACAAAATATTAAGCATTAGTATGAATATCTTCTGTCCATCCCTTTAAATGTTTGCTTTCTCGGGGTATTCTGTCTAAGACATGTGGCCTTTATTACTCTCCCTGCCCAACTTTATCCAGTCATGCAACTCCATTTACCACTTATGAGCTACTCATAAATTTTCTAAGTTATCTAAAACTGCCATAAGACATTCCTCTTGCATGTTCCACAGGCTTCCCAAACTCAAATGTCCAAAAGGAAACTAATTCATCATTACCTAAATCCCTCCTCCTCCTGTGCTTCCTTCATAAATATCACTCCCATCTACACTGCTATCCAAATCAAAAGACCTAGGATATACTGACTCCTTCTTCTCCTTGTTACTCATTCCTAAGTACTTGTCAAATCCATCATTTCTTTCCATACCAACCATCATTAGCATCTCCATCCTACATTACTCCAACAGTATTCCAACTAGTATGTCTGCCTGCAATCCCTTTCCTGAGTATTAGTGATCTTTTTAAGACATAAATCTCATCTTTAGTGGTTCAACATGATCCTTGGGTGAAGCACAATTTCAAAAATATTGCTTATACAGGGCCTTACATGAATTGGCCCTTAGTTTCCCCCCCAGATTTATTTCTTACCTCTCTCCCTCTAATCTTTAGTCATGTGGACCTAAAGTTTTTAAACACAACAGGCACTCTAACTTTTGGGCCTTCACACGTCATTCCATTCTCCTGTAAGATTTCCTTAACAACTCATTGTGGAGAGATGACAGAGTGCATTCAAATCACAATCGAAGCCACTTGCCTGGGTTTGAATCCCGCCTCCACCATTTACTATCTGTGAAACTTCAGGAAAGTTACTTGC
Source organism: Catagonus wagneri (assembly GCA_004024745.2). NCBI lineage: Eukaryota > Metazoa > Chordata > Mammalia > Artiodactyla > Tayassuidae > Catagonus > Catagonus wagneri. The sequence goes on along the minus strand of PVHT021183710.1, from coordinate 5,694,892 downwards.
CTTCTATAAAGTGAGGATAATAATACCAATCCCATTAGGTTATAGTGAGAATCAAATGAATTCAAACTTGTGAATATCACATACAAGAAAAAAGCATCCTGTAACTGTTAGCTTACATTATTTTTACTCAACTCTGAAGCTGGAACATTTCTTCTTCTGCGGAAACCAACACCACCCGACCTGAGTTAGCTGCCTCTCCATAAAACCTCTATAATACTTACCTGACCATTGCATTTATTACACTACACTACAGCTATAGTGTAACAGATTTATAACCCTTAAATAGGACAAATGAACACATAAATGGTCGAAGCAAGTAAAGATAGATCACCTCGGTTAAAATTTTCCTAATTCAGACCTGCAGTTTATATCATTTATCAGTCATAATATATATTCATTTTTTGCTTTAAATTTGCTCCTCAAATTTATGAACCTATGATAATACATTTACTTTGCCAAATGAAAGAAATAAGCTACTAACTATGAAAATATAATTCAGGCATATCCATTGGGAAGGTGGGGGGATATCTATGGCTACAGAGTTCAAGAGCAAACTTATGAAATGCTCCCGTATAGTAAACTCTCTCCTATACACCACTCTCTTTATGAAAATAATCAACACTTCCCAAACCAAAACTATAGTAGTTTATTTTACTTTTTGCTTTTTAGGGCTGTACTGGCGGCATATGCAAGTTCTCAGGCTAGGGGTCAAATCAGAGCTACAGCTGCCGGCCTACGCCATAGCCACAGCCACGCCAGATCCGAGCTGTGTCTGCGACCTACACCACAGTTCATGGCAACACCGGATCGTTAACCCACTGAGCGAGGCCAGGGGATTGAACCCTCAACTTCATGATTCCTAGTCGGATTCGTTAACAACTGTGCCATGATGGGAATTCCCTTTTTTTTTTCCAAAATTAAAGTAGTTTAAATGATATTTATTTTACTACAAAAGGCATGATCCTAAAAGATCTCCTGAATTAAAGTTAATATCAAATATTATAGTAATTTATACCATCTATCCTCTATTAAAATAAGACTAGTGTATCATATACAACTAAGTTAAAAAAAAAGACTGCTGAAATAAAGCTTTAAATGTTGCTAGATATATGTTTAGTATTTCATTTAAAATAAAAAAGTTACTTAGCTTTTTCTAGAAACAAAAAAGTAAACTTTAAATAAAATATGTGTTTGGCATTGCTGTGGCTGTGGTATAGGCCAGGAGCTACAGCTCTGATTCAAGCCCTAGTCTGGGAACCTCCATATGTCACAGGTGTGGCCCTAAAAATTCTAAATAAATTAATTAAAATAAATAAATATGTGTATAATGGTATTTTACCACAGAAGTTCTTCTCCTAGGTTATGAGTTTTCCACAAATAAGGGAAAGATACAGTCTCCTTTTCTAAACCATTCAAGACCAAAAAACAAAAAAGCAAACAAAAGGCAACTACTGGAAAATAAGCTTCCTTGGCAAGGAAGCCTTTAGATTCCAGAGATTAACACGATAAAGGAGCAAATCAAATAAAGTCCTAGATACAATAATGAAAGTTCACTAAAACCTTTCAAAGTTCAAAACAGAAAAGAGCAAGTGGAAAAATATTAGTCCTGTACTAATTCATGGTACTGTTAAAAATCCCTCCAAAGTGCATATATTCTGGCAGATGAGTTAAGAAAACAAGGTTTAGCTGAGATGATTAATAACATCTGAGATTTAATATAAAAAAGTTATCTATACCTTTTCTACATTGTCTTCTTTCATTTCAAGTTGCTCTGTCTCCTTCAATAGAGTTATTTTGGCATCTTCTAATACTTTTATTTCTTCTTTTAATTTTGATGCTTGATTAAAATCCTGCAAGGTAATGCAATTTTCCAAAGCTTCTTTTGCCTCGATAAGTTTAACTTTTATTTCAGCCATCTAAGAAAAGATATATATTTTCTTATATACACCAAAAAAAAACTAATAATATGAAAACTTAGAGTAAACTAAAGGGTACTATTTAACGTCTCAACCACCCAGAAGTTATGCAGTCAGGCGCATACAACTGCATTATACTCAAGCATTTAATTTAGAAGAGTTACCTTGAGTTCTTTCTTTCTTATATCAGCTGGGTCATCATTAACACCAACAGTAACAATGGGTGCCCGAATCTCTGAGATAATTTCTGAAACCTGGTTAAGTTATAATTCAGAATACATACTTTAATATGTTATATATCAGAAAATGACATCAAAGTGCTATATAAAACTCCAAGCAATATCCAAATCTCTTGAAAAATACAGCAAAATATACAAGCAAAAGTGGCACACTGGGAATTCCTGCTGTAATGCAGAGGGTTAAGGATCTGTTATCACTGTTGCTGTGGTATAGGTTGCAGCTGCAACTCAGACTCAATCCCTGGTCTACGAATTTCCATATGCTGTGGGTGTGGTTGAAAAAGAAAAAGAAAAATAATAATAATAATAAAGAAGAGCACACATTCTATTTGCTAGACAATTGTAGGGAAAAAAAAGACCAAACAATACATCTGACTAAAACCTAAGATTATGGAAAGGTAAACAGGCAAGCAGACACTGAAGATAAATACTCTCTCACGTAGTGCTTAAAGACAGCATCTAATCTTAGGCAGCATAAAACTAAAATTTTCTGCCTAAAATATTCAACTACCTCCTCGCCTGTTCAGCTCCAAAGGGTGTTGAATATAAAAAACTGGAATACTCTTTTATTCTTCCTTTGGGTATACAATGCATAAATGATGACAGCAAACTAACCACTTTCCTTTCAGAGCCACTGGGCATTGAAGTTGGCTGATTCAGGAAAAGACTGCCTCCACAATGAAGGTACCGTAAGCAGATGCTGGATAACCACTGAGAAGGTTGTAGAAGGAATTTAAGTGTATGTCTATATATGGAGGAATTGGAAAAGAACCTCTGAATTAACTTGCAACTCCAAGACTATATGATTTTATGGAAATCAATGATACAGGCCTATCTTTTTAGAGTACTCCAGAGAAAATAACACTTGAATATATTAATATAATAGATAATATTTTTACCTGTATTTACCAAGCTCTTTATATTATTTCACTGAATAAAAGAGGTTTTCCTGTTATTCTTATTTTGCAAACAGGTAAAAATTCTAAATTAAATAACTCGGGCAAGATCAAAGCCAGAAAGTGTCCAAGCGGATGTGAACTCAGGTAGATATAAATTCAACCAGCTCTCACACATTCTAGCAACCCATGCCTATATGTCACCTCTTCCCTAACCTGTACCATTTCAAACAGATTTAACTCAATGATAGGTATGGTAAAAAAACGGAAAGATATTTATAAAAAAAAAAATATGTGGGTGTGAGAGAGAGAGAGAGAGAGAAAGAGATCTGGTATTAAGCTTAAAAATTTGATAGACAAAACTAAAAGGCAACTGAAGAAAAACAGAGCCAAAAGTACGGAAAAGACAACCTCAATGTTCCCAACCAAAACCTTTGATCTTTATCAACAATGAAGAAAATTACTTACAATCTGTGTTCTCTTATTATCATCTGTCATGATGTGAAGCAGTCTCTCAACGAGAAAAGAAATTAGGGATACTGGGGTGGTGGGGAGAGTAAGAATCTCCTGTAAAAGAGCCAGCAGTCGTTTCCTGCATTCAAAAAGAACTATTTTAATTTCAATATGACAGTAGAAACACATTTCACCTATTCTGCAGAGAGCAGGTACAAAAATTTATATATAGACTTGACCAAAAATTTACATTCTAGAAAAAAATTATAAATGACCCTAAAATCTTTTACAAATCAACATGATGAAATAATAACAAAATGCCATAAGTGAATCAAATCTTTTATACTGTTTTTATTAAAGGGAAGGACAGTAATACTAAAAAAGATTTTTAAGAAACCTGCCATTTTATATTCTTATTATTTATACACATAAGAGGAAAGAGAAAACTTCATACAACACTTTAGAGAGCTAGGTTATTTGTACTTAATCATACTGTAACAAGACTATATTTCAACATAGAAAATTTTCTAAGCACAAATTAGAACAAGGGTTAACATTTAAACATACCTTCCTCCTTCTTCACTGGTATCCAAAGACTTGATAATTAGAATCAATTGTTGACCTATGAATTCTTTTGTCATCAAATTGCCAATATAGGAAAAATCACCTCTCTGTTCATCATTAACAACTGGAATGCTCTGAATATAACTAAAATAAGCACAATAATAAAATGTAGAATCTGTTAAGAAACATTAAACAGCTGCATATTAAGTCAGAAAAGGATCATTTTCTGCTCATATCAATCCAAACACATAGATATTTATACCATGTTACACTAATTGGGTCTACAGAGTAAACTCTATGTTATTGTCATCAACTTTCACAAACTTGGTGACTTGATTCAAATGAATCTGGAAAATATATTTTCATTAAAGATTCAAATTTCCTATGGGAAATTTTCAAATGCTAATTTATGTTTCTCAAAAGAATTATTCCAACGTCAACAGTATTCTGAATTACAGAGTTCTAAAGCCTTTCTCCAGAAATCCGATTATTGCGAAAGAGCTAGTCTTCCCTCATTAGCCTTAATTAACCAGTTTTGTTTAAAAGCATAGTAATTACATACATAATCCATGAATACAATGACCTTTTTAAAAAATCAGAAAATAGGAGTTCCCCGAATAGTATCCATGAGGATGTGGGTTCAATCCTTGGCCTCACTCATGAGTCGGGGATCCGGTGTTGCCATGAGCTGTGGTGTAGATCACAGGTGCAGCTTGGATCCCTCATTGCTATGGCTCTGTCGGTAGGCTGGCACCTATAGCTCCAATTTGACCCCTAGCCTGGGAACTTCCATATGTCACAGGTACGGCCCTAAAAAGCAAAAAAAAGCAAAAAAAAAAAAACAACCAGAAAATAGAAAGCTTCATGAATTTCTATTAGCCTTGCTTTGGGGCCCTACTACGCTCTGTATTGTTCTTACTTTAGTATAAGTGCCACTAAACAAGCACCATCAACTATCCTTTTATTTTTACTACCACTGCCCAAATTAAAGCCTTTACAACCATCACCTAGCTAACACTCAAAAGCCTACCAAAGGTCTCTTTTTTGTGTGGAACAAACTGCTTAAAAGAAGAATTAAGAGTTTAAAAATTATACAACTAGGTGCCTTTAAGATGTAAGTAATATATGAAATGATAATTCTAATGAAAAATGTCATTTTTAAACTGTTAACAAAAATCAAGTTACAGACACTGTAGAATTATGTATGATGAATAAATAAGCTGACTCATAAAACAACAGCCAAGAGTAAATCAAAGCTCATCAATCTCTGGCCATGATATTAGGACCTTCAAAGGCATTAGCCACCCTTTGGATTCTAGCGAGAAACTAAATGAAAGCTACAAAATTGATAATTATCAAAAATTCCAGCTTTAGCACAATGCATAGCATCAAGACTGACGGTTTTTTAAAACAAATTCAAACAGTTGTTCATTTTAATATTACAAATCCTGAACTGAACAGACAATTTAAAATGGACCCATCAATTTTAATTACCATGAAATATCTCTTTTCAACCATTTTAAAATATAGTCATTATAGTGCAGAGATCACTCAAGAAAATCTTTCAGACGTGGCACCCATGGCAAGTTCCAGGCCAGGGATCAAACATATGCCACAGTAACAGCAATGCCTGGTTCTTTAACCCACTGAACCACCAGGGAACTCCAAAGAAAGCCTTTTTTTAAATCTCTCTCCAAGAACTATATTAAGGTAGCTTTCTAGAAATTGTATCGGTGTCCCCTTTTTCCACTCAAATTTGCTAGGTCTCATTTAACATCCCCAATTTCTTTATGTGAACAGCTCAATTAACAGGAAATTGTTTCCTATCAGAATTGTGTCATTAATTCTTCCTGCTACAACATGTCTGAAAATACACTTGAGATTACCAAGAAGCGATTTTTCCATTTAATTTTATTTCTGTACCTGAGAAAACTAAGCCTATCTAGTGACATTGCTCCAAAAAGAAAATCATCCTATTTCTTATCTATTCTTTCAATAATAAGAATTCTTTTTCCTTTTTATAAGTGAAAAAAACAAGTTGATTCAAGTTTACTTATTTCAAAACTAACAGATTTAGAGACAAAGGAAATAAAAGAATCCCTGACCTCTAAAGTCAGAGAAACCAAGCTCTTTAAATGTCACTCTTCAATAACTAAGAATTAACCTGTGAAATAATCTTTGAGGAGATGCTCTTCCTGTTATTTAAATATTTAACATTTCCTCATATATTCTTGTAGTTTCTCAATCTTCTATGAGCATTTATTAGACTTACATAAATATATATTATTAAGCGTTGTGTTAAAATTTCTTCCTTTTGGGAACATTTCAGCATGGCCCAAACAGCATTATAATGAATATTCCAACTAAATATTAAAGCCTGAAATAATTACCATTAAAATTACCATTAAAACATTTAGTAGATTCACATGTGTTTTTCATGATGTTACTATGAGTACAAGTTCTAAGTCTCTATACTGGCTCACATTTAAGATATTTATCCTGGATTCAATGTTCTGCATTCAAAATTCAAAGACATTCTTAGCTTTGCTCCCTAACTTTTACGTGGGGCCATTATAAGCAAAAGAATACTCTTTCGTACAAAGAGAATTTGGGCCCATAATTCATATAATATGAAAGAAGCTTAGAATACTAACACAAAAATAAAAACTCAAAATGGATTAAAGACCTAAATGTAAGACCAGATACTATAAAACTCTTAGGGGAAAACACAGGACAAGCACTCTGACATAAACAGCAGCAATATCTTCTCAGATCCACCTCCTAGTGTAATGACAATAAGACAAACAAATGGGACCTAATTAAACTTAAAAGTTTTTGCACAGCAAAGGAAATCCTAAACAAAAGGAAAAGGCAGCCCACAGAATGGGAGAAAACATTTGCAAATGAAGTGATTGACAAGGGATTTGTCTCCAAAATATATAAACACTCATTGCAGCTCCACATCAAAAAGCAAAAAACCCCATCGAAAAATGGGTAGAAGATCGAAACAGACACTTCTCCAAAGAAGACATACAGATGGCTAAAACTATATGAAAAGATGTTCAACATCACTAATTATTATAGCAAATCAAAACTACTCTGAGGCACCACCTTACACCAGCCAGAATGGTCATCATCAAAAAGCCTACAAATAATAAATGCTGCAGAGGGTGTGGAGAAAAGGGAACTCTTTTACACTGTTGGTGGAAATGTAAATTGGTGCAACCACTATAGAAAACAGTATGAAGATTCCTCAAAAAACTAAAAACAGGTTTACCATATGATCCAGCAATCCCACTTTCTGGGCATCTATCCAGAGAAAACCATGACTCAAAAAGATACATGTACCCCAATGTTCATTGCAGCACTATATACCATAGCCAAGACATGGAGGCAACCTAAATGTCCATCAACATAGGGAATGGATAAAAGATGTTGTACACAAATGCAATGGAAAATTACTCAGCCATGAAAAAGAATGAAATAATGGCATTTGCAACAACATGGATAAGACCTAGAAACTATCATATTAAGTGAATTTGGTCAGACAGTGAGACAAACATCATATGCTATCACTTATATGTGGAATCTAAAAAAAAAAAGGATACAAATGAACTTTTGCAGAATAAAAACAGACTCACAGACTTTGAAAAACTTATGATTACCAAAGTGGACAGGTTGGGGAGAAGGATGGACTGAGGGTTTGGGATGGAAATGTTCTAAAATTGAGTTGTGATGATGGTTGTACAACTATAAATACAATTCACTGAAAAAAGATGCATCAAATCATGAAGTTAAAAATCTACACATCAATATCGATTAAAAAAATATACGATTTTTAGCCCAGCAATTCCACTTCTGGGAATCAACCCTATAAATCCCAAAATTACATAAGAATATAAGGAAAGTTTAACACACATTTATCAGTGAAAACGGAAAACACCCTAAATATTCACCAACAGTGGAGTAAATTAAATGTTACTGCTATACTATGAAGTGATATGCTGTTGTTGAGACTGATAGATTTGGGGAGTTCCCATTGTGGCACAGTGGAAACGAAACTGACTAGTACCCATGAGGGTGCAGGTTTGATCCCTGGCCTTGTTCAGTGGGTTGGGGATCCAGAGTTGCAGGTGAGATGTGTAGGTTGCAGACATGGCTCAGACCTGGCATTGCTGTAGCTGTGGTATAGGCCAGCAGCTGTAGTTCCGATTTGATCCTTAGCCTGGGAACTTGCACATGCCGCGGGTGTGTGGCCCTAGAAAAGACAAAAAAAAAAAAAGTATATGCATTTAATACATGTGTATGTAAATGTAGAGGAGGTCTGAAAATGTACACCCCAAACTGTTAAGTTGTTAACTCTAAGGAGATCAATGGGATTGAGGGGTTAGAAGACAAAATAGGAAATACATTTTTATTTTATATACTTCCATATTTGAACTTGGACAAGAATGCATTCATATTTTACTTGTATAATTTTAAGAGTGAAGTAGAAGTTAAAATAATTCATATAATTTAAGAAAAAGATGTTTTCAGAAGACATTTTAAAAAACAAACCGCCAAGTAGTAAGTTTCAATTAATACTAAAACTTGCCACAGAGGTCCCCTCTCAGTTGGAAAACTATGGCCCATGAACAAAATCCAGCCTGATGCTCATTTTTATACAGCCTGCAAGCCATGATTTTTACATCTTCAAATGGTAGTTAAAATTTGCATATAAAAGTATATATATGTGTGAAAATTATACGAAAATCAAATTTTAGTGTCTGTAAATTTTAGTTAAAGTTTTATCATAAAAGTCACACTTATCCATTACATATTTTCTTTGGTTGCTTTTACACCACCATGGAAGTTATTTAAGTCATTGTAACAGAGATAGTATGGCCCACAGACACTTAAATATTGACTCTTAGAAAAAGTTTGACTCAGAAAAAGTTTGTTAACCAGTTTCAAAGAGCAACACATCATCATTATTAACTTGATGAAGAAATGTTCATAATCACATCTTAACAGTTTTTAAAAAAGGCACAAACATACTGACTATGGTATTTCAGTATACGGACCAGCACAGGATATTCTTCAGAAAAACTCAATGTGCAAACCTTTTTACCCTTGCTTGTCCAAGAAAAAAAAAATGTTTTTCACTTATTCTCAATCAAGCATGGCTTTGAAGGAGGTGACTAAGAAAGTTAACACATACAATAATACAAGCACAGTCCAAACCCAAGGAAAAACTTTTACCTCAGTAAATACTCCACATACACTACAGGCTCTGGCAAAATCTGCTCTAAAATTTCTTCACCTTCATCTCCTTTTGATTTCAAATATTCACAAAGGACACGCCAATACAAAGCAATTTCAGGAGTTAACGTTTCCACTGGAATCAATTTCCTTCATTTAAAAGAAAGAATAAAAAATACCTTACTTAACATGCAATAAGAATGTGAACTGAGCATAAAAATAGGAACAAGAAGCAGACTTGATTTATAAAGTTTATACACTATCCTTTAACTTCAAAGTCATTAACTTATCCACACAAAAAAGAATGAAAATATTTAGACAATAAGAAAAAAGAATCAAATGAGCAAACATACAATGGAGGAAGGCTAATGCAAATCAAAGTAACAACATAAAGGGCAGCTCAAGTAGTCTATGATAAAGTAGTGAGTTCTTAAACAGGAGGAAGAAAATCCACCAGAGTAAAGAACACAAAATAGGTGTACATAACATACATAAAATAGGTAATGATACAATCTTAAGTAATGGGAAAGAGACTAATTTTAGCTGCAAGAGTTCATCAGTATATTGCAAATAATAAATACTTTACATACCTGCCATCATTTTTACAGACTTCTGCTAGTTCAATAAGAGGAGTCACTGAAAATAAGGCATTGAGAACAGAGACTGCCACTTCAGAAGAATTTTCCACATCCAACCGATGAAGCAACTCTAGCATATTTCCTTCAGTGAAACGTAACCAGCCTTGAAGAAGATGCTTCTGTGTTGCTTGTTTCACAGAATCTGTTATTTGAAATATAATTGAATAGAGTCTCCCTCTAGCTTTCCTTTTGCTATAGTTTGTCCCCTCCCCCCCTTTTTTTGGTCTTTTTAGGGACATGTGAGGTACACGGAAGTTCCCAGGCCAGGGGTCTAATCCGAGTTCAGCTGCCCACCTATGCCTACACCACAGCAAGGCAGGATCCGAGCCCCATCTGCGACCTACAGCTCACGGCAACACCAGATCCCTAACCCACTGAGCAGGACCAGAGATCAAACCCGTGTCCTCATGTATACTAGTCAAGTTCATTACTGCTGAGCTACAACAGGAACTCCATTTTTTGTCTGTTTTAGTTAACTTTTATCAGATCAATGTTAACATTCAGTCAACATTCACTATAAAAATGGGGAGAAAGGCAAAACAAAGCACAGTAAAGAGAAAATACGAAGCACAATGATATTGCAAAAGTCACTATGATGCTCACTTTCAAATGAAAATGGAAAAGGTCAGAACCAAACACCCAACCCCTACCACAGCTTACAAAAATCTTTTTGGATTCCTTCTTCCTTGGGTTCCCTGGGCTTCAGGTGTTAGTCCAGAGTCTATATAATACCTATTATTTTACTTGTTGCCTGATTTTATCTATATATTTTTTTATCTTTTATCTTTTTAGGGCTGCACCTCTGGCATATGGAAGGTCCCAGGCTAGGGGTCAAATCAGAGCTGTAACCACTGGCCTACACCTCAGCAATGACAGATTCCAAGTTGCATCTGCGACCTACACTACAGCTCATGGCAACACCGGAACCTTAACCCAATGAGTGAGGCCAGGGATTGAACATGCGTCCTCATGAATGCTAGCCCATCGTGGATTCATTTCTACTGAGCCATGAAGGGAACTCCTGACTTTACCTATTTATTACAGGATTGCTATTTGCAGTAGTGAACCACAGAAGAATTTATCACTGAAAACCTTATTCTTAGTTTTTAAAATCATCCCAGTCATTGGTCCTCTGACAATGTTTTCAAATTCAGGTTTTCTTGCTACAGAAATATTAAGCCATCTTAGCCTTCTCATGGGTTTTGGAAATTTAAAATATATCATTCCTCGTATCACTGGTATAACCAGGTTCTCCAGTTATAGCAGAGAAATAGGAAAAAAACTAGGAAAATTATTGTTCTGACCATTCCTAACTGTTTCAGATGCACAGAACACATTCATAGCAGGATATACAGAAAGGGGATATGATAGCATTTTTTTAACGGAAGAGAGGGCTGAAGAAGAAATCCCACCCTACTTTTGATATAAGCTATTTTCATAGCCTTGAACTCTAGTTTCTCCACACATAAAACACAGAAAAATTAAAACAAACTGTGCCACTGCTAAGTTTGCTACCAAGATCTTTAAAAAAATGTATTATAAACAATACATCAAGATAAACGTTTGACCGACTGTGGGAATGACAGGCTTACCTGACCTAATTTAGGAAAATTTCTCCTAAACCTTTCAGGTCTGACCTCAAAATCTACGAAAGCTTTTATACAGAGATGTCTAACTTACCTGATCTGTCATTAAGACCTTGTTGAAGGAGCATTACTCTCTGAGCAATGGACAAAGCTCTCATGTGAACCTTTTCAGCTAAAACCTTAAAAGATAATTGTAAACGGCCATTAAACTCAATATGGTTTATGTATTTTATAACTAGTAATATCTCTTTCACCTAAGAGAATTACCCAGGATCCCCTTCCCCCAAAATTAATATCTGGTAACATATTAGCAAAAAATTCTACCTTAATTATCTACATGCTCCATCCATAAAAATCTCAAAAGAGGAAATTATGTGCCAAATATTTTTCAAAAGTAATTTAAGAATATAGTTTGTCTTTTAAGAACATGCCACACAAGATATCAGACTTATTTACCTGATAAGCCAGCTTTCTGACAGCCTCTTTCACATCCTTGGTGCGGCCTACAATTTTTGGCAAAGTCGTTGCTGATGGTGCAATACATGATAACACTGCCCGCCTAACCTCTGGATTTGAATCATTTTCAATCAAAGTAGCATATGCTAAAAACAGAGCAATACATTTTAGTACACTAATAAAATTTTACTTAACAACAATAAGATATCACACACTTGGATATTTACTGTCTTCTAGATGATAATATTTTTTAGTCTTACACATTTAATTTCAGCTGAAGATTTTTTTTCTGCCAACTTCCTTTAAAAGGACAAAATGAGGAGTTCCCGTCCTGGTGGAGCGGTTAATGAATCTGACTAGGAACCATGAGGTTGCAGGTTTGATTCCTGGCCTTGCTCAGTGGGTTAAGGGTCTGGCGTTGCCGTGAGCTGTGGTGTAGGTCACAGACACAGTTCGGATCTGGCATTGCTGTGGCTGTGGTGTAGGCTGATGGCTGTAGCTCCGATTTGACCCCTAGCAAGGAAATCCATATGCCGCGGGTGTGGCCTTAAAAAAGCACAAAAAAAAAAAAAGGACAGAATGAGAAACTAGTCAATGGACTGGGCATGAGGCTAAAACTGAATACAAATAGCTCTAAAGATCATGGAAAATCCATCATTAAGATTATGTTTTGCTACTCTTCGAGATTTAGAAAAAAGTCTATTATGGCAGGCAGTTTATTTTAAACTGATACGGCTTTTAAAAAGCTCATTATTTTAGCTTTCAATGAGTCCTAAAAAGAATAATAATAACTTCTGGTTCCATGATCTCTGTCATTCTCTCTGCAAAGCGCAGTGACTGCTGCTCCCACTCAGAGGTCACACTAAATGTGCCACCAGAGGATGCCTGTAAGCCACATACGATGGCAGCTACTTGTTGATGTGAACGTCACCTACGATGACATGTTTATTCCCAACTCTGTTTTATTTCCTGTATTTAAATGTTTATTCACTTGTATTTCTCTTTCCCCAGCTTTATAATCAAGTATGTGTTATTAAATATGTTTTACATATTGTTATGTTCCTCGTTTAACACCAAAAATACCAACTATCACCATTATCAAAATTATAAAACTAGTAACAGGGACAAAGAGAAAAACAGAAAAGTGCCCGAAATAAACCCAGACATGTGGAAAAGTGGAACATGACTATCTTTATAAGCCCAGAGGTAGAGAACAATGTCTTAAATTTTTAAAAGTGCTAATCATAAAGAGAATGGTAATTTTGACATCAGAAATTTCTGTCAAAAAGACATTCCAGAGAGTGAAACAATCCATCTAAAGCAGGAAGATCTATAATTCATATAACCCAAAGATATCCTTTCAGAATATATAAAGAACTCTAATTAATAAGACAAACCAACAGAAAAATAAGCAGAACACATTATTAAGGCATTATACAGAAGAAACATAATTGGCTGGTAAATATATGAAAAGATACATAACAATGACATATATGAAACATCACATTAACAGAAAATTTTAAAATCTGACACCAAACACTGGAGAAGATTTGGCTCAATGAACACTCTTATGCACCGTTATTGGGAGTACTGACATTGTTTTTCAGAACACTTGTATCTTATCTAATAAACGTACAAATCCCAAAAAGTCCACAATTAGGTACACCAGAAGCCAAGAAAGTTCATAGCAACAATGCTATATTTTAAGAGAAAAAGTCCTGAAAACTAGAAGGTCCATCGATATAAAATAATAAAGCTGCCTTACATTCAAATAACAGAATGTTATAAATCAGTAAAATATAAATGTATCAAGAAGGATAAGTGTTATAATTAGAAGTAATGTTGACAGCACAGAAAAATATAGTATGGTCCACACAGCACACAAAATGATAAGCAAAATTTAACACTATTTACAGATATAGACATGTGGTTAACTGTTTAAACAAAAAGTCAAGGGAATAATTAACTCCAATTTCAAGATAATCATTAATTCTAAGGTAGTAATAAAGCTGGAGTGGGACGTAAGACAGGCTTCAAAGGTATTGATGATGCACCACTTTTTTAAGTTGAATGGTGGCTACTCAGGTATACATACATGTATATATATATCTCGAGTATAGATAAGGTATAGATTACATCTTAGGTAAGATATATACCTTAGGTAAAAATACTTCTATATATATACACACACACACACACTATACTTTTTCATAGTAAGAAAATTCATATGCTTAGAGTTTAAGTCATTGAAACCGAAAAAGGATTTAGGGAGCTGTACGTACCATTAACTACAGGGCATTCATCATCTTTGGGATCCTGAAGGCGTGAAAGAGCAAGAACTGCCTGTATCCTTACATTTGGAATTTTATCTTTCAATCTAATAAGCATGGCTTCATTAATTTTATCAAACAAGTCATCATCAATCTGGGCGTTTTCTGGCATACTTCCCAAGAGCTTATTTATGAGCTGGCACACTCTAAATCTAACTGCATTGCTGTTTGCTTCATGAGACTAAAACAGAAACAAATCAAAATTTACTCCAAGCCACATTCCATTACTAAATAATGGCATACTATTTGCATTCTATCCATTTAGAATTTAAGTATAGTAATTACTTGCAGAAAAACTATAACGCTACCTTGATCCATGTGCATACTACATACATATCATAAAGTCTCAAAAAACTGTCTGAAGTATTTGCTGAATTACAAGAGCATATTCCTTTTTAGGAATTCCCACTTTACTTTTAAAATAGAGAACGCATTTAAAACAAATGTATGTGAGAAGTGATTTAGAACGGTCATTAAAAATTTAATGCTGGAGCTATTTTCAAAGTTAAAGTAATCTTAACGTTTAATCTTAATGACAGTTCTAATGGTCCCTATAAAAGACACTTACTCATTTTCTCAATTACCAGATATTTCATTCTCTTAAATATACAAACTCCCATTGCCCTTTTTAAAAATAGTAAAATTTTCTACAACATTCCTCCAAAGTTCTAGTTTTCATATACCTTTAATAGAAAAGTAAACAAATAATTTAAAATGCCACCATCTTCCTCTTCCTCATCATCTTCCATATCTGATTGGTGAAATGAAGTAACAAACTTTGCTGCAAATTCTATTATCCTCTCCACAGCTGGTTCTCGTTTATAGACTACCATCGCATATTTAAGGTAATGAACAAACTCCTCATGAAAATCTGTTTTGTCATCCATCTGAAAGACAAAAGAAACCCTTTATAAACTGCACAGGTAAGATCCCTTTTTTCTCAACATTACCCTAAGACGCTGAAAACACTTGCCACAACTCCGACAAACTAAAATCATTATTCAGTAATCGCTCAATTATCCAAACCAGCAAAGAGAAAATAAATTTGCCCAAATTTCTTTCTAGAGAAATTTCTTTCTCACAGGGAGAAAACGGAAATTTTGACAATGAAAGGAAACATCCTCTGATTTTTTTGTTTTCAATATCCTTGAATCCTCAGTATGATGCCTTGGTACCAGTTTAAGTAAAAATCTGCTTCTTGCTGAACAATCCAAAAATCAACAATGGCTTTCACATTTATCATATTTACCCTTAATACTACACAGGAGTTTCCTTTTGATTTAATTTTCACATCCTGTCATATCCTCAAGCCCTATTTTCCTGACTTACAATTTTTCTTGGACCTCAAAATAATTCATTTTTGCGAAATTCACTGTCCTATTCTTCTCAAGGCTCCATTCAAAACGAAACAAACAGTAGTTACATGACTAGGAAGAGCCACGTCCTAAAGATTAATTTGCTAATTAGTGAGTTTATTCAATTTAACTGTGGCGGGGAGGTAAAGTGATTTGACGAGGGCGGTGACCTGAGGGGCAATAACCGCTGAACACCCCAGGACCCTACACCAGGTGCCCTATCCCCCGGGTGCGCGCAAATGTTTCTCCAAGTTCACCCCCAACCGGGAATTAACGGTCCGCGAAGAAACCCGCTAGGGAGGGGGCTGGGAGACCTCGGGCCAATTGCCAGACCTCTCCAAACCGGGTCGGAAAGGTTAAGGAGGTTGGAGTCATGGTGCGAGGAATCGGGAGAGTCGCGGGAAGCCCCCTGGGAAAGACAGGGGCGGGCGGGGAGGGACGGGGAGGGCCCGGGGCCGCGCTTACCGAGCCGTAGGTGCGGCTCAGCGCCACCACCAGCTTCGCCTGGTTCTGGTGCGGCTGCTGCGCCAGCTGAAAAGCCTCCTTAATCGGCAGCAGCCTCTTCTCCGCCCCCATGGCGCCGGGACCCAGCAGGAACGAAGTCTGCTCAGTGTTTGGAGACAGCCGGCTCGACTGAGCACGGTGGAAGCCTCTACAACAACACCTCCGACTCCAGTCCGACAGCCGCGGACAGCTGGGGGCGTGGCTACCGCCAGAGCATTCGAATAACTCCCGCGAGAGAAGGAAATACCGCGAGATGGCCGCGAGAGCGGGAAGAGAGGGATCCACCCCCTTCAAGCCGCAGTTTGGGCGCATGCGCCTAGGGTCCTTTAAACCCTCTTTTCGGATTGGGAAGGGGAATTTCTAAGAGGAGGGGGCTTTAGCTACCCCGGAAGTGGTATCGACCTGGAGGGCTACCCCTGCGGCGGTGACACTGTTGGAAACGGGCTGGTGGCGCTAGACCTAGACGGGCTTACGGCTTAGGGGTGAAGCGAGGAAGAAGAAAGGATCCATCATGGGTGAGAAGAGGGAGTCTGCAGAGGGGAAGAATATCTGCTCCCGCTGAAGGGGAGGAGGGGTTCTTGCGGAGATCCCTTAGGAACGGAGAGCTAGGGCGCGCTGGAGTGCTGGGCAGCGGCCTGGCTTCCACGGGAGAGGGGCTCGTTGCTGAGTCGGCCGAGGGCATTCCGAAGTCTGCCGAAGGAGGCGGGCCGCTGTTGTTTTGAGCCCTGAGCGGTGGGTGGAGGGTCTGCAAAAGGAGGGGAGGCTATGTGGGAACCGCTGCGTGGAGAGGCACGAGTTAATTTAGATACAGCCTGTTGTACATGTACCAGCTTTCCTGGTCTACTTTACTAAGGTGAAAAAGGATATTTTCAAAAAGGACAACACAGAATGGAAAAAAGGTTTAGGATAGAGATTAAGGTAAAATCATTTGGAGTGCCTTCCAGCAGGAACTAAGCCTTTAAATTGTTTTTAATGGAATTATAGTCGACAGAAACCAACATCTCAGTACCCACAGCCCGCTAAAAAAATAGATTACAAATCCCCCGGCACGCCCTTTTCCTATTGAATTACCTTCCCTCCCCAGCAATAATGGATTTTCTGAATTTACTGTTAATTTTTATGTATTAAAGACATACGAATAAATTTCTTAATAAGTGTATTTTCATGTGCTAATGTGAATATATATGCAACTTGCCATTTATCAGTGTTATTTTTGAGGTTTATTCATATTGATACTTTTTTTTTTGCCTTTTTCCCTTATCTAGGGCCACACCCACGGCGTATGGATGTTCCCAGGCTAGGGGTCTAACAGGAGCTGTAGCTGCCGGCCTTAGCCACAGCCACAGCAACGCGGGATCCGAGCCTCGTCTGCAACCTACACCACAGCTCACGGCAACGCCGGATCGTTAACCCACTGAGCAAGGCCAGGGATCGAACCCGCAACTTCTTGGTTCCTAGTCGGATTCGTTAACCACTGAGCCACGACGGGAACTCCTCATATTGATAATTTAATATCAATAACTTAACATTTTATGGATCCTTTGTTGGGGAAAAGTTAATCAATAGTTTACATGGGAAAGAATTGGAAAATTTTATTCAAGCCAACCTGAGGATTATTACCTGTTGAGATAGTCTTTCAGGAAACCTTGAGAACTGTTGTCTAAGCACGGTTATGTATGTTTTTGAGACAAAGTAAATATGTCAAATGAGGTATTATTGACAAGTTTACACAATCCAGATGTACAGGTGCCTAGTGATTAGTGGATCATGGGTCACTGTCACCCTTACAATTAAGGAGGGTTATCTTCTGATTAGTGGCAAATACACAACACAAGGGAGCAGCTGAAACAGGCAGAGAAAAATTTTATGTTTAAACTTTTCTTGTCTTGCCATAAAATAAAAATGTTGTTTCATTACCTTATATGCCAGACACTGCACTAAGCACTTTACCTCATTTAATCAGTAGGGACAACCCCGTAAGGTGACCGCTTTCTCCTTTTTAAGAAGAGAAAACTGAGGTACAGGTAGGTTGCTCTAGCATTCTCTCGTAAGAACATGCCATAATTTATTCATCCATTTTCTTGCTTCATAATCCTAATTCCTGAAACACTGTAGGTATTCCAGTGCTAGGTAAAATAATAAGTATGGTGGCAGTTGGGTTGCCCATAATTTAAAAATTATCAAAATGTCAAATTTCTGAAAAAGCAAGAGGGGTGGGTATTTTAGGTTAATCAGGTAGAGGAAAAGCATAGAAGTTGAAGAATGCATGGAATATACTTGATAACATTGATGATCTCACTATAACTAAAATGTAAAATGCCTAGACAGCCCTGGTGAAAGCAAGCTAGAAAGGGCATTAATTTTTTAACTAAGTATATCCAAAATTTCATTTCAACATACACTCAAACATAAATTATTGATGAGATGACTTACATTCTTTTTTTTTCCTGGTAAATCTTTGATATTGGGTATTATTTTACACTAGCCACATTTCAGGTTCAGTAGACACATGGGGCTAGTGGCCACAGTATTAGATAGCGTAGAACTATTCTTTGGGAACCACTGAATATTCCATTTGTTTTTCACCTAAAATCAACTGGTGAACTAAAAGCTAGAACAAACTAATATTTGGAGGCATTTTTCTGTTTTTGTGGCCTTTAATTGCCCGGCTGTCTTGATGCTTTGGATGCCTCCTACCTCTGTTGCTTCATTTAACTGTGAAGTTTCTAACAGCGTTATTTCCTTTACCATATTTTAGTTGGCTGTCACCCCACCCACAAGTGAGAGGTAACCTCATACCATTTTGTCAGTTACTGGAGGAAGAGGTATCTGGCCACCAGAGGTCAGCCTAACTATATTTTGATTAGCTTTGGAGGTTAGAAACATGTTAGTAACATGTTTCTGTCCGGTAATTTTTGAGCGTTATAACCTGAAAAAAAAAAAAAAAGATACTAGGTTACAAAAATGGCAACCTTTGGAATGGGAGAAAATATTTGCAAACCATATATCCCATGAGGGGTTAATATCAAAAAGTATATAAGAACTCAATTCAGTAGCAAAAAAAAAAAAAAAAGATTAAAAAATGAGCAAAGGGAGTTCTTTTTGTGGCTCAGTGGGTTAAGAAGCCAACTAGTTTCTGTGAGATTGTGGGTTGGGTCCCTGGCCTTAGTTAGTGGGTTGAGGATCCATCATTGCTGCGGTCTGCAGTGTGGGTCACAGGTGCAGCTCGGATCTGGTGTTGCTGTCACTATGGCATAGGCCGGCAACTGCAGCTCCAGTTCAGCCTCTAGCTTGGGAACTTCCACATGCCGAAGGTGTGGCCCTTAAAAAATAAAAAGAAAGAGCAAAGGATCTGAGTAGACATTTCTCCAGAGAACACATATAAATGGCCAACAGGTATATGAAAAGGTGTTCAGCGTTACTAATCATCAGGGAAACGCAAATCAAACCATAATAAGGCATGGCTTCACACCTATCAGGATGACTGTTATCAAAGTCAGAAGATTAAAAGGTGTTGGTGAGGATGTAGAGGAAAGAGGACCCTTAAACACATTGACGGGAAATAATAGGTTCTTCAAAAAAGTAAAAATAGAACGGTCATATTCATGAATCTCACTTCTTAGCATATATTCAAAGGAAATAAAATCACTGTCTCAAAAATATATCTGCTCTCCCATATTTGTTTCAGCTTTATTCACAGTAGTCAAAATATGGAAATAATCTAAGCACCCATCAGTGAATGAATGGATAAAGAAGATGCGATATTTATATACACACACAGTTCAGTCTTTAAAGACAAAGAAATCCTGCAATTTGCAACAACATGGGTCAACCTGGAGGCCATTCTGCTAAGGGAAATAAACCAAACATAAAAACAAATAGTGTATGATCCCACTTATATGTGGAATTCTAAAAAGTGAATTCATAGTAACAGTAGAGTGGGCGTTATCAGTGGCTAAAGGGTGGAGGAAAAGGGAGCTGTTTGCCAAAGTGGACGAACTTTCTGGAGATTGATGTGCATCATGGTGACTAGTTAATAATTATGTATACTTAAAATTTGCTGGGAGTAGGTCTCCAGTGTTCTCACCACATGCAAAAAAAAGTATGAAGCCTGATTACTTAGCTTGATTGTGGTAATCATTTCACAGTGAATACATATATTGAAACATTACATTAATTTCTGCCTTTATTTCCTTTCTGCTTATTTTGCTGTTGCTCCTTTCCATTATCTGAATTAAATGCTTAACTTGTAGGTATTTAAACTTACTTGTTTCCTTATCAGTGTATTCAAAGCTATAAATTTCTTCTAGAAACTGGTTTGGCCATGCCCCACAAATTTTTGCCTTGTAGGGTTATATTGTTATTCAGTCTTATATTTAATGTCTTTCATTATTTCCATTTTATTAATCTGTGAGTCATTTAGTTTCCTAACATAGGATACTTGTAACTAACCGTTGATATCTACTTTTTTTTTGCATTTTGCTCAGAGAATTTAATCTAAATGAAATTGACCCTTTGGAATCTAGTTATACTTACAACCTAACGCATGAAGTATTTGTGTATATATGTGTGTACTCAAGTATATTCTGTTTGGTATAGAGTTTTATGTACTTAAATAATACCTAAAGTATATTAACATTTTAACATTTTCAGGATGTTTGTATCCCTGTTTATAGTCCCCCCTCAGTTCTGTTAGCTGTTACTTGAAAATTTTTGAGGATGTGCTTTTAAGTTCATAGATGTTTATGATGAGTGTTTCACTTTTATTTTTTTCCTTTTGCCAGTATTATCATCCATTTTCATTCCTTATATTTTTTGGCTTGAAATCTTTTGTTGGATGTTACGATTGCTATTCCAGCTTTATGCTGGTCCACAGTTATCTGATATATCTTTTTACATCTTTTTATTTTTAACCTGTGTCCTTTTGCTTTAAAGTGTCTTTTGTTAGCAGCATATTGTTGAATCTTTTTCTGTTTTGTTAATTCATTCTAAGTGTCTGCTTTTTAGTTGTGAGTTTAAGCTGTTTACATTCATTGTAATTCCTGCTATTTAAGATTTATACCTCCATCTTCTCTCATATCTATAAAATATGGTCATAGGACCACAGTATCTGGAGTCCCCGCAAGAGTTCTAACATCTAGCAGCTCTAGAAGCAGGACAGTTTCCCTAAAACTAAAATCACAGGAAGCACCACTAAAGAGATAAAGATACCTTTTATAGCTCACTGTTTGGAGTTGGGAGCATAAGAGATCTGCTTTTCTGGAACTCATTTTTCTGGGCTAGAAGTGCGTAATAAGCAAACTGGCCCAAATATGTGCCAGTAAAAGATTAACGTGGCCCCAGGCTCTCCTTGATCTTGTCATGGCAGGAGCCATTCCCAGTAAAGTAAGTCTGCCTAAGCCTGTGTGCTAGAAATGGGAAAGCCAATAAGGCTTCTTGGTCAGCATTTCACTGCTTTGATAATCTATGAAATTAGATGGATAATAACATTTCCCAGTGCTTTCAGGCTTTAATATCGTGTTTCTGGTCTTCTCATTCACAGGTTAAGGCTACCTTTCCAGATAATCCAACAACTAAGTCACCAGTTTCCAAGGGCACTTGCACCGTCTATGGAAAACATCGGATCCGTGTACTCCAGACAGATCCCTGACAACTCATCTCACCATCCCCCTGCACAAAAGTTGCTGCACCAGCACACAAAGAAGGCAACCACTGAACTTCTTTTCGTTACCAAATAGATATAACATCCCTGCCAACAGAAGAGTACGCAAAGTGTCTCTTCATATCATAACCAGTTGAGACCACGCTAAGCAATCAGCTTGCCTAGATGAGGACCCTTTCTCTTCTGGGTAGTCAGGATTTGAAGGAGAGACTCTGACTTGTACCCCTGGTGAGTGACTAACTTTTACACACTGAACTGAACTGTCTTTCTTTGTAAGTGAAGAATATACAGCATAATCTTAAAGAACTGCACAGTAGTGCAAGCCAGAGGCAAATTCTGTGTGTGTAGTGGACTGAGAGACAAATGAATCTTATTGAAAGGATTTCTCATCTTTTGCTTCTATTTGCCAGTGTTACTGTTTTGCTGGCTTAGCTTGTTTCCTTTTTCGGGAACTTTTTTTCCTATACTGTTGTTCTCTTCTAATGGGTCCTAGAAATCCCTCTCCTGACCCATTATCTGAATCAGAAAGTGAGGAAGAAGAAAATTCTAACTACCTGAATGAGAGTTCTGGAGAAGAGTGGGATTCCTCTGAAGAAGAGGACCCTGTGGTGTCCTGCCTAACACCTCTGGAGAGCCTTGCCTGGCAGGTTAAGTGCCTTTTGAAATACTCTACAACTTGGAAACCTTTAAATCGTAATTCCTGGTTATATCACGCTAAACTCTTGGATGCTAGCACACCAGTCCATATACTTCGGGAGGTAGGTCTGAGACTCTCCCATTGCTCCCATTGTGTACCCAAACTGGAACCAATTCCCGAATGGCCTCCTCTGGCTTCTTGTGGCGTCCCACCTTTTCAGAAGCCCCTTACGAGTCCCAGCCGGCTTTCTAGAGATCATGCCACTTTAAATGGAGCGCTGCAATTTGCCACCAAACAGTTAAGCCGAACTTTGAGTAGAGCCACTCCCATACCTGAATACCTAAAACAAATTCCTAATTCTTGTGTTTCTGGTTGTTGCTGTGGCTGGTTAACTAAAACAGTTAAGGAAACAACCCGCACTGAACCCATCAACACTACTTACTCCTACACTGACTTCCAAAAGGCAGTTAATAAACTCCTAACTGCATCACTATAAAGATACATCATTCCTCCTCACGTCTCTTGTGTTGCCAGTTGAGAAACAAATGTCTTCTCAACCAAACTACACCTTGTCCTGACAAGCTGAGGTACTATGAGCACTAAATATGTGCCTAGGAGCCCCATGACTCAGCTACAGAAGATAAGCATTGTGAGCATTCCCTTTGAAAGACTGCGGATAAAATGAGAACTTCAGTAGAGAATTAGTCAAAAGGGACCATATTACAAAACATAAGGTGGCTGTTCTCCAAACTCAGTTCTCCCCCCAATTGATTCTTCTGGTCTAGTGGAATGGACTTAATAGCTAATTATTAATGGGAAGGAAAAGGAGGCCACTGCCCCGCTTGTTACCCAACCCGCAGAATAGCCATGGTGGAGAGTAATAAGTTAACTTCTCCCAGTAATTCCTTTTTGAGCATACTCTTCTCTAATATTCATTTCTAGAGAAGCAGTTGAATTAAATTGAATAACTAGACAAAAGAAAATGGCGGGAATATGGATTTCTCTCCCAGCTTTTAGAGTGATAGGCCTACATATGGCACCCTTTAGGGGTTCCCGTTTAGCAGGAGGAGTGCAATAGCACAGTAGTAGTCTGCACCAGACCTATTATGGTACCTGCAGTTACAGCATAAACGTTTTATAAGCTCCCACCAGGCTGTCTCTAGCTAAAGTGTCTTATGAGAGCATACCTGGGTATTAAACAGACACCTGTTCTGTAGGGAATATATTTCCTGCATCTCGGCATCCAGACTTTAGTCAAGAGTAAATCACATTCCAAAAGGCCAATGGGAAAGAATTAAGAGCGCGTTTATGCTAGTGGATTACAATATTTCATCTGTATAATATTTTCTGGAGCAGCACTTCGTGTACTTTCCATATCCACTGCAAACTTTTCAGGAACTCTTGTAACTTTAAAGAAGCTCATTGCAGAAAACCTCAGCCTAATACAATCTGAAGTTAGAATTTTTTTAATATTGTTTTTCTATATCTAGCTTTAGGTTTTTTTTTCTGGCTGAACAGAAAACACGTACCCTTGTAAATGAATCTTGTAGTGTTTATTTAGATGAGTCAAAACATTGAAATCAACATATATAAAATGCATGATACCAGTAAGTCTTTTCACACACCTACATGAAGACTGAAACCTGTGTGTGAACCTGGTTGACTGGGCATTTAAGAGAATCAGAAAATAGATTGTTAACAATATATCATATATCCTCTTCCTCATTTTAGTTTAGCTATCTCCTGTTCTCCATGATGGTGTACTCTGTGACATAAAAATAATTGAGCAGTAATGGAATCATAGATTCTATAGATGTGTGACAATTTTAAGGAGAGAGAAGAATGTTTATAACTTAATAAGTAATTTCTGCTGAGCCTTAGTTGTCTTAAGGAAAAAGGGAATTGTAGTATGGAGAAGAAAGGTCTGCTAATGGAAAATTACTGAACTGAAACCATATAATGTTAGTGTAACTGAATGTATCAGTAACTGTTCCTAGGTAGTTCTATGAAATTGGTTTTTAAAATGTTACAAAATCTGTTTGTTTTTTTTCAGGGGGATGTGGGAAGAGGTAGGGAGATCTGAAAATTAAAATATGTTGATGTTTATGTAACCATAATATGTTCCTCCTCTGTGTGTGTGTGTGTGTGAAAGTGCCTTGTTCATCAACACATCTTTGCTGTT
This sequence comes from Catagonus wagneri, assembly GCA_004024745.2. Classification (NCBI taxonomy): domain Eukaryota; kingdom Metazoa; phylum Chordata; class Mammalia; order Artiodactyla; family Tayassuidae; genus Catagonus; species Catagonus wagneri. The sequence goes on along the minus strand of PVHT021183710.1, from coordinate 5,670,233 downwards.
CACTCCAAAAGGAAGCCTCTTCTCAGCTTCCAGCGGGATGAACAACACCTTTGTACATGCTGAACAGAGCGTGGTCATTTGTTCTTAATAAATGAAATACATGCTGCTTTGCTTAAGACATGTTCAACATTCACTAAATGCTGAATAGAGACCATAGAGATACAGTGTAGCTTACAGGAGGTGACTTGGCAGCTCTAGAAAAGATACTTGAAGAAGAAAGTGTCAGGTATTCAGTCAAGACCCAGATTTGAACCATTTATTTGTATGTTAACTTCAGGTTGCACAAAATGATAAGTATAGTTGAATAAACCTTAAGCCTTTACTTATTTTTGTGTGCAATGGGTATGGGGTTAGGGGTGAATTTACCACTTTCACAGCTTCTCTGTAGGCGTTTGGTTAAATGCAGTCACCATAATTAACATAAAGAAGGATGAATTTATTCTTTATTTATATCTATCAAAGGAGTAAGGAAGCAGGATTGCTAAACCAATGGACATCAATGTTATTTAAAGTTTTTATTCACAGTCTCATTTGGAGAGTGTAAAATGGGGTAAAAGTCACAAAGCTTTTTAGGATAAAGAATGAAGAACAAGAAAGAGAAAAATAGAAAATATCTGATCGATCCACCTGGTCAACTTTGTCTGGAGTAAGAAGGAAACGAACCAAGTACAGAGCCCAGAGCTGGCTTGGTGTTGGGGATCGGCTGACTAGATAGATTGTGTTTCTGGTCACTCAGAGTATTTACAGGGACACAAAAGTCATCTAAGTTGTGATTTGCTGATGTGGCAACCTGCACAGCAGCAACTCCGTCTTAGGTCTAGAAAGTTATTTCAACATAGGACGAAGACTAAGCAAAAACAATGTACAAAAGATTTAAGGTTTGTGTAAAGGTGTTTCGACAGCCCTACCAGTAATCAAACAGTGAAGAGAAGACATTCTTCCCCTTTTAAACTGGAAACTATTTCAAGATCAATAGCAGTTTTGGCAAGGGTACAGGAAAACATGTATTTTTTGTGCACTATTTTCTTTTATTTTCGGTTCCACTTTCATTCAGACTTTCTGGGGCCAGTCATGAACCTGCACCATAGCAGCCACTCCAGCTGCTGCAGTGCAACGCCTGATCCTTAACCCACTGAGCCACAAGAGAACTCCTTTGTGCACTATTAACGAGTATAAGTTGTAGTAACAATTCTGCAGGATAGTATAGCAAAATATCTCAAACATTTAAAATTTGCTTACTCTTTGAAACAAGTTTAGTCTAGGATTTATTCCCATGAAAATACTTGCACATCTGTGTGAAGATGGTATATAATGTGTAGGACTTTTTCCCCATGCAGTGGTAACCTCCAAATAAACTACCAAACACACTATTCCAAATGTCATGGACAGGAAATTAAGATGCTCAAATCCCACAGTTTATTGAATCATTTTTAAATAGAAGTCAATTGGAAAGTATAGTGAAGTTATTTAAAACATTTAGGATAGGGGAGGTTAGAGGAACACAGTACCTGAATCCTGTGTTATGCAGTGTTGGCCTGTCTGCTGCTCCAAAACAAACTGATGGTAGTTTTATTTATTTATTTATTTTCCTTTGAACCCGCAGCATATGGAAGTTCCCAGGCTAGGGGTCAGTCAGAGCTATAGCTGCCGGCTTACACCACAGCTACAGTGACAACAACGTGAGATCTGAGCCATGTCTGCAACCTACACCATAGCCCAGGGCAGGGCCAGATCTCCCACCCACTGAGTGAGGCCAGGGATCCAACCCACATCCTCATGGATACTAGTCGGATTCACTTCCACTGAGCCACAGTGGGAACTCCAAATGATTGGAGTTTTAAAAAGTTTCAGACTGCCAGCACTGTGCTCTGGGAAGAACAGTCTTTGAAGTCAAAAAGACCCAGATCTACTTACTAGCCAAAAAAAAAAAAAAAAAAAAACGCTACTTAGCCTCCCCTACCTTTAATTTTCTAGTCTGTAGAATGTGATAAGTGCCTTAGTGGCAGTAAGAACATGTGCAATGGGCATAGCACAATGCCAAGATCACATTTGTGGGCAAATCTACCCCTATGTATTAGATAAAGCACTTACTCTTCTTCTGCCCTCTATTTCATTCCTGATAATGCGAAAAGACCCACTAGCCATGGTGTTAGAAAACCCCAGCAACTGCAGAGGACTCTGTACAAGCCAGCTTGGGCTACCTGGATTACAGTCACAGCAGTCCAACAAAGCCTGATCAGGGAATCTGCTTTCCCCCACTGTCTTCAACTATAAAGTTAAGAGTATAATATAGCCCACTGGGAAGGGCTTTGGCCCCTGGACTTAATAAGATCACAATTTAATAGCTAAAACTTGGGGTGAGATAGAAGCATTACTAAACTTCAGTGTGTGTAAGACCAAGAGCAGTGATTGTCAATCCTGTTTACACTCAAAATCACGTGTCCTATAACATTCGTGTTACTATCTCAAAATTCATGTATAATTTTCAAAATTATAAAATGCATTTTTAAAATCATAATTTCTCAAGAGATATAATGGACAAATAAAAGGAAAATGATTATATTAAATCATGTATTTCAGTAATAGAAATGCTTCGGTTTGATTAACTTTATGACATAATGTTGCACTGAGATGCTTGCACATATTGGCAGACTCACCATGAATGCATGTATTGGCAACCAAGTGCCATGTGCCACAGAGCCAGTGATACGATTTTCCACAGTGGTGAACAACTTCTGATAAAGTTCTTACCTAAACATAAATTAAACTCAAAGGCTAATTTTACAGTGCTTGAATTCCTGTGAAATGCAGCATGTATTAAGACCCTGCTGTAAATACTCTGAATATGCAATTTGAAATGTTTAGCATATAGGAAGCTCAGTTAAAACATGAATTCTGGATCCTCAACTCCAGAGATTTTGACTCAGGGGATCTAGGATAGGACCAAGAGTTTACATCAGCCTCCTGGGACTGATGCTGAATCAGGCCTTTTGTTTTCTAATTGAATTGGGGAAGGGGATAGTTGTTCCGGAGAGGGGAGCTTAAGAAGATAAACTAGGAACCAAGACCCAGGTTGGCTATGCCTATGTAGTGTAATGTACTGGGGCAGAGTAAGGAAATTAGAATTAGGGATATCTCAGTTTCAGACACAACTCTGCTAGTTGTAATTGCCTTATTGGTACAAATCTTCTGTATCTATTTCATCTATAAAAATGGGTATGGTTACTTTCAGTGTGGAGGGATGGGATTGTGGTTTCTGAGGCCCTTTGAAATTTGCTTGATTCATCAAGATTATTAAAACTTGATATAAAGCAGTTTAGAAAATGAAATATACTAATCCTGTAATTGCTTATTATTTTGGTGCTACCATTCACACTTCAGGAATTCTGATCAGAGTGTTGTCCCTTTCCCCAAAGCCCAGTTTGAAGCCAGAGAAAGCAAACCACAAAGAAATTTGATCCACAAGCCCCTCGACTCGCCAAATAAAAACACACAAGCTCATAATCCAAAGACTCAGGATTCTGACTCCAGTCGGCCGGTAGCCAGGTGTGTGGATGAGTCACTTCACTTTCACTGGGGCCGGTTTACTTAGACGTTCAGCTCCATCTGTCACTCAACTACTCCTCCATTCCTCGTTGCTTCCTCCTTCCCCACACACCTGCCACCGTCCTTTCTACCCCTTTCTACCCCTGTCTTAGATTTTTTTTTTTCTGCGCTCCTACACTACACATTCCCTCACTACACATTCTTCGCTTTCTTGTCCCACATTTCGGCCACCAGCTCCACGGCTGCCTTTTGGTAATCTCCAGCAATTCCCCTGCAACGTCCGTGGTCCTCCTTAATTTGGGAGAAAGGGGGCTCCCACCCTCAGCCCAGGCCGGGGCCCAAAACGTATGCCAGGGTCCCGGCTTCTCCTCGCGTGCCAGCGACTCGCTTTCACCTCTCCGCCTCTCTCTCTCTCTCTCTCTGCATCCCGCTCCCCACGTCCGTCCTCAGCGCCCAGCTCTGCCGCTCCGGAGTCGCTGGTTGAGTGCACCCGTCAAGGTGCCCGGCCCCTCTCCACCTGTTCGGCCGCAGCACGTCGCCAGGGTCCCCTGGTATATCAGGCTCCCCGGCTGCCCGAAGCTGAGGCCGACTCTTCTTCCTTTTTGGCTGGGGACGCCCTTCAAGGGCGGGGTCGGTAGCCGCTGAATCCCCAGCTGGCCGCCACCCACGTGTCCCAGAGCGCAGTGCCGGGGCAGCGCAAACCTTTCCAAGGCCAGCGGCTCCCCGTCGCGGAAGGTTATTGCAGGCGCAGACCTGCTCGAGCCCGCGGAGCTGCGCGCGAATCACGAGCGGCACGCGCGGGTCCTCGGCTCGCAGCTGCAGGGCGCGGGTGCCCGCCGAGCCAGCGAGCGAGCGCGGGGGGGAAGAAGGGTGGGCGCTCGTGGGGCGGGGAGGCGGACACCCGCCGGGAGCAGGGGCCACACGGCGGTGCGGGCGGCGGGACTGCAGTGCCACCTCTCCCGAGAAAGACCAGACGCTCACAGGCCAGCGCGCGCAAGCACGTGCACACCGTGGGCAGCGAGAAAACGCGCGAGCCGAGAGCCCTTGAGTGCCGGACGCGTTTCAGCGATGGCTTCTGCCCTCAACGGCAAAATTCACGCGCCCGGGACTTGCCTGGGCTCCAAAGCCGATGCCTGCAGCGGCGCCAGCTGGAGAATGGATTGTGATCCCGAGATGCACGTGAAAATGTGCAAGAAGATCGCCCAGCTCACCAAGGTAAGCTCAGGCGCCGCGGGCCGGCTAGCTGCGCGCCCCGGGCTGGGGAGGGAGTGCGGACGCGCTGGAGGGAGGCCCAAGCCAAATCTTGGCTGAAACTTTGTCTTGGAGACCTGGAAGAGACGCGGTCTTAAATCTCGGTGACCTTCTGAACGCACAGTCTGAAAGCAGCTGAAAGAGAGGGTCCTCGCGAAGCTTGCGTGCTGAGCAGGTGGTCTGTGTTCCCAAGGTGGGGATGTGAATCGAGTTGAATCAGTGCTCTGTGTGTGAGTGTGTTCCTTTACCGGCCCTGCTCGAGTGATCGTGCCTGGAATGTTGTGATTTCATTCATCGCCGTACTTTACAGGTGGGGAGGAGGTCATGTGGGCTATTTAAACACTCGATTCTTTTTATTCCTTCATTCAGCAAATATTTGAGTCATTTGTTGAGTGCCGCCCGGCAGCTTGTGCGGCAAGGTACTGAACCTGGAAGGTAGCCCAGGGGACTTACTATCAAATTGTGCGGAAGGATGCTGGAGTATGAATGGGGAAGTGAACAATTCATCATTTAATTACAGGATTACAAAGGACCTTGGGAGGTCAGCCAGCCCATCTCCCTACCTCATCCCAGGGCCCCGATTGAACCTGCAGACTCTGGTCTCTTCCTTATGAAGACCAGCAAGAAGATGCCACACTGTGCTTTGTTAGTCCCCTGCAGTTTCCCAGTTAGGACTTCCTTGGGGGTGGGTTCCCTTTCTGTGCCTTGTGTGTAACTGGAAAACAACATCCCTCTCTGTCTTTTTTTAATACAAGATCTCCAGTGTCTGAATTTAGCTGTTTGCCTTGGGGTTTCCTTTTGATCTCATAATAAACTCTTGATAACCTGCCTCCTCCGGTGAGGTCCGAGTTCTGTGAGTGGGATGTGCTCTCTTCCCTCCCACTTCCTACACCCACTTTTGGTGGGATCACAGACATTTTCCCCTTAATTCTCCAGAAGGAAGAGAGCAAAGAACTGGAACTGGATACTAGCTGCCTTCTCCTGACACAGCCCCCCCGCCCCCCGCCCCCGCATTAACTTCTCCACTTCTCTTGCCATATCCAGTGATCTCCTTAGACAAGGATGAAAAAGGGGAAATGGAAATAACTCCTTGGAGGCCTTAGCCAGTGCTGCTGGTACTACTGATCTAATCTTCATCTAAATAGTGACATCGACCCGAAAAAAGCACTGATTTTAGGCACTGGGCACACACAGTCACAAGGCATCTTCTCTGTCTTCAAAGAATCTAAAATATTTTTGGAGAAACAAGGTTCGGAAAAAAACTAAAAGACACTGCTGTTTAATCAGTTGCTAAATTGGGTATTGCAAGTTGTGAGTGATACAGAAGTCGAAATGAAGGATAAGTCATTATGAGTTAGAACAGTTAGGAGAGATTTTATGGAAGAGATGAACCTTGAACTCAGTTGAGTTTATGGCGGGCCTACTGTGTGCCAGGCGCTGTGCTCAGTATTGATGGCATAAAACTGAGTAAGACAGGGCCCTTGCCCTTGTGGTATGACAAGTGCATAAACAGATCATTTCAGTGTAATGTGATAACGGCAGTCATTCGGCCTATTAATATTTTGATGTACTGATTACGTGCTAAGCATTGAAGAAAGCAGCCATGACCCGCAGTGCATAGCAGGCAGTGTTTCTCAAAGTATATTCTTCACTAGAAATCACAGTTGATTCTTACGTGGTGCCTCTCTTTACCATTTTCATGCTAATTGCTTAAATTAGACATTTTTAATATTGATATTGATTTGTCACCTTTCTTTGGGCTATTGTTTGTATGTAATACTTTCCACCTCTTCATATTTAAATTTTTCTGTAAGTTTTATTTAAGTTGTATCTCTGATAGATGAATTTAATCTATGTGCATTTATTGTGATTACTGATATATCGGGGCTTATTCTTCCATCATATTTTGTTTTTCATTTACCATCCTTATTCATTCTCCCTTTTTCTCCATCCCTCCTCTCTATTGACTAGTTAAATGATCTATGTTCCCTCATTTTCCACTGCTAGTTTGAGAGCTTTAGGTGTTATTCCTATTCTCCTCAGCATTGTTCTTTTATTTTTCCACATACATATTTAATTATAATTTTTCTAACGAAGTTATCATGTAATTCTTTCTTCCTACAAAAGACCTTTGCATACTTTACCCATTTGACAGCCGTCTCTTTCCCCATCTTGTCATTGTTGTCCAGAGTTTTTTACTTTTTTAAATTTAAAAATCATTTTTACAGTCGAGTTAATTAAATTTACTGACATTTCACCAGTTTTTCTACTGGCTATTTTTTTCTTGAATCCAAAGTCTTCTCCTTGGGTTCACTTTTCTTCTAGCCGAAGTTCATCCTTTAATAATTATTTTTTGTCGGGACCTTGGTGGGGGAAGGAATTCTTTGTATATTTGAAAATGACTTTCTTTTGCCCTCACAGTTGGATGGTCATTTATTTGGGTATAAAATTCTAGCGAACAGGTGTTTTCCCATAGCACAATGTTGATAGTGCTTTCTTGTCTTCCGGTACTAATTGCAGCTGGTAAAAATCCTACTGGCAATTAAAATTTCATTCCTGTGTAGATAATCTGCCTTTTCTCTTGATAGCATTTAAGATTTGTGTGTGTTTATTTTGATGTCTAGCAGTTTCATTAGGATTCTCTAGTTGGTAGTAAGTGTGCTTGTAGTGTACTCGGTAGTGACAACTTAGGTGCTCTCTTTAATGCTGGAATATTACCAATGATTTTCTGTTCATATATTGTTTCTCTGCCATTGTCTCCATTCACTTTTCCGGAACTGCCATTGGCAGAGTGAGGAAGCCTCTCCTTCCATATCCTGAAATGTTATTAAAAATTTGTTCTTGTCTCCCTCGTATCCTGGTGAAATCCTTAATCCTGTCTTCCTGTTTGCCAATTCTCTAAATAATTTGTCCACGCCGGAGTTTTTCCCATCTCTTATTTTAGAATTACATTTTTCATTTCTAAGATTACCGTTCTTATTTCCTTTTGGTCTAATTTTAGTAACTTCTTAATTTCGATAGCTTTATTGAAGTATAATTTACACATCATAAAAGCCATCTGAATGTACAATACATCATTTTTTGGGGTAAATTTACAGAGTTGTTGCATCGTGACCGTAATCGCCTTTTAGAACATTTCTGTCACCATCCTTTGTATCCATTTGTAGTCAGTCCCTGCTCCCACCCCCATGCCAGACAACCAGCTTGCCAGTGGATATAAGCCACCTTTTCTAATGCTAATCTTATCAGTAATGTAATATTTTGGTCTCAGGACAGCCTTACTCCTTGATCTGTTTTTTAAATTTTTTTTAATTGAAATATAGTTAATTTACAATGTTGCCCAAATTTCTGCTGTACAATAAAGTGACTCACATTTTTAAAATGTTTTTAAAATGTTACTTAATATTGTTTTTTAAATATTAAATGTTATTTTCCATTATGGTCTATCTCAGGAGATTAGATATACAATGGGACCTTAATGTCTATCCATTGTAAGTGTAATAGTTCACATCTGCTAACCCCAAACTCCCAGTCCATCCCATTCCCTCATCCTCCCCTCTTGGTGACCACATGTCTGTTCTCTATGCCTGTGAGTCTGTTTCTGTTTTGTAGATAGGTTCGTTCGTGCCATATTTTGGATTCTGCATAAAAGTGATATCATGTGGTGCTGGTCCTTCTCTTTGACTTCGCTTGGTATGATGATCTCTGGTTCCACCCAGGTTGCTGCAAATGGCATTATTTTGTTCTTTTTTATGGCTGAGTAGTATTCCATTGTACCACATCTTCCTAATCCATTCATCTGTTGATGGACATTTAGGTTGTTTCCATGTCTTTGATACAGTAAATAGTGCTGCAGTGAACGTAGAGGTGTATCCATCTTTTTGAATTACGGATTTCTCTGGATATATGCCTAGGAGTGGGATTGCTGGCTCATATGGTGGTTCCATATTTAGTTTCCTGAAGAACTTCCATACTGTTTTCCATAGTAGTTGTACCAATTTACATTCCCACCAAAAGTGAAGGAGGGCTCTCTTTTCTCCATGCCCTCTCCCGCATTTGCTGTTTGTAAACTTATTAATGATGGCCATTCTGACTGGTGTGAAGTGGTACCTTATTGTAGTTTTGATTTACATTTCTCTAATAATTCATGATGTTGAGTATTTTTTCATGTACCTGCTGGCCATCTGTGTGTCTTCTTTCGAGAAATGTCTGTTTAGATCTTCTGTCTATTTTTCTTTGTTGTTGTTGTTGTTATTAAGTTGTATGAGTTTGTATATTTTGGAGATTAAGCCCTTGTCAGTTGCATCATTTGCAACTATTTTCTCCCATTCTGTAGGTTGTCTTTTCATTTTTTTTTTTTATGGTTTCCTTTGCAGTGCAAAAGCTTGTAACTTTGACTAGGTCCCACTTGTTTATTTTTGTTTTATTTCTATTGCCTTGGGAGACTGACCTAAGAAAACATTTGTATGGTTTATATACGTTTTTGCCTCTGTTCTTTCCTAGGAGTTTTATGGTGTCAAGTCTTTAAGGCATTTTGAGTTTATTTTTGTACATGGTGTGAGGGTGTGTTCTAGTTTCATTGATTTACATGAAGCTATCCAGTTTTTCCAGCACCTCTTGCTGAAGCGACTTTTTACCACTTTATATTCTTCCCTCTTTTGTCAAAGATTAATTAACCATAGGTGTCTGGGTTTATTTCTGGGCTCTCTATTCTGTTCCATTGATCTGCCTATCTGTTTATGTACCAGCACCACGCTGTTTTGATTACCATAGCTTTGTAATATTGACTGAAGTCTGGGAGAGTTATGCCTCCTGCTTTGTTCTTTTTCCTCAGGATTGCTTTGGAAATTCTGGGTCATTTATAAATTTTTGGATTATTTGTTCTAGTTCTATGAAAAATGTCATGGGTAATTTGATAGGGATCCCATTAAATCTGTAGATTGCTTTGAGCAGAATGGCCATTTTAAGAATATTGAGTCTTCCAGTCCAGGAGCATGGGATATCTTTCCATTTCTTTGAATCCTCACTAATTTCCTTTATTGATTTTTACTAGTTCTTAGCATATAAGTCTTGTTCAGCTTTATCCCTAGCTATTTTTGGGGGGGAGTGCAATTTTAAACGGTATTTTTTATATTCCTTTTATATTCCTTTTTTATATTCCTTTTCTAATATCTCATTGTTAGTATACAGAACTGTGTGTCCCCACATCCCAGAACCTTAGTGAGATCTGCGAAGACGCATTAGCAGAGACAGTCATTGGATGCACGGGGGAGAGATGGTGGATTGTTTAAGGCTGGGGTAGGGAGATGCTGTCATGGAGAACAGGCCCTGAGTATAAAATCAAAGATATTAAGGGAAAAGAATTATAATTTCTCTTCCAGGTTATCTTCTAAATGAATTTAAACTTGATTTATTTCTGGAGGGATGCTTTTTACTCTAGTTTATACTAATAACGGTAAAAGACAATAAACATGAGGGCACCTAGAGAGCTAATTTGGGGTTATCCTTAGAATGTGCTTCCACCTGATCCCTCATGGCTACTATTAGCTAAAATGCTGTCTCTTCAGAGAGCCCTTTTCTGATTTTCCAAGCCAAAGGGCCAACCTGCCCCATCAGTGATTGAGAAAAATAGTTCTTTCTTCCTTGGAAATTTGTCATGAGGGCTCACTAACTTAAGGGATGTGTGTGCAGCATCCTGCCCCAGGGGAGGGAAGATCATAAGCTTGAACAGATGTTGGTTTCCCCTCCCCTTCCTGAGCTAGAGGAACTGTGGAGGGACAGAACCGCTGTCCAGCTGTCAACCTAAATCCAGGAACAAAGCTGGCCTTTCTCTGGACTGCGAGGTCAGGCCAGTGTCCCAGGCAGTAGATGTGACATCTGCTGCCACACGAGTCCTCCAGCATCAGGCTGCCACTTGAGCCCTGCGTTTTCATGGCTTGGAGGAGTGGAAGTTTTGTTGCATGCACTGATTCCCTTAGTTTCTCCGAAAATACTCTCCTGCGTGCAGGAGCTTGTGTGCAGACAGATGTTTAATAGGTCCATCCCAGTTTGCCATAGGATTCTAGATTTGAGAACTTCAGATCTGTTTTAACAAGCTCTCTCTGTTAGAATTTTTTCGTTTTACGATGTTGACTCATGGAGTACAGACAGCTCTCTCACAGAAATCTTTTTGCCATAAGATAGGATGGAGTGTACCTTAAACTGCGTGCCTTTGAACCTCACTAACATGCCTCCACTTTTGCATCCAACCCCCAGCCCAGGAACTTCCACATGCCACAGATGTGGCCATAAAAAGAAAAAATAAAGTGGAGAATGAGAATCTAAAACATGAAACAATCTGGGTCCAGAATCCTTTGCACTTCTCTATCACATCTCATTGAATACCAGGGTTTTTTTTTTTTTCTCTTGTAACTTGCCTTTATTGAGTCTTTTCAAAGCATTCAGCCCAGTTTTCATCCAAACAGCAACTTTCTCTTTCCATTCATAAATGACTGACGTAGCGTGGTGTTAACTTCCATAATTACAATCACAAATACTACTGGCATAAACAAGCAGTAATCACTGTGAGCGGAAGTGTGGTGGCTTTCCAGAGAAAGGGTGAAGTATGTGAAGTTACCCACATGGTGATTGCACAGAGACTGGTCAGAAGAGCTTTGACTGTTTTTATACAAAAATTGACATCTGATTTTGACATGTGGTAGCAAGAAGTATGAAAACACTGAACAATCTGAGGGATCAAGAAGGGGTCTCAGGGAGTTCCCTTTGTGGCTCAGTGGTTAACGAATCCGACTAAGAACCATGAGGTTGCGCGTTCGATCCCTGGCCTTGCTCAGTGGGTTAAGGATCCGGCATTGCCCTGAGCTGTGGTGTAGGTTGCAGACGCAGCTCGGATCCTGCGTTGCTGTGGCTGTGGTGAAGGCCGGCGGCTACAGCTCCGATT